>JAZFAU010000071.1:27500-525402 GCA_037178615.1 Dione vanillae
TATATATATATATATATATATATATATATATATATATATATATATATATATATATATATATATATATATATATATATATATATATATATATATATATATATATATATATATATATATATATATATATATATATATATATATATATATATATATATATATATATATATATATATATATATATATATATATATATATATATATATATATATATATATATATATATATATATATATATATATATATATATATATATATATATATATATATATATGCATTCATGACTAACTGTCGTAAGTGATACACGCCTTTCGTAACGCTTAAAACTATCTTCTAAGTACCCACAATGTCAAAGTGCGATGTGTGCAAAAAATCGATCACAAAATCTTTACCTGGAGATGAGTGTTGTAGGTGTGAGAAGGTGGTCCATCTTAATAACAGGTGCAGTGGTTTGACCAATAAACAGATAACAGCACTAAAAGCGGCCACCAGCTTAGAATGGACTTGCCTTGAATGTCAACGGGAATCGCCTAGACGAAATTCATCCATTGTGATCCCTGAAGAAGATGAAGAAGAAGAGATCTCTGCAGCAGTAAATGCGAAGAAACTTCTTAGCAATATATCCAGGGAAGTCGAAAAAGCCATCAAAACTGAAATGAGAGAGCTCAATGACTCTTTACAGTTCCACAATGCTAAGCTTGATGAGGTCATCGAATGCATAGAAGCTTTCAAACAAAATATTAAAACCCTAGAAAGAAAAAATATCGAGCTAACTAATAAAAACAATAATTTAGAAACCCGAGTAGGAGCACTTGAACAACGATTGCAAGAAATAGAACAAGAAAAACTTGCAAAATGCATTGAAATCGCAAATATTCCTAATCAGAACTCAGAAGACGTCGATAAAGTGGTAGAAAAGGTAGCACTGAAATTAAAGCAACCTCTCGACAAAATAAAGGACGTAAGGAGAATTCCCGGGAAAAAAGACCAAACCACGAATATAAAGGTTGAGTTACAGGATGAAACTTGTCAAGAAAAATGGATATCAGCAGCGAAAAGCATTAAGATTACAGTAGGTGATATACAGCCTACCGACCGTAACAACAGCAACAACGTAGTCTACATCCGAGAAGCAATGACCAAAAATAACAAAACATTACTATGGCAAGCGAAACAGGAGCTGAAAAATAACCTCAAATTTAAGTATGTATGGTTCAAAAAAGGATTTGTAAAGGTGCGTAAGGATGACGGTTCAAAAATCTATACGTTGAGAACACTATACTCCAACCAAATTCGATGTGGAATGTTTAATAACAAAGCGTTGCTTAGCAACCAACGTCAAGCAGATGCTCAAAACATTTTTAGAAATATGTACAACAATTATTTTTGATGTTAATGAAAATTTAAATCAAACACTCGCGAATTGTAAGCGAAGCTAACAACAAAAAAAATATGGCGGGCGTATAATGCAACAAAATTACGTAGTTACGTTTCGTTTAACTTTATTTGCGTTAAATAAATATATTTTTTAATTATTTAAAAATTTACAGAAATAAAATATCTCAAATTATATTTTATATAAATAAGAATAAATTCAAAATATTTGAAAGTTGAAATAGTAATTATAGTACTATATTTATGGTAGTAAAAACAAGATATCTTTCTATTTAGTCTGTGTGTAATGAAACGTCGTGTGAAATGTTAACATTCTTAACCTGTTGTGGTTATACTACCATTATAATACGACCAAAAATATACATCACAAACTACCAAGAGCAAGCTCTTACATACCTTCCTAAATCTGACGACTGCTTAAAAAACGTTCCAAATGTTACAAACCTGCGATTTTTTTACGTCAGCGCTAAAATATAGGGTTGTTAGGTTTGTAGTAATATTTTAGTAGTAATTAAAGATTTTTAACTTTTATTTTAAGCTAATTTTTATATATATTATATATTTGCCGGCTAAATTAAATTTTTAGATTTTATATTAAATCAAAAATTTCGTGTTTGAACAGGAAATTATGTTATAATTAATAAAGTTGTAATTATAATAATTGTTATTTTTTATTATGAGTGTATCAACCCTAATTATGATGAGTCATGGTTTGTTTACTAAAATTCCACATCGAATGTGGCTGGAGTATAGACGACGTGTACGCCTTAAGTAAATAAGTAGCTGTAAGACATTTAATTTTATTTAATTTTATTAAATATACATATATATTTATACCTTTTAACTAAACTTCATAATGGATTGTATACTTGATGATATACACGAGATCTCTGAATGTATGGATATTAATGACTTCTTAAATAATATTCCTAATACAAATGTAAACTTACTTTGTGTTCACTTTAACATTCGATCTCTAATAAAAAATTTCTCAACGCTCGAGCAATTCATTCTTAGTTCTTCTAAATGTATAGATGTTATTATTCTTACCGAAGTTAATATCTCAGATAACATAAGAAGTTTGTACCATATAAATGGCTACCAAATGTTTACAGCTTTAAGAAAATCTAGGAAGGGTGGCGGTATAATAATTTATGTAAGTAATAAACATAGATGTAACACTAAAATCATTCCAACTAAAAATTTTGAAAACATTACGTTTACTATTATAACCCAGTCAAAATACATTGCAAATATATGTGCTATATACCGTCCTCCTAGCACTAGTAAAAACCTTTTTATTGACGAACTCTCTACTATTTTAAAAAAACACCCAAAAACTACTGATTTTTATTTAATAGGAGACACTAACATAAACCTGAAATCAGATAATCCTGTAAAACATAAATACAATAACACATTACACAGTATGGGTCTTGTGTGTGGGATCAAGTCACATACTAGAATAGAATTGTATAACAGAACGCTAAGCAAATCTTGCATAGATCACATCTACGCTCGATCCCGCACACAAGACTTATACACTGCGGCGATCGGTACGACACTGGCCGATCATCGGGCAGTTGTACTCGCTTGCCTCGGTGCAAAAATACAGGATGTTCCCTGCTATAAAACTTATATTAATAATGAAAAATTATTTTGTTTGCTTGAACACGTCGATTGGCAATCAACCAACAACATGAGCTGTCCGAATAATATTTATAACTTTATATACAAAAACTTCACAGAATGTTATAAAAAATCAGAATATTTAGTAAAGATCAATCCGAATAAAAATCGAAATATTAATAATTGGATAAATAATAGGATAATAAAAGCATGTGAGTATAGAGATGAATTATTTCTTCAATGGTTAAAAAATACTAGCAACATGATAGTGAAACAAAAATATAATAAAGCGAGAAATTACGCAAATATGTTAATATCTAAAGCAAAAAACAAAACTACAAAATCAGAAATTATTTTAAATAAAAACAACTCTAAAAAGCTCTGGTATATTTTGAATAGATTAACGGGGAGAATAAAATCATCAATAGATGAAATTCTATTTAGCGCTTTTGGTGAAAAAAATTACACATCCAAAAAAATTGCTGACGACTTTGCATATATGTTCAATAATAGCGTCAAGGGAATAATTTCGAATTGCCCTGTACCACTGCTTGATAAATCAACCTACGAATCTTCGGCTAATGTTACTATGCGATTTCAGCCTTCGGACACTAAGTCAGTTGAAAAAATTATTAAGAAGCTTAACAGTAACAAAGCGCCTGGATTGGACAAGATAAGAGCTATAGACATTAAAAAACTGAGTAATACCATCACAAAAGCCCTGTCTAACCTAATAAATACATCTATACATACAGGTGAATATCCACCCTTACTAAAGACCGGGATTGTAAGGCCTATATACAAAAAAGGCAGTCATATGGAATATGAAAATTATCGACCTATCTCAATACTACCTACTATTGATAAAATTATAGAAAAATATATAAGCGATCAAATACACAAATTCTACGAAAGCAACAAAATTCTAACGAACCATCAATACGGCTTCCAATCCCAAAAAAATACCACTCAGCTACTCTCGGCCTTTACTGATAGCATATACGGACATATGGATAAGAAGGAACATACCTTGGTTGTTTTTGTTGACTACAGCAAAGCTTTTGACACGCTTTGTCATCACAAACTACTGCAAAGCCTTAACAACTGTGGAGTGAGAGGAAAATTACTGTCTTGGTGTGACAACTACCTTCAACAGAGAACATACCGTGTAAGGGTTGATAATACAGATAGTTTCAGCGTCCATGTCACGGAAGGCACAGCACAAGGCTCTGTTCTTGGGGCTTTACACTACTTAACCTACGTAAATAGTTTGGCAGACGCAATAAAGAAGTGTAAAATCTACCAGTTTGCAGACGATACCTGTCTAATTGCTTCTGGTAGTGATATACGAGAGGTAATGAAACATCTGCAAAGTGATTTCGATATATTGACGAAATGGTCACATGATGCTGGATTAGTTATAAATGCTACAAAAACAAAATTAATGTATATTAGTACGAGTCATAACAGAAGTTCCTTTAAACCTAAATTAATTGCACATAGTCATCAATGTCTGCATACAAACAACAATTATGCTCCCGCATCCTGTAATTGTAATCCCATAGATCTGGTTGATAATCACACCTACCTTGGACTTGTTATAGACGATAGGCTAACCTGGAAAAATCACACGAACGTGGTATGTGACAAATTACGAGCCATATTAGCTAAATTTTCTCTTATAAAATATAAAATACCCTTTCAAATACTTTTACTACTTTATAACTCCTTAGCAGAATCAATAATATCTTATGGCTTGACAAGCTACGGAAGAACTAATAAAACTAATCTTGACAAAATATTCGCTCTCCAGCTTCGTATACTAAAACAAATAGTTCCGAATAAAGTTAAAATTACTTGTAAAGATGACTACCGACGACTTTTCTCTATCTGTAAAATTATACCTATCCATGAAAAAACTGAGTTATCATTGTTAATTGAACAATATTTAACGAAAAATTAAAACAAGAACAGACTGTGTATTCATCCCGAAGAAATGACGAGTTAAAACTACAATTGCCTTATTTTAATAATTTATATGGGAAAAGACAATTAGCATATGTAATACCCAGCTTAATAAACAAACTGCCAAAAACATTAAAAGAAAACATAACACTCAAAAATATTAAACTCAAACTAAAACAATTTTACATTCAACATACAATAGCAAAATACACATGATATAAAATAATATGATCACATTACAAACACCTTTTATAAGCGCTCAACTAGATAAAAATATATAAATCTACCGACATGGAGTTGTGTCAATAAAAATGTTTTGAAATATTACCCTCGTGTCACTTATGTTTTAATCGTTACCTTTGAATACATTAGTTGATATATATATATATATATATATATATATATATATATATATATATATATATATATATATATATATATATATATATATATATATATATATATATATATATATATATATATATATATATATATATATATATATATATATATATATATATATATATATATATATATATATATATATATATATATATATATATATATATATATATATATATATATATATATATATATATATATATATATATATATTTATATATATGTGTATATGTGTATGTATATATATATATATATATATATATATATATATATATATATATATATATATATATATATATATATATATATATATATATATATATATATATATATATATATATATGTGTGTGTATGTATATATATGTGTATATGTGTGTATATATATATATATATATATATATATATATATATATATATATATATATGTGTGTGTATGTATATATATGTGTATATGTGTGTATATATATATATATATATATATATATATATATATATATATATATATATATATATATATATATATATATATATATATATATATATTTTCTTACTTTTTGTTTATTGTTTTTACTATTGTTTAAAATTATTTTGACTTAATGTCGATTTCTTATAAATATTAATAATTTCAACGATTTTACACTCATCCACGTGAAAATTGTAATTTTTGCATAATTATTATGAGTAACACTATTGTATAATAATTGTCAAAAAAAAATTAATTAACAATTTATGTTGATTGTATTTAAAACAAATTCTAGATATGATTACAAAATCACCTTATAACTTGTAATCTAAAGTAAAATTTAAAGTCATTTCGTAACAATTTCAATTAAAATATTTGTTTATTTTAATTAAAATATTTTTATATTAAATAAATAATTCCGAGTGGGAATAGAATCTACAACCACCGCTTTTACCAATCAGACATTATTGAATTACGACTAAAGCTAAAGAAAAGTAACTAACACCTGCATTAGTATAAGCGAATCATTATATAGTACATGTTTATATATATATATATATATATATATATATATATATATATATATATATATATATATATATATATATATATATATATATATATATATATATATATATATATATATATATATATATATATATATATATATATATATATATATATATATATATATATATATATATATATATATATATATATATATATATATATATATATATATATATATATATATATGTATGTATATCTCTCAGCAGATGAATATTATAAGTACTAATATTTATAATCAAATAAATATTAAATAATCACAAATATTTAGATTAACGGTCATTTGAACTATAAATGAAACAGAATGTCATTAAAAAATATTTAACTCACAAATAAATAGAGTTTTAGAAGAAACATATATTTATAATTTAACAAGGTCTGTGTAAACAATATACAAAAGTATTAATTTTGAATTTAATAACTTCTGAATTAATTTAGTATTAATTAATTTCTTATAAATAAATATTACGAAAAATATATTATATACACTTTTTAATAAAACGAAAAATGTCAAAGTGGCCTTTTTCAAAACTACCTATAGGGTAGAATATTTCAAGGCTATATACAAAACTAGTTAAGATATATCAATAGTATAGGTACTTTTTACACTTCACGATATTTATATATGCTATGTAACGCGTGAAGTAGACATCATTAAAAATGAATCGACGTATCGATGTCGTACTACAAGAATATTATTAAACATTATCAATCTGTCATCTTTCATTCAAGAAAATAACCGAATGAGAAAGGGTTATCTTTGCATCTCTGACAGGATAGTGTACGCTTGCATCATACTTGACAAATGGCGTTTTATTTTGGAACAATAATTTAATTATTTACTTTGTTTGAAAAAACTTTTCCAAGTTTTCAAAGGCTAGTTAATACTATGCTTCAAATTAACACATTATCCACACCTGTATATTTCTTATTCATATAAAAATATAATAACAAAGTAAAACTTACTTATAGGCGGGACCACGTACAAGTGATTAGCTTTAAAACGTGTCAACGCTTCCAAATATAGCTCAGGTTTAAACGAAGGCATTGTTAGCAACTTTGCACCTCTCGACATTAAGTTTATTAAAACAGCATTGAAGCCAAAAATGTGGAAAAACGGCAGTACTGCCGGTATCACTGCTTGAGAAGACGCTGAAAAAAATGATATATAATGTACAAGTTTCTTTTAAAGGAACACATACTTTTGAGTTTTTTTTTCAGCCACTTTAGATGCATTGCTTAAGGCTGAATGGCGCAGAACTCAACGCTGCGCCTTGTTAGACGAGATAAATATAAATTTAATCTAAATATAAACATAAATTTACCTTAGATATTATGTAATAATCATAAAAAGTCAGACTTTACATGTTATATTTTAAAAAAAAACATTTTTTTTTTAGTTTTACGCTTTATCCCGCACGTGGCAGGGTAGGCAGAGGGAACTGCAGGAACTATTGGAACCTAGTGTTAAGACACTCCGTTGCTTAGTCCCTGCTTTATACGTCCCCGCTTTCCGCCTTTTTTTCGAGGCATTGCGTGTTGAGTGGCGTAACTCAACGTCTTTGCCTAGTTGCCAGAGCGAAGAAAATGGAAATAGAAAAATCCATCTTCCCCGACTGGGAATCGAACCTAGAAACCATCGCGTTACAGGCAGACGTTACGCCTCTGCGCCACGACGGTCCTCTTAATTAAACAAAATTAATATTATATTAATTAAAAAAATCGATTATATTGAATATTGAAAACGTTCTGGCGCAGAAGTGTAGCTTTTTGCCTCGCGGTACCCTCAACCTACCATGATATGTGCGGAATAGTGATGTAACGAATGTCATCTTTTTAACATTCGCGAATGCGAATGCGACTACGAATATTTGCTACCGACACTCGCGAATGCGATTGCGAATATTCAATAATTCCTGTAACTAACACAAAAACTGATTTAAATTTTTAAAACGTACTATCGTCGTCAAATTTTCTTTTCTGACACTCGCAAAACATTCGCAGAATTTTTGCGAAGGCGAATGTGTAAAAACAAGCGAATATTCGCGAATGCGAATGCGAATATTCGTTACATCAATAGTGCGGAATAAAGCATGAAGCTATAAGAAAATAAAAAAATAACTTAAGAAACAATAAACAATGTAAAACGTAAATAATACGTTTCTATATATAATAAACGTTATTTTATTTTTAGCACGACTAATAATATGTATAATAATGTATGTATGTATATTTACTTTGATAAGGCCTGTTGAATGACCGAGCTTGATATTAACAAATCGACAAAGAATGCAATTGTAAAACGCGTACGATATTTAATGGCAGTCATAGCTATAAATAGTATGAAGATAAACTTATTAGGCGGATAATTTAAAATGTCACGTCACACACATATCTTGTTATGTTCGTAGCATCTTGAATAGATTGTAGTCTTTTTTATGCTTTATTATGTTTCCATATTTAGTCGAGTTATTAATAATGTTACACAGTTAACGTTGACTATGGACTATGGACTATGGACTATGGACTATTGAATATAGACTATTGGCTATTGACTAATAACTGTAGATATTATAGACTATTTCAGTGACTCCAATTGTGTATACGAATCTATACGACTCGTCTTTTTAGACGCTAATCTTGCAGAAGTTAAGTCGCTGTGTAGGTATATGTGCATATAGTGATGTAACGAATGTCATTTTTTTTTACATTCGCAAGTGAGAATGCGAATATTTGTTAACAACCTTCGCAAATGCGAATATTCAGTAGTTATTTTAAATTTGGCGTCGATTGTTTAAGGTAAACAAGATAACACTTTGGATTATGACATTAAAAACCTAAGTATTAGCTGATAAAACTTTTTTAGAAGAGAGAGAGAGAATTGATTTTTGTTTGTTTACATTGCATTAAAAAAAATGTTTCATGAGACAAATGAAGACTGATAATGTGATTACGAAGTTAACTTACTGTTGTACTGTGTATACTGTATTAAAAACACAAAAAGTAAACTGATAACTTTATAACGTATTATCATCATCAAATATTTTTTCTGACATTCATTATTTGAAAAACATTCGCAGACTTTTTTGCGAATGCGAATGTGTAAAAAAGGCGAATATTCGCGAGTGCGGATATTCGTTACATCACTAGTGTTTATGTATATATTATTATATTAACTCTAATGAATTATTTTACCTAATATTTTGTTTGTGTATATAAAATATGGTAAAACTGCTAATGGCTTAAATAAAAAAATAAAAAAATAAAATAAAAAAAAAATTTAATTGTTTATCTTCATTTACCTGGACAATAAGACAAGTAAAGTAATGTTAAATTAGAGACTTACGGCCTTATTCATAAAAAAATCTTATAGAACGTTTTAAGCATACTTTAGTTAACACGCTCTTTAGGCTTATAGAACGTTCGATAAATGTTTGTATTCATAAACGCTCTATAAGCCTTCTATAACTAAAGTTTCACTAATTTGATTTATACGTTCACAATGTTGCCACTATACTGAAGTCGGTCGACTTGTTGCCGAAAATACCAGTAAATCCACAGATGATAAGTGACAAACGCATTGACATAGTATGACCACAGATAATATTACGTACAAAAATATATTATTGGATCTGGCTTGACATATACCGGCTTGATTTACGTCGTTGTTATCACAAAAACACGAATGTTTATTTTATTTTAGTTTATAAACTTACTTAATTTTTAAAAAATTAAATCAAAAGAAGTAAAACGACAAAAAATCGAAAATTGTTTCGACGTGTTCAAGTATTACCTATGTTTTGTGTACCTTTATTGTGTAGAATTTATTATTAATAAACTTGTTAATAACTAAATATAGTTAATAAATATCGAACAGTGTCAATTGTTATATTGTTTTGTTTACGAAACTGAAATTTACACTCTTGATGACAAGTGACTCGACGACGTCATATCAATGCTCATATTAGTATGAGCTATAATCAGCTGTTATATGAATCGGCCATCTTTAGACGTTAAAACACTCTTATAGTAGGGTTCTCGGCTCTATAACTTTATGATAGGTTTATAGAACTGATTGGCACTAAAATGCTGTTATGAATAACTTTTTTTGGCAACTGTACTATATCGAGTCTTTAAGCGTGCTATAACTTTTTATGAATAAGGCCGTTAGAATATGTAGCTAAATACATTTTATACAAATTTGTTTAAGTTGAATTTAGGTAGTACTTATATCCAACAGCAAAAGTAAAAACTAAAATTGTTACTGTACCTGCTTAGCAAAATAATTGGCAAAGATGTCGTTACAAATATTCATAAAAACTTTTATTTTATTATTTAAAAACTATTATTATTCATATCATAAAAATTATTATTTAAAAAGAAATATAACTTCCTTTCCTGCCTGTAAACGCGACGGTTTGAGGTTTCGATTCCCACACGGGGAAGATGGATTTTTTTATTTCCATTTTCTTCGCTCTGATAAGTAGGCAAAGCGCGGCGTTGAGTTCCGCCATTCAGCAGGCAATGCCTCGAAAAAGGCGGATAGCGAGGACGGAGAAAACAGGAACTAAGCAACGGAGTGTCTTAACACTAGGTTCATATGATTCCTGCAGTTCCCTCTGCCTACCCTGTAATATGCAGGATAAAGCGTGAAGCTATAAAAAAATATTACTTCCTCAATCTTCAACAAAGAACACTTTTTCTAAATTTTTTAATCGCAATTTTTTACGCTTAGTTAAACATAATTAACCATTCACTTACCAGATGCTTCTTCAACACCTACAACTTTAGGCACTAGTATCATTTCCTGAAACGCTACAACACTTTCATGTGTCAACACCACTGCTTTAGGAAAACCCGTGGTACCACTGGAAAATGGCAAAATTGCAACATCTTTCCCCTTTCTATGAACACTTTTCAAACAATCCGTGTCAACGCTTAAGTCTTCAGCAAACTCCGCAAATCTTATAGCACCCTCTGGTATATCGTCGTTGTCAATCAAAATAACTGGTATATTGCGTTTTAACTCTTTCAAAGCGAGCACTATTTGCGGATATGACAATTTAGATGCTACTATCGCTTTGCAGTTTATTAATTCCATTTGACGTTTTAATTCGTCTGAAATATAAGAGTGAGAAATAAACATATGGAAAAAATATAGAAAACAACTTTTTTGTTTTATATAGATACCTAAACGACGATATTTTAAAAATTAAATATTGATATATTGATACAATAATTTAGGATAAATACATAACTGCTCTACGTTACAATTATATTAGAACTTCGTTCATATATCAACTAATAAGTACACGGAGAGATAATTATTAAAACTCTCCGTTCTCTGTCAAATGTGCATCCAATAACACTGCTTGTTTAAATTAACTACAAAGATATATAAAAAAATTTAAATATTACCAGTTCATAGTGCTCTATAGCTAAGGGCCAGGGGGCAGGGAGGTTTACGTTTTTCCTCTAAATTAGTCATAGATTTGTAGAACTCATACTTTAAATGTTCTATTATTATCATAAATTTTTTTATTGATCAACAAAAAAATATCATTGAGGAACATCGTGGCGCAGAGGCGTAGCGTCTGCCTGTAAACGCGATGGTTTGAGGGTTCGATTCCCATGCGGGAAAGATGGATTTTTCTATTTCCATTTTCTTAGCTCCGGAAACTGAGCAAAGCGCGGCGTTGAGTTTAGTCACTCAACACACAATGCCTCGAAAAAGACGGAAAGCGGGGACGGAGAAAGCAGGGACTAAGCAACGAAGTGTCTCAACACTAAGTTCCTATTGTTCCTGTAGTTCCCTCTGCCTACCCCACAATATGCAGGATAAAGCGTGAATCTATAAAATAAATCAATACTTACGAGCAGTATACACTGGATTCATCATACTAGATATACAACCAGCTTCCAATATACCTAGAACTACACACGGGTATTCGGGGGTATTGGGCAAAATGACAGCTACCGTATCATCGTTCTGTAGTTTCAATTTATTACGTAGAGATGCGGCAAAAGAAACGGACATCCTATACGTTTGGGCGTATGTATAGCCGTGGCCCGATACAGCACATACCTAGTAATATCGAAAAATATATATATATAAAATACACAGTATTCCTATAAATAGACTTTAATTAAGACTAAATACTATTAACTAAATTTACATAGCTAAGTAATAATTTAAATTGTAAGCACAAAATCCACACTCACAGACGTTAATTTAATTTTAATTGAAAGATTATAGATATCAATATTAAATTATTTTTACATAGTGCAAACCTCCCATCGATCATTCAGATGTTGTTTTAATTATGCAGCTGATTTAAATTTTGTTTTCAATAGTACAGTCAGCGTCACAAAAATAGGTACACTCACGGTATTCAAATATATAGACGCAATCAAAGAGTCAATATCGGTACATTCAAAGTTACCTTATTATTGTCAACAACGTAGTCGCTCAAAAAGATATATACGCGAAATGAAAAGCCACATTCTATCTGCCACTAGAGCTATGTCGTCACGCCAACGTCTAGCTAGTTCTTTGGCCTTCTCTTGCGTACCATTGAGTTAATGTTTTACTCCATTTTTTTAGTTGCTTGCTGAGTGACCTGCCCATCGTCATTTCAGCCTTTTAATCTGTTGTAATATTTCTTGAACTTTTGCTTTATATCTTATGGCGCTATTCCTCTGTCCATCCAATATTGCCACTTCCAACATGTTTCTTTCCACGAATTTTTAACATTTAGCAAGTTTGTGTTGATTTGTGTTACAGACCACGTTTTACTACCATATCTAAGGACGGGCAAAATGCATGTGTTAAACAGTTTGCTTTGATTTTTATGTGCTAGTTGTTATCCTTCATCACTTCTTTCATGCTCCAATATTTCTTCGAGCCTTTTTTTACTCTTCTATTGATTTTCTTTTTTATGTTTTCCTCAGGGGCTATCAGCTGTTTTAGATACTACTGTACTCTTGTACTCTATTTGGTTGTTTCTGACAAAAACTGAATGTTTTTCTCCATTCCTCATCAGTTTTGTATTTCATGGTTAAATTTCAGGCCAAGATTTTTGTTTCCGATTACTTCGATCTTTTAGCACTATTCGATTTGTTCTGATGTTTTTGCAGATAGCACAATGTCATCTGCGAACTGAAGGTGTGACAATTTACGTCCATCGATATTTATTTCCTCGTTTTTCTAAATATCGATTCTAACACTGCTGAAAAGCTTTGGATACAGAGGAATCTCTGTTTTACGTCTTTTTTATGGGGAAAAGTTTACCTTTTTTCTCTAATTGGATACTTGCAAAACTGGATTTATATGTTCAATTTCTTGGTCGTGTAGTGTATCCCATATTTTCTCATGGACCAAAGAGTCCAACGCCTTACTAACTTACTAGTGAGGCGTTCGATTTTATAATATAAAACAAACCTAATTAAATATGATGTTTCAATTGCCCCCTTTTATTTCTAAAGATTAGCGAATTAAGGCATCGCATTAAGTATCGTAAATGACAATGCACAAATTTTACGAAACAAAAGACTTATCTATGACGACATGCTTAAAATGAAAAGGATATCAGCAATTTCTATCATTTTCATTTTGCGTATAAATGTTTTAATATTAATTGCCAAAGCAAATTATATTTTAAATGCAAAGCAATAAAGTTTATTTTGTTGCATATTTTTGAATATGTGCAATGATTAGATACCAATGACGGGATGAGTGTCACCATATTTATGTCGCTTTGAATGTAACGATCTATATGACGTTTTAAACGTCCCGATCTTTTTGAGCGACTACGTTGTTGACAATAATAAGGTAACTTTGAATGTACTGATATTATTGACTTTTTGATTGCGTCTATATATTTGAATACCCTGAGTGTATCTATTTTTTTGACGCCGACTGTACGTAGAGTAATTGAAGAGAAATATTTTTGTATGATATTGATATTTAAAAATAAATAGTAAAAATTATTAATTTGGCTTGCGAAAAGCAATTACGTCATATAAAAAAATATTTAAATTAAATTTCATCTGCTAAATTGGAAGTTAGCAAATTGGCATAATCGCGAAAGAAACAAATAATCTATAAATATTAATTACCATCCGTGAGTGTCAAATGCATATTAAGACACGCTCATCTAAATATTGCTAAACAAAATTTGTGCCGGTTTAACTTTAATTAAACACTAACTGGTGATTATAAGTGCGGAATCAAAAATGCATAGCTAAATTGACAACGAACTAAAGTTTGAGCAGTAATCAAAATACACTATAGGTAATAGGTATACATATTATATAAAATTATTTTGACTCAACTGTTTTCCTTATTTGCCTTCCGTATTTTTATTATGACCTTGCAAAACACAGTACACAACACAGTACAGTACAGTATGAACATTCTGTTTAATAAAAATAATTCAAAGCCAATATAATTTGACTTAAAAAAAGGAAATAATATTAAATCGATTTACCACTTCAACATTTCACAATGCAAGTAAGACACAGATAAGAAAGATAAGGTTTTAAAAAGAAAAATATTGTGATTTTTTTATGAATGGAAATTTATTAGAACCTAACTATATTATAGTATAGTAATGATGGAAGAAACGAAATTGATGTGGAGAGACGTACACAACGCAGTTTTATTGCCCACGCTGTTATATGCAGTAAAACAGTGGTTATTGCAGAAGAGGAATTGAAAGAAAGATAAATGCTGTGGAAATTCGATCTGTGATCATCGAAGGATATGCGGAGCCAGTTCAGGTGACCGTTACAGTAAAACTGCCTCTTCCTTCTGAATTCTTTAATATCGATTTCACAATAAGAATAAAAAGAAGTGCTTAGATGGTTCGAGCACGTAAAGAGAATGTGTGATGAGCAAATAGGTAATAAATATGTATGAAGCAAAAGTTAGTGGTAAGAGAGGTCAGGTTAGATCTTGGTTGAATTTCGAAAATACTGGAGAGAGGTCACGTAAAAAGCATAAGGACTCCCCGAAGAGCATGTATCAAGAGGTTAATGAAAGTGGACGAGGCGAAACATGTATGCAGTTACCTTTATAACTACTCCAGGAACTTTTATTATTGAGGTCACCGTGGCGCAGTGAAGCAGCTATTACTTATAAGCGCGAAGGTTTTCGGTTCGGTAACAACATTTAGCATGCAATTCAGAGATGAAGAAAACCTAACCCTAGGTTCTCTTTGCCTAGCATGGGACTTTTTATACAAACATACTACTTGTGTTTGTTATATACAAATTGATTTAACACACACTTTTAAAGTAAGACACAGTACTTTCTGACATTGAGATTAATACAAAAAAGTATAAAGAATTAAAAAAAATATATAACTTTATTTATGAAGGTCACTAAAAAATAGGAACATTATGAATATGAATTAGGTTGAACAGTAGTATTAAACTTTTTTGATATTAAAAAAAATCATTAATTGGCTAATTATTCTATATTCAAAATATTTTAAATCTGATAGAACTAATTTAATACAGCATATTAAGATGTTTTTATTATAAAATGTAATTGTCAAAAAAATCCATTTAATTAGGTATGCACATTAATTAATGCCATCATAATTAATATTATGTGTGATAATTTGTTATTTTTTACTGAAATACAAAAGAATTTACACAAATACAATGCTTTTACAAATTATTACATTCATAATATATTTTATTTAAATACGTTGTTTTTTTTTCAACAACTAAGATGTTACAAGATTTAATGAATTTAGCACGGCTACTAATAAGACAAATAATGTATTACAATAGCTACAATGAAAGTGACCACATTTTTTGTTCAACAACAAAAATTAAGGGACACATATTTCAAATGAAGTATAATGAAAAACACAGTCTAGTAAAATAATAAACTATTTTAAAATTACAAAAAGCAGGCATTTAAATGGTGATATTTTATTGAAATACTACTTTAATTATTTGATTTTAAACTTACATTTGTCTCCTTATCCCATACTGTTTCAAGATCAGAACAAAAAATTTCAAAATTATTATAATGTTAGCAAAAATGTTTGTACAACAAAGTTAAAAATATTGAAATTTACACAATATATGTAAATATGTATTTGTAAATATTTAATATTTTACCTATATTTTAGAAACAAAGAAATAAAAATGGTCTTGGCAGTTAGTATTAATTATTTAATAAGTGGTGAGACAAAAGAAAGAAGATCATATAATTTTTTTTAATTTGTTGAGTAAAAATGAGTTTTATGTACTTACAGTAAATGTTTTATCTGGCCACCTATCCAGATTCTGCCAAGCAAAGTCCCATATGGTTGAATTGGTTACTTTCACATCTTTATGAATAGATTTAAGAATATTGGCTTCAGTGCTTTTTAATCTACATGAAGGTAGTGTAGTGTTCCTTTTGTTAAGGACCTGGCATACTGTTCGACGCACAACACCAGCCATGGCTGAGGATTTGAAGAAAACTAAATGATGGTAGCCAGTAAGGTACTTGCTTTAAATAATATTAACAAAGTGATAAGATATAGTAAGATACTGCAGTTGATAACATGAAAAAACAATGTAAACAAAAATATTCCTGTGCATGTATAATTTTAGTAATGTTACTTTAATTATTTATTATACAGAAATATATTGTTAAAAAATTCAATTATAGTAATTACTATAAAAACGTACGTTACAAATATATATGTTAGGTTTAGCAATATATACAAAAAATAGTTCACATTAAAGCAAAAATTTTATAAAATTAAACAATTAAGTCTTTATAAGTATACAAAGCTTGCTAAAAAATTTTTAAACCTATCTCAAGGTTAAATCAACGCAACAAATACCTTTAACACAGTAGACTTTAACCGATGAATAAATTATGAACAACAAGGAAGCGTAAACAATATAATTAAGATACTATGTATATTATAACTATTTAACACAATATAACTTTAGTCCCCTTTATTTTTTTATTAAATAATGACAAGCTATTTTCAATATAACGTTTCTTATCGAAAGACGGCTACAAAATAATAACTAGCAACTACCTGTTAAATATCAACAAGCAAAACAAGTTAAGATTTGACAGTGACAGCTGTTTTAATTGGCCATGGTCAATTTATGAATTGTTCGTTCCTGTTCACGTGATATGAATACTTTATTCAGTGGATACGCATTTGTAAACATGTGTCTAATGAAACATTTATAATTATTATTATTTTGATGAAACATTTATTTTCATGAAACATTTTTACGTGTATACCGACCGTGTGGGGGCTTTGACTCGAATGGTATGGCCGAGGAACTCACGGAACGAATTAACTCATTACCCCAGATTATAGGAGCGGACAGTTTCTCACGCGCACCTAAGCGGGCATGCCCTATAACCCAATAGTAGAAGATACTGTACTACAATTTGACAAGATAGGAACTCTTATGCAAAAGACCGCCTATATATAGATATCTTTCCAATTTGATAATACTTATTATCCTAATAGTAGGATATCTAAACATGACTTTTTATTACAGAATATTTTGCGTTACGTTAAAGTAATGTATTATGTTTCCTGTCAAGTTAGGCTAGAGACGTCACATTGAGTATCACGTCGTATTTAAATGTAAATTTTCTTATATCCAATAGAGTCGTTCTTAAACATATTTTAATCAAAAATTGTTTTAAAGTTAATTGAAAAGATATATCTGCGCAGCTGGGATTCGTATTTAAATATATGTATGTTTCCTTCTCTCGTAGTTTCAATTTAGCAGCTTGGAGTATCTTGAAAAAATCATTGATCGCTATATCCTCCTTTAATTCATTTTTTTATATTTTGTACATATCCGACTTAAATATTTTCGGTCCCACAGAGTGGTGAACGAGAAATATTACTTTGTATTGTTTCAAATATTTTTCCCTGATTTTATGAAATATACGTTTAGTATATACATTTCCGCCAAAATGATGAATCCCAACAAAACAGACAAAGTTTACTGAATTAAAATATAATATTTAGTATATTAAAATATAATATTTATTATTTAGTATTTAACCAAGAACTACAGCAATTTCATAAATAAAAAATAAACGAAAAATATCGGTCAAATGCGAGCAATACTCGTGCACCGATGGTACAGTCAGCATCAAAAAAATAGGTACACTCAGGGTATTCGAATATATAGACGCAATCAAAAAGTCAATAATATCGGTACATTGAAAGTTACCTTATTATTGTCAACAACGTAGTCGCTCAAAAAGATCGGGACGTTTAAAACGTCATATAGATCGTTACATTCAAAGCGACATAAATATGGTGACACTCATCCCGTCATTGGTATCTAAGCATTGTGTTCAAATTCTAGTGTTTACATGTCATTCTACTGTCTATCAAAGATAGTAATTATTTTGTCAGTTATATTAAAGTTGTGGACCATCGTGGCGCAGATGCGTAGCGTCTGCCTATAAACGCGACGGTTTGTAGGTTCGATTCCCACTCGGGGATGATGGATATTTCTATTTCCATTTTCTTCGCTTTGGGAATTGGGCAAAGCGCGGCGTGAAGTTCCACCACTCAACACGCAATATCTTGAAAACTCTATCAAAATAATAGCTATTCATGCTCAAATATATCTGATTCTCGGCGTTAATCGCAAAATAACAATTCTAGAATTATCATAATTCTTTGCGTAAATATCAATGTCTATTTTATATTTTTATATTATAGCTTTCTAATTAGTCCAAGGTTAGTTCTGTTGTATCTGCGATTATTATTTTTTAAAAGTCTATTTGTCTGTTGGCGAAGGCCTCCGATCATTTCCATTACTTTCTGTCTTTAGCTACTCTATGCCACATTCTTTCTGCCACCGGGGCTATTTCGTCATGCCAACGTCTAGCTAGTCTGTCTCTCCTTCTTTGGCCTTCTCTTGCGTACCATTGATTTACTATTTTACTCCATTTTTTACCTTTTTTTTTACCTCTTGCTGAGTGATCTGCCCATCGTCATTTCAGTTTTTTGGTCTGTTGTACTATTTCTTGAACTTTTGTTCTATATATTTTGGACCTGTTCCTCTATCTATCCAATATTGGCACTCCCAACATGTTCCTTTCCACGGCGTTTTGATATTTAGCAAGTTTGTGTTGATATGCGTTACACACATGACAAAATGCATGTGTTAAACAGTTTTGATTTTATTTTGTGCTAGTTGTTATCCTTCATCATTTCTTTCATGCTCCTATATTTCTTCCAGCCGTTTTTTCACTCTTCTATTGATTTTCTTTTTTATGTTTTCCTCAGGGGTATCAGCTATATTAGATACCACTGTACTCTTCTGTGTACTCTATTTAATTTTTCCCACAAAAACTGAATGTTTTTTCTCCAATGCTCGTTGGTTTTTTATAGTTAAATTTTAGGCCAAGTTTTCGTTTTCGATTACAAGATCTGTTAGCATTGTATCGATTTCTTCTGACGTTCTTACAGATAAGACAATGTCATCTGTGAATCGAAGATGTGACAATTTACGTCCATCGACGTTTTTTCACTCGTTTTCCTATTTTATTTTTCTAAATATGGATTCTATAACACTGCTAAAAAGCTTCAGGGATAGAGGATTCTCTGTTTTAACTGTTTTTTATGAGAAATGATTTACCTTTCTTCTCTAATTGGATACTTGCAAAGCTGAAATTCCTTGGTCGTGTAGTGTATCCCATATTTTCTCAAGGACCAAAGAGTCGAACGCCTTACTAACATACTAGTAAAGCGTTCAATTTTATAATATTAAAACAAACCTAATTAAATATGATGTTTTAATTGCCCCCTTTTACTTCTACAGATTTGTGAATAAAGGCATCGCATTAAGTATCGTAAATGACAATGCACAAATTTTACTTACGCATCTATGACGACATGCTTAAAATGAAAAGGATATCAATAATTTCTATCCCTTTCATTTTATGTATAAATGTTTTAATATTAATTGCCATGACAAATTATATTTTAATTGCAAAGCAATAAAGTTTATTTTTCTAGTGTGTTCCATAATTTTGAAAACCTACAATGCTTAGATACCAATGACGGGATGAGTGTCACCATAATTATGGCGCTTTGAATGTAACGATCTATATGACGTTTTAAACGTCCCGATCTTTTTAAGCGACTATGTTGTTGACAATAATAAGATAACTTTGAATGTACCGATATTATTGACTTTTTGGTTGCGTCTATATTTCTGAATACCCTGAGTGTACCTATTTTTTTGACGCTGACTGTACCGTAGCAATTTCTTGTAAAAATATTACATATTATTAGAAAAGTCAAACTTACATTAGTTCGTATCCATAAAATCTGTATAAAACAAAGAGCATATAAGAACTTATAACGCTTGTTTCTGAGTTTAAATTGTCAATTTTAAGTCTCTTCTAGGTCAATGAAATATAAACCTAAATTTGCGGTCGTATGTATTTTGTATTAAATGAAATATCGTATAAGTTTATAATGGTCCTTTTCAGGGGTATCTCTCCAAATTTCCAATTTTCATGTTTTTTCCTTTATTTGTACTATAAGATCTGACTTCTTAACAAATTTCATAACCATAGGTCAATGAGAAGCAAACAGTAGGTTTCGGTTGCGTAGCGATTTTCATACAAAATACAGCATAAACTTTCATATCTTTTCATTTCATTAATTTAGAATTATTCTATTTTCTACTTTTAGTCTCCGTGGTTATCAATTTGTATATTCGATATTAACTTCAGCTTGATTTCCACTGTGATTTGGCGACAATAATTTTGATAGATGGACAATAGACCGATCGTAGTTCGGTTTTTTATATTGAAGTAACGAAAATTTATTAAAATCGAAAATGAATTTATTATAAACTTAATTAAATAAATAAATTTATTCTTGATCTATAAGAAGTATTTAATTACTAACTCTGGCACATTACACTCATTATTGGAAATATTTTTATTTAATCTGTAAGTGCTTTGGAAATACATTTCAATATTACATTAAAACACTTGATTTTGCTCTTAAATGGTTTTGTAAACTATGTGCAAGCTCCTGTGTATAGTATAAACCCAATGACAGAATGAATTATTTTGTATACTCAATTTGGTAAGAAGCCATCAAATTTACCAGTAAGTAGAAAGCCGTTGTTTTTAGGGTTCCGTATAAAAATAAAAAACGGAACCCTTATAGAATCACTCGTGTTCTTGTCGAGACAGACGGCTGTCACAGCAAATTTTCTCTGAATCTACTAGACCGAATCAGGTGAAATTTGGCAAGATGGTGTAATGCCCTTACCCGAACACAGATGTGTAACGTAAAAAATATTTTTTTGAAATAAGGGTAATTTTCGGGAGATAAATTAGGTAATTAAAAAAAAATTTTGCGAACCTTACTGAGTCACATATCAAATAAAAGGGCTTGTTATCAGGATCTCGAATATATTTTTTTTAATTTTTTAAAATAAATAGTTTCGATGATATTCATGAAAAAAGCCGAAAATTGACCATTCCCTCCCCTAATCTCCGAAACTACTGGGCCGAAAAATTTGAAAAAAATACTGAATATAGTTCATGGCTTGAAGATTACAGGAAAACCTATAAAGATTTCATAAATTGAAAATAAAATTGTAAATTCGATAAAAAATGTTTTTAGGGAAACAACGTTTTCAGGGGAAATATTTCACTATATTGTGTACGGAATCCTTTCCACGCGAGTTGAACTCGACCTTGACCGGTTTTTCAGTAAATTGCAGCTCTGCCCGGCTAGTTATAAGAAAAACGTTTAAACATAAACGAATTTAAAATGTATTTAAGTAACTACGTAATAAGATGATCTTGATTATCATTTTATTATTAAAATTATCTTCAATGTGCGTTTCTCAAACACTTCCCTATAAAATGAATATTAAATAAAGGTAATCATTTTTTTAAATACTTTATAAAGGAATTAGCAATACAAAATAACTTTGACAATCAGTGAGTCATACATATGAGTTACACAATAAAACAATCATTACAAGAAAATCATACTTAAACATATATAGAATAACACAAACTAAGTAAATCTAAAAGAAAATTAACAAAATGTATCGTAATAAAACAAGGAAGCATATATTTACTTAAAAAAATGAATAATTGGTATAACAGTAAAAAGAATGTATGTCAAAGAAAATAAGGTTGTGTTTTATCTGTACTAATAATTTTCTGCCAGTTAGCAGTTTAATTAGGTTCCTATTAAAAATTAGTACATATTTTTAACAAGCAAAACTGACTAGGTCTCATATTTGGCATAAGTGCATATGGAACCTAAAAGTAAAGTAAAAAGGACTAAAAGTAGTTACTAAATCTTACATAAGTTTTACCACTTTATTTATATTTTATATATTCGAGATATGGCAAAATTGTACACTTATTGTAACAAATAATATTGAACTAATAAACATGTGTTTAAATATTCATAAAGCACTAGGTTATATATGTATATTCTTAAGTAATATATATATATATATATATATATATATATATATATATATATATATATATATATATATATATATATAAATATATATATATATATATATATATATATATATATATATATATATATATATATATATATATATATATATATATATATATATATATATATATATATATATATATATATATATATATATATATATATATATATATATATATATAGGTTTTGATATGATCATGAAATTTTACATTTTGTCTACAAATCTAACATTAAATAAAAATATGAAGCAATACAAGATCCAATATTTAAAAAATCTACAATATTTAATAATATATATAAATAGGATGTAACAATCATAAATTAGAGTAACAACAATTCCAATAACTTACCAGTCTTACAAGTCTCTTTTGATCACAAAATTGACTATCCATCTTTAGTATCCATTATAATCCTTCACAATTTTTTATTTATTCTTTTTACATTTAGTTTATAATTTTGAAACTTCAACTTCATTTTTTATTTAAAACGTAAGTTACTTATTTTCTCTATATTACTTCTTGAGAATATTAATGCAGCTCCAAGTAAATTAGTTTTTTATTGAAATAGTTTTTGTTCTAATCAAGCAATAACTAAATTAAATTAGGCCATTATCAAATACTAATAGAATGGATATATATATTGTACACTTTAAATGTGGCTGATTGAGTTAATTATAATAATTAATATTAAATGGCCTTTTTACTTACACATTTCATGTACCTACAATTATTTACATACAATTTCGAATGGAATTTATAGTTTAAATAAATATATAAATATCTTTATATGTTTTGGCAAATTAAAGAGCATTGGAGTTAAATGTTTTGATAGGTAATATAAATTCTATGTAAATCTAATATTATTTTTGTATATTATAAGTAAATGCATTGATATTCTAATGAAAGTTAATTAATAATGATGCTTAAATTATTTATATAGCACAGTTTTGGGATACACACGCTTAAATATGCCACTGAGCAAAAAATATACATAAAGTATTTCATTTATGGATATTTTTTGCTTTAACATATTGCAGAAGAAAAAATTGATTGTAACATAGCTTTTGTTGAATTTCTCGCTAAGTATTATTTTTATAGTTTTTCAGTTCATCTTTAGATCTTTTTCGTCTATTTTTTTAGTTTAGCTTGTATTTGTAATTTCAGGTTATTCGAGAATTCAATGTTCGAGCCAGCTGAACGTCCCCTTGATAAGATTTATTGTTTGACGGATTGACTCTGAAAATATGAAAATTGTATGTCAACATCAAAAGTATTTTGATTTTCAATATGAGGGAGCGAGACACACTTTCCTATTGAAAAGGTGGCACTTTATAGACCATTCTAGGTAATTCTAGGTCAACAAAGTAAATTTCTTTATAAAAAATGAGCTATTGATTCAAATGTGAAATCTGTGTAATAGATTTGCTACATAACCCTTTGAATAAGTATTTATTTATTTTCCACTTAGAATCAATAACATGATCACTTGTGTACGTCAGATAGAGCGAACGGAGGAGTGTCAAAGGAGCCTAATTTGAAAATAAATATCAAGTTGAGCCCCTCTGAAACCTACACACTCCACGACTTAAAACTAAAGTTACGAGGGTTCCAAGCGCGGCCTGATGAGAAGAGCCCACAACAAACTCAGCCAGGTTTCCCTAAACCTATTGTGATCATTTCACAAACGTCATTCTAACTTATGAGCAATTCATTAATTCCATGCGGTTTTATCATCAATGTAATCCTTTACACTATAATAGGATTTAGTAATTAATTGCCGTTTAACAAAGATTTTAAATTTATTTAACGAGAGATCAAATACTTCTTTCGGCAGTTTATTGTAGAAACGGACACAATTACATGGGAAGGAGTTGCCTATTTTATGGAGCCTATATGGTTGGCATAATAAGTTTATACTTATTCCTCGTATTAATATTGTGAACATCACAATTTATCCTCAATATTATTTTTATTATTATTATGTTTCTCTTCATAATTCTCGGGTTCAAACGAACCCGGTCCTTTGGAAGGCTTGCGTGGGGACACAGGTCCAACACGTAGAGGCCCCTTAGAGAATATAAAAGATTTTACTGTGACGCATCACCCGGGATCCATCTCTGAGTAACCATAGGTAATTGCCCAGAGATGGTCGCCGGATAATGCGTAGGAGCTATGGAGGATATGAAAAACTAAATTGTTACTGTTGTATGTGGGTAATCTTATAATTAATAAATCAGTTGTATCACCGACCCGGTCTTGTTAGTTGCTCCTTACTAATTATCCTCATATCTAACTGGCGACGAGCGTAAAAATAATATTAAAATACATTTTTGCTTAATAAATAATTTCAAGATGCCTATTGGAAAAATAGAAAGTTTTGATTTGTCAAGCAAAAAGTGGTCGGCGTATATAAGGCGCGTGGAACAATTTGTGGTATTAAATCAAATTGAAGACAGTTTAAAAGTGGCTACCTTAATAACGTTCGTAGGAGAAGCTACCTACGACTTAATGTGTGATTTGTGTGCACCTCACAATCCGGAGGCAAAAACATTTGAGGAATTAGTGAGGTTAGTCGGTGAACATCTCGAGCCGAAGAGGTCAGACATTGCGGAACGACACGTGTTTCGTCTGCGGCGCCAAGGGGAGGCGGAGTCTCTCAGTGATTATTTACAAGCACTAAAGCATTTGGCGAGCACTTGTAATTTCCGATTTAACTTGGAAGAGAATTTGAGAGATCAGTTTTTATCCGGGTTGAAAAGTGAGGAAATGCGATCTCGCTTATTTGCCGAGCCTGATCTTACTTATAAGAAGGCGGTTGAGTTAGCGTTGGCGTTGGAAGCGGCGGAGAAGCATGCACAAGTAAGCGTTCCGAGTGGTAGCGGGCAAGTTTCCGCTGAGTCATTGCATCGAGTTGCGGCGGAAACGCGCGCGCACCTGCGGTCGCGTGGCGGCGACGCTGGCGCGCGCTCTGTGGGTCAGGTGGACGCGGATTCGATTTCTTGTTGGCGTTGTGGAAGGTCACATCGTGCTAATGTTTGCCGTTTTAAAAATTATTCTTGTGATGAGTGCGGGCAAAAAGGGCATTTAAAATCGATGTGTTATGCAAATAAAAGTGAAAGTAAATTCAAAGGTCGTGTGCAGGGTAAGAAGCAAAATTATCTGGTTAGCGATAGCGGTTCCGACGGTGATCTGTATAGTCTCAATGTGTGCGGGAATAACGATCGGCCGTATAGTGTACGCGCACAGGTGAATGGCGTGTGTATAACATTTGAACTGGACACTGGTAGTAAGTTATCAACGATTAATTATGAGTGTTATGAAAAATATTTCAAAAATGTTACATTATATAAAAGTAATATTTGCTTACGTACCTATACTGGAAATTTAATTGAACCGTTGGGTTATTTATTAGTCAATGTAATATTAGGAAAATATAAAGCAAATAATTTAAAATTATTTGTAATTAAAAACGGAGGACCACCGCTTCTCGGTAGGTCTTGGTTAAGACACTTAAATATTAACTCAGTACAGATTGATGACATTATTTACAACTTAAGGGAGTCTGATTTGATTGACAATTTACGCAAAGAATTTCCTTCGGTTTTTAGTTCAGGATTAGGCACTTGTACCAAACGCATATCGTTGAAACTTAAAGATAAAAATCCAGTGTTTTTTGAAAGCTCGAAAACTACCTTTAGCATTACGCGAGCCTGTCGAGCAAGAGCTCAACCGATTAGTGGCAGAGGGTACATTATATAAAGTAGAATATTCTGAGTACGGGACACCTATCGTGCCGGTTATTAAAAAGACTGGCCAGATTCGTGTTTGCGGTGATTATAAAGTAACAATCAATCCAAAATTATTACGAGAACCGTACCCACTACCACGAATTGACGAATTGTTTTCAGCATTAAGCGGTGGAGAACAATATTCTAAGATCGACCTCACGAACGCTTACCAGCAATTATTACTTGACGATGATTCACAAGCGTGTACGGCCATTACTACTCATTTGGGGACATTTGTTTACAGGCGTACACCCTTTGGATTAAGTTGTATTCCAGAAAAATTTCAAAAATTCATGGAGGAAACACTTAGAGGGTTAAAGGGTGTGGTCGTGTACCTTGACGATATTGCCGTGACTGGCCGCGATAAATCTGAACATATTTTGAATTTGAAACGTTTATTTGAGCGCCTGCGTGATGTCGGTCTAAGGATTAGATTAGAAAAATGTTCTTTTATGCAAGATCGAATTTCATATGTTGGATTTGTTATTGATAAGCACGGGTTACATCCCGACCCAGAAAAGGTTAAAGCTATTATAGATGCATCGGCACCAACGGATATAACTCAATTACGTTCCTTTTTGGGGTTAATTAATTATTATTCTAAATTTATTCCTAATTGTAGCGATATTCTCTCACCTCTATATATTTTATTAAATAAAAATGTCAGTTTCAACTGGTCTAAATATTGTCAAGAGGCATTTGACACTGTCAAGAAAATTATTGTAAGTGACCGTGTACTTGCACATTACGATCCTCAGTTGCCGTTGGTTTTGTCGGTTGATAGTAGTTCGTACGGCATTGGCAGTATATTGGCGCATCGTTTTCCAAACGGAGAGGAGCGTCCAGTTTGTTTCGCGTCTCGCACATTAAACAAAGCCGAGCGCGAATACAGTCAATTGGATAAAGAAGCGTTAGCAATAATTAGTGGAGTGTCTAAGCATCATCATTATCTGTACGGTCGACGTTTCACAATTAAAACCGATCACAAACCACTTTTATTCATTTTCGGTTCTAAGTCTGGTTTACCACAAACAGTAGCTAGCAGATTACAGCGATATGCCGTCAAATTAGCAGCTTATGACTTTGAAATGGAATTTGTTAAGTCAAAGGATAATAGTAATGCTGATGCTTTGTCACGGTTGCCATTGCCGCACGCTTTAAAGGATCCTGTTCGAGATTCTTTTTGTTATATTAATTATGTAGAGGAATCATTTCCTATAAGTGTAAAAGAGGTAGCATGTGAAACACAGCACGATGCTATTTTGAAAAATATTTTTAAATATCTCATTAATGGTTGGCCTGTTAAAGTAGAAGATGCGGAAAAAGCTTATTTCTACCGTAAAGAGAGTTTGGCACTTGAAATGGGGTGCATATTGTATAATCATAGAGTAGTAATACCACGAAAATTACAAGGGCGAGTTTTAAAAGAACTACACGAGGGGCACCTAGGGGTGGTCAAAATGAAGTCAATCGCCAGAAGTTACGTTTATTGGCCTCAATTAGATGTTGAAATAGAAAATGTAGCTCGGCAATGTTCGGCATGCCGTCAGCAGAGGGACGCTCCACCTTGCAGTGAACTCCATCCATGGATTTTTCCCTCTCAACCGTGGAAACGTCTACATATTGATTTTGCTGAATTTCAAGGCAAGTATTATTTAGTAACCATTGACGCTCACAGTAAATGGATCGAGGTTCAACGGGTAAAAACTACTTCCGCAGAGGCTACTATATCAAAATTACGCGAGCTGTTTGCACGATATGGATTACCATCCCAGATTGTAAGTGATGGGGGGCCACCGTTTACATCTAGTCAATTCGCTGACTATATTAAAAAAAATTTAATTACTCATACTATCACAAGTCCCTATAGACCAGCTGGGAATGGTGCTGCTGAGAACGCTGTTAAGTCAGTTAAGCGAACAATGAAAAAGGCGGTACATGAAGGAATGGAGATTGGTACAGCTATTAATAAATTTTTATTCCAGTACCGTAATACTGAACATGCTAGTACAGGAATAGCACCAGCAGTAGCTCTTATGGGTCGACGTTTGCGTGGGCGACTTGATGCGTTAAAGCCTAATCCAGCTGATAAAGTAGAGGTTTCGCAAGAGAAGTCTGGCCATTACCGCCCCGGTTTTATTAGGAACGCTGAGGTTGGTAACACTGTCTTGGCACGAAATTATAGTCCTCGTCAGGATAAATGGGTACAAGCAACAGTAACTGATCGGAAAAGTCCATGTACCTACAGCGTTAGAACATCTGACGGACGTGAGTGGCAACGGCACATTGATCAGTTACTGCCAATAAAAAAGGTAACACGATATTCTGCTGGGCCTCAAATAGGTGAAAATTTGGAGTCACAGGAAAGTCCGGACGAAGTAAACGTTAGTAAATGTTTGGTAGGCGAGGCCAATGATTTATCTCAAACTTTAACAGACCAACCGAATGAACCTAAATTGTTAGATGCGAAGGGCTCAGTTAATACATCAAATAGTAACATCAATTTAGACGAACTCAAATTACGCCCTAAGCGTTCGTGTGTGTTTAAAGGTAAATACGGAAAATAATGTATTTATATAATTTAATTTTTTTTTGTCATATAAGTACTCTCTATGTAGTTTTAATTACTAAAACTGTTTATAAAAATGAAAATAATGTATTTATATAATTTAAGTTTTTTTTGTCATATAAGTACTCTCTATGTACAGTTTTAATTACTAAAACTGTTAATGGTAGAAAGTGTTATTTTTTTTTGGTTTTATTTTATTTCATGCTTCTTATGAAACGCAATAGATTTTTTTTGTTTGTTTTTGTTGTGTTTTGTTTTTTTTTTTTTTTTTTTTTTAAGGGGAGGCGTGTTGTATGTGGGTAATCTTATAATTAATAAATCAGTTGTATCACCGACCTGGTCTTGTTAGTTGCTCTTTACTAATTATCCTCATATCTAACTGTTACTATGGAATGGAGTTTGGATGGACTGGGTACTGGGCTATTGCATGAGACTAACGGACGTCCGCCATTTCAACAGTCTCAAATTGAAAGGTTGACGGACGGTGACTCGCCTCCCACTAGATGGGCCCCCACAAAGCGGCGTAGTGCCTCAGGCGCAACATCGGCGTGGTCGGCTAAGGGTGTCGAGAGGTGTGCACCGGTTTCACCATCGCGAGAAGCTCGTGAGCGGGTTTCCCCGTTATTACGCAGATTGAGCACTTCCACCCTTTCGAGCATATAGCTCTTGCGCTCCACTCTGCCGGCCAATGAAGGCAAGCCAGAGGCGGGGGATAAATTACAATTCCCCTCTGGAGGACTCAGGTCCGTGGGGTCGCCACTCCCCAACAGCTCGCCACAAGCTGCCCTGCGGGCTTATTATTATTATTATTATATTATTTTTTTATAAAATTATATACTAGTTCACTTTCCCACGATTTCGTTTGACTGGATATGAATGCATGGAACATAGAATACTGTTCAATTCTGTCACTTGTATAAACAATCTTTTGTTCACTGCATTTAATTTTATATGTATTTTAGAAGCAAAATTCTTTCTTTAGTGTTGAATAACACTTTGAAAAGTAATAAAATAGCATAACATATTAAATATGTAAACAATTAAGTATACATTAATGATATTATATATAAGTATACTTTTAAGATACAGGTTTCTTTGATTTAGTAAGTGTGCTTCCGTAATAAATGCTTATAGTTTATGTGAGGAAAAAATAGCAGCATCACCATGATAAGATTCTTATAAAATTGTTTTGTGTGTATTTTTATAAGTTATAATTTCTCTATTTTTTAGTTAAATAAGTTTTATTTCAACTTAAGTAGTATAATTTATTTCATCTTACTAATTAATTGTTACAATCTTAACATAAATTTTTCTCTATTTTTTCAAAGTAGCATCAAAGTGTTTTTTAAAAAAAACATTAAAAAACATACACACATACATAGACAAAAGAAAAATAAATATTAAATAAATAAAATTACCTTAGAGATTCCCAATTTGTTCTTCAAACAACCTCTTACCACCCTCCAACCTTTTATTTGAATCTTGTCCATAACTTTCCATATATTTTTCCAATCTAATTAACCACTGAGCCCAATGCTCCCTTAACTTATCTGTTGTTAGATGAAATATCTCTGCTTTAGACCCATCTGTATAAGCAATTACTAATAAAGCATCTCGGACGTTAAAGTGTTTGTAATTAAGATCATTACAAACAGCTCCAAAGTAAGCAGCCAATTGTACTGGATTGTCATATGTCATTGATATAGACTTTCTCGGTTTGTCTGATTTCTTCCATTCTATTAAAGTTGGTTTATCTCTGAAAATGTGATAGTTTTACAATGTAATGTACTTAGATTACGGCCTCTGATGATAATATTAAAAAATAAAACATTAAATTATTATTAATAATATGTAATTAAGATAGTAACTGTAGTAGTTACTACACAAATCTTCAATTATTTTCAAAATAAATCTTATTCTCTTATAATAAAGAAATTTTAAAAAGACTTTCTTTATAATGTAATTAACACTTTATAGTGTTTTTTTGTAAGGGCTTATCTCAGGAATTTGAGCGGAGAAGGTTCCCCCCTAATCTGACATACATATATGTAAACATTCAAGATAATTAACAGCACTTTCAACGGAAAAAAAAATAAGTTTGATATATTTAAATATATTCTTTATCTCTTTGTAAACATTTATTCAGGATTGTGTTAAGACACTCTGTTCTCCATTTTCGAATCACTACGTGTTTAGTGGAAGAACTCAACGCCGCGCTTGCCTATTTGTCAGAGTAAAATAGAAGTGACAAATTTATCCTTACTGAAGCAGAAGTTGAACCCACAAAATATCTCATTCTGGGCAGACGAAAATATTCCTAGATATAGTTACAGATTTTTATAGAGAATTATGTACACATAAAATATATGGTGAAGACGTAATAAAGGAGTTTAAATGATAAACATAAGACAAAATCATGTCACCATTTAGCAAAATTAATAACAATATGTGTCAGGTAAAGACACAAAAAACTACCTATACAAAAACTAAAACCAGGTAAGAGTCCAGGTAAGAGTCCAGGTCAACAAAACCTCACCAATGAAGCATACAATGATAACGGATTATATTTTGTGCGTCCCACTGATATATTTGTTCAATTTAATCCATCCATGTATCAAACATAATTTCAATTGTTTTTTATGTTTTCACGCTTTATCCCGCATAAAGCAAGGTAGGCAGAAGAAACTGCAGTAAACGTAAGAACCTAGTGATAAGACACTCCGTTCTTCTAAAACTTAAAACTATAAAAAGCGTAACCCAAACGACATAAACAATTACAGAACGATTAGTCTGGTGTCGAATATATATGTCACCGGAAGATAACAAGAACCGCAATTTATAAACTTAGGTAAGATTCTAAACGAGAAATAAATCGTTTAGAATCTTACCGAAGCTTATAAATTTCCTAGGAAATTAATAAAAAAATACCTATATAGTAGTTTATCAATTTGCGAAAATTGAAACTTATCGAAAAAAAAAAGTAAACAATAAGCAAACGCCAAATGCGCTGTGATTGGACAAAACACCATCCACAGAAATTCCCTTAATTTAAATAGCATATACTTCTCCTTATGTATAAATTCTAATAGCCATATTATTAATTAAAGTTTATTTTGCATAAACAAAACCAAGTACAAAGGTCTCTGATTACGTCAGAGGGACGAGTATAAAAAAATCAAAAAGTTTTTTTACGGTTACTCTCTCTAATAACCTACAGAAAAGGCAGGTTTTAGAAGGGGTTTCTCAACAATGGACCACATCCACATGATTGAGAAAAAAACAAATAAACACTAGGAATTTGAAATACCATTATATATAATAACATTACAGAAAAGCCTTTGATACAATACTGCTCTGCTATCTGAAGATCACTAGAAGAATAAGGAGTCCAAAGCAAATATCTTAAAATAATCAAGAGCATGAGGAAAGCACAACTGGATAGCATATGCCCATCATTTCTAATCGAAAGAGGGGTAAAACATACTGCAATCAGTTAACATAAAACTGGACTGGAATTTGCAAAGTATAGACATCGGAGAGAGTATATGGATTCATCACTTGAGATTTGCCAACAATCTCGCCTTATTTGCACATAGTAGCTCAAATTTACAACAGGTAATAATTACATTAAATTGGAGAACATTTTTTATTGACAATGACACGCTAGGTGGAGGACGTTTAAAGGGTAGCACAACCTAATTGGGCTTGGAAGGCCCAGGACTAAACTGAAATAAAGTAATTTAGAGGAGGCCTACACATCCAAGTGAGCTTTTTTGTGTGTTAATGTAAAATAATAACATACTTACATTCAAATATAACTTAGAATAATTATTGTAAAAAGTTTTTGGATTAAAAAATTGAACTTTTTTATTTATTTTTATATATAAATATAATAATACTATACATAACAACTTACTCATAATCAGCAATTGCATCAAATATTCCTCTATACTTCAAAACCGGGTGTATAACATTAGATTCAATAGCCTTAGGTGCAGAAATATTCTTCAGCACATCAGCTACAGACACCCAGACTCCCTCTACATCTTTTTCAATACGTAATTGTGTTTGAGATTGCGTGAAATAAGTTTTCAGTGTATTATGGAATTTTGTGCCAAGTGCTAATTGTGCTGTAAAATAAAATAAAAAAAAAAACATGAGTAAATATAATTTTAATAATACTCTAAAAATGTCAGGAACCAAGTTATAAATTAATGTAAATATGCGTCACCATTATTAACACTTGTGCCATTAGTGGCAGACAGTTAGATCATTATAGATTATTCTAGTCGTTCAAGATACTTTTTTTAAGTTTCTAACCATTTTATTCTTGTAAACGTAAAATATAGAAATATTAAAATTTTTCATGGATTATTAGTATAAAAAATCATTAGTCATAAATAATGAATGAAGTGGACATAACTAAAGTAATTAAAAAGTTAGTGCTTAATTATGCACAAAAATTACACAATACTATAAGAAGCAATATATAAAATGCAAACAGTTATATTATGTTAAGCAGCATATAATGTATTAAATTAAAATATGTATATAAATTGCTTTATCATATTTTTCCTATGCATTAACTCAACACCAAATTTTGGCTACACAAGAGTAGGGAAATGACAAGAATTCATTAATTTACCACAGTACCACATTACACTTATATAATTAATTGTTTATAATATTAAAAAAAGAATTAAATAGTAATAAAATGTTCATGAAATATTTTTATGTGCTTTTTTATTGCTTTGTTTTTTTCTGCTTTGTTTTGTTTTCCAAATATAGGCAGGCAGAGGAAAGCTAGTGACAAGACACTCTAATAAAGTTTTAGCCTTGCAAGACTTTGCACATTGAACAGCAAAATGTATAAAATATTTATTAATAAAGTTATTTAATAGTAAATTAAATTTTATCAACACTGTGCATTCATTTAACTATTCATCATTATTAAGCTAAATAAATCATGTTATAGAATATAAAATTACCATTACTTCAAAAATTAAGAAGAATAAAGGCATACCTTGATGAAATCTATTAAATTCTTCTAAGCCCATTTCTGCAATTCTTTCTTGCTTCCATTTTTCTAATGTCTTCCTAGACTCTTCTGTCATAGTTTTATTTAAAATTAAAGTTACAGAAGGATATTGTTGAGTAAAGTCATTTTGATGCTGTTTAATTTGAAGTATCTTATCTTCACTGGCATACCCTCGCTGGGCAGGGGAGCTCCGAGCTGTATTATTTACTGATGCTGTATTAAAGCATCTGACTTGAGATCCATTTAATAGAACTCTTACTAAATGAAAATAAGTCCTTGTGTTACTCCACATGTTATAATTCATCTTTTTAACACTTTTTAAAACACTATCAAAACTAGCTTTTGAACTTGATCTCACAGCATATTGTCTTAAGTCGATAAAGTTTTGCGTACTTTTGCTCAATGTAGTCTCCTTGTTGTTTTGATTTAATCTATTTTTAGCTGAAACAGATAATTTTATACATGCAAAAATGTAAGTGAACACAACACACGGCGCCAAGTGTCATATGATCGAAAACTAAAGAGCGTACGCATTTACTGCGTATTTATGAACTATATTTACATTGTCTAGCATATAACTTTGTAAAACGCAATAATAACAAATTGGCCAAATGTTGGGTACGATATAAAAATACCTATTACTTTATTTAGGCAAGGCAATGAAACTCGTAACACGTCGAGGACTAATAAATAGAAAGTTGAAATATTACAAGGTAGCTAACTATTATAATACCATGGTTTTAAAATAACTGACCTTCCTTTCGTAATTTCGATTTTCGTTGCTTATTTGACTCCAATAATGGACCGAAAAGATCTTTGTTTTCTTTATTATAAAGCTTAATTTTTTCAGCAGGTTTCAAGATAGAAGTGGGTTGAATGACTTTATTCCTCACAATATTTTTTTCCACATATATTTTTCGGCGTATAATGCAAAAAGGTCGGAACATTATTGAATTTTTTTAAACGGATGAGTGAAAAAGAAATGGTCTTCAAAATATTTTATGCTCTCAACGTTTAGCAATAAAAAACATACAGCGATATACGCTACAAATTATAGGTAATTAATAAATTGACATTTAAAAATTATTTGTTTTCAAGCGTTCCTTTAACCATAAATTTGTTTTTTTAAATTATTATTCATAATAATTCGTTGTGTGATATGTTTCCAACACGTTCCGTTATCACATATTTTTTTGGTTAGCAACTAAGTTGTACCATAAACAACAAATTTAGTTTCATAATTTATAACAATATTCTTTATTAATTTAGAAATTTCACATAGCGTTAAAAAATATTAAATTAAAGGCAATTGATGCCGACTTAAACTTAGAATTCAAAAACCACTTCTTTCATTATTAGAGTATTTGACTATGGTAAAAGCGATGCGAAATTATTTCACTAATTGAAGTAATAAGTAAACCTAACGCAATAAATATAAAACATAAAAAATATTTTCAAATAATAATCTAAGTATAAAAATGTTTTGTATTCCTAAAAAATGATATAAGAAATTTCTATCTTCTGGTAATTTAAATACTAAATTCGAAAATATTTCCATTATGTTAGGTAGATGGCATTACTAGTTACTAGCATGTGTACGTACGTTACGTTTTCTTATTCTTGTTAAATTTGTATTATCGAAATGTCTATATGCATTTATTCGGAAAATTTTTCTTTTCTAAATATATATTGATATTTTAATTACAAAATATTATATCATTGTTGTAATTATTCTATTTTAGATTTATAATCTGTGTGCTAAGTGGCGGGAAATGTAGATAAAATAGCTTTCAATTGAGACGCAGGCGCGAAGCCGGCATTTGAAAAAGCCGGCTGTCAGCTGAGCGGTGGTCTCCTATGTATGCTAAACTTTATTCACTGAACGAACGTTCGTAAACTACTGTGAAACAATAAACGTATCGTAAAAAATCTAAAGGCTAAGGCTTTGGCCTCTTCTTTATATATTATATTTAAATAAGGGATTAATATGGACTGAAAAGAATAAAGTGAATGTGTTAAAAAAATCCAATTCAGCGAAACTGAACATTTTTATAGGTAAGCAAAAATTTATTACATACAATAATTAACAAATATTTTAAGATTTGTATTATTTAACTATTTTTTCTTTAACTCAATTAATCTTTATTAGAAATACGCGTAAGACAATAAAAATTATTAAAAGTTTATTGTGCCCAAATATTTATATCTAAATAAAATTTTATAAAGATAGAAATTACACTGTTACAATATAAGAGTTTAATTAAATTTTATAAAATTTATTAAAATTAAATTAATATTATGTTTGATGTTTCTTTTGGTATATTAATTTAAAAATATTGAAATTATTATAGTTTTGTCGTATTTATAGATAAACGTATACTATAAATGTCAACACTATAAATCTTATAATTAACTGATTAGTAATGTTGGAAAATATTTAATTATTTTAAGACGTATATTATATTTCATAATAGACCAAGCTCTTGTGTCATATATTTTAAACGTTCCTCACCTAAGTATTTATTTCGATAAATTTGAATTTAGTTGATAAACGTTCTATAATTAAAATTAACCGCTTTCTAAAAATTTTCACAGTAAAAAATGTTAAAATGGATCGAAATACCTACCAGTATTAAATTTACTACTGGAATTGACTTTATATGAAAAGCTCGTTTACATTTCAAATGTTACGTCATTTTTATTCAGCAGTTTAAGTTGATTTCATGTTTCGTATCTCCGTTATTCATCCCCGGCTTTTCGCACTGCAATCCTAATATATTCCATGCAAATAAGTTGGTAGTGGAAATTGAATTTAAAGTGTTACAACGTGAGAGTCAATTTGCTAAAAACGGTGCCCGAGATTAGCTCAACTTGTTCGCGGGTGTGTTTTAGTACTCAACTCAAACAGTAGTATAGGACAGTTTGCACAAAGTTATGTTATCCATACATTGTCGTGTATGACTTGACTAATCTCGTGCATAAGGCGACTTGTATATATGCAATGTTACAAACCGTTTTATGTTATTGAAATTCACAAAGCGTTTCTTGATGTATGAGGAAATATTACAAATGAAAATTTACTTCTATATGTACATAAAATGCTACATTCTCTTAGAACGTATTTTTTATATAATCCAAATGGCTGACGGCAAGTGAAATATCGGAAACCTGTCTGTCTGTGAATTAATCTTGTCAACAAATCTGCGACGCTAAAACATTTTATTGTCAAATTTTAAATCATGACAGCCTTTTAGGAATATTGCCTATATATCAATTTAGTAATATTCTATAAATATATATACCTGACTCGACGATTTGGGGATTCGATTTCCACTCGAGAATTCCATTCCATTTTCTTCGCTCTGGAAAGTAGGCAAACCGCGGCGTCAAGTTCCGCCACTCAACACACAATGCCTCGAAAAAGGCGGAAAGCGGCGACAGAGAAAGCAGTGACTAAGGAAACAACGGAGTGTCTTAACACTAAGTTCCTATGATTCCTGCGGTTCCCTTTGCCTACCCTGCCATGTGCGGAATAAAGTGTGAAGACAGAACATATATTTATATATACTTAGTTAAGTTACCTATAGTCATTTTCTAATTATTCTTTACTTACATTTTTAATTACCTTTAGTGCAAATATAGTTAAGTTAAACAACCTCCAAACCTGACGTAAACTATTCGTCATTCGTAGACGCGATATATAATGAACGTTTAACCATCAAGTTAGAAAGGGCAAATAAACAGTGATGTTCGCTACTTAAACATTTGTTTGCCTGACCTAATTAAAAATTTGTTTGATCAACCTATTTACTAAGGGTAATTGTTATTTTAGACGAATTAACACGTTTCGTTTGTTTTATGCGTCGATTGAAATAGGGCAAGATGAGGAATGCAGGCGGAAATGTGATTCTAATTTATATCTACCGCTGGATTTTTGTTTTAGACGTATTTCATACGTCAAAGGTTTAGCACTGTGCTACGTTAGAGATATTAATTGATCTTTGGGTGGCAAAAATTAACTTTTCAGTTTAAATGTATTTTTTTTATTAAGACAATTGTTGAAACGAATTTACGAACATAACTGCTCTATATAATGCCATCGTGAAAAATATATTCATATTTTACACATACAAAAATAGGTGAAAATTAATTTTGACCTATATGTTTGCTTATTAACTAATAAAAGAAACACCAATAGATACTTATGTGCACACAAATACATACATTTCAGATTATACAGTTGTAAGTATATCATTTATCAGATTTTATTGTTTCAGTACCATGAAGTGCTTGTTTTCTACAATTTTCGTAATTTTAAAGCTCAGCTTATTGAATGTTCGTTGCAATAACGATAATTGCATTGTTAGTTAGCTTTTGTTTTCATTTATTAGAATTTGAACAATGGCATGGAATGAAATTGTTAATCGTGTTAATTTTATTTTAAATATCGTGATGCTTTAATAAATTTCATATATTATTTGTATATAATTTTTTTTTGTATTTCCATGCTACTTCTGTTTTTGTGGGATAAATAATGAATAAATAAAGTATTTGGACTTTAGAAGAAGAAACGTTTTATGATACAAAATCAAAGCAAACCTTTTATTTTATTATGAAATCGGCAATTTAAAACTAGTTGAAGAAAACATTTAAAAATTTGAGCTTGCAAACTGTGTAAGCGCTCTAACCGCCAAGCCATGCGTTCTTCATCACTCCGCGTCGAAATTATTTTATGAATAAATAGATAAAAAAACATCTATTCTTTTTAATATTTAAGAAGAAAATTTTCTTCCAACAAATGACACATTTTAATAATCCGTGGCAACTTTGACCGCACTTACAGTGCACAACATCGATTCTATTAACGTGGTATAGACTAGTTTAGCCTCCTTCGATAAAGGGACGATTCAACATGAACGAATTTTTCATTTCGAATCAGTCGCCCCTGAAATTAGTCCATTCAACCAAATAATCTCTTAAAATATAAACATAAATATTTACCCGAAAACTTTTGAAACTAATAACGCTCGTATTGAACTTTAACAAAATTCACAACTTATATATAAATAAACCATTTATTTTGCTGTTACGAAATGAATTCCTAGGGGCGTTTATCTAATATTAATGTGTGTATGTATTTTGTTACATTTTCAGTTGAACTAATACGAATACGAGGAAAAAAATTGTTCTGCAATTTACTGCAGCGTCTAAGTTAAAATACTTCAAAATATGAAAATTATAAAATTAAATGTCGTTGAGATTTTTGTAAAATTGTTACGATAGTGGAAAACTTTGCGCACAAATAACTCGACTGAAACTAAAACTTTGGCTAGTAAATGAAAATGTTGAGAACTACTGTGGCATGTTTAAAATCAACTTTTACTATAAAATAGGGTAGCCAACATGACAAGTATTTATATTCAATAATATAACTTTTCCAGGTGATCTCTTATTTAATATGAAAAATATCTCTTTGAAGAAATTATAAGTAGTAAATTAAGCACAATCGTTATTATGTGTGTGATTAAATCTAGTATGGTAATAACGTTATAATAGGTTTAAATATAAAACTTCTGGAAAACTGTAGGTACATTACAGAATTGGGTGGCATGGACCATAAAGTCCACGCTTACAATGTTGCAGACATGTCAGTGAATTAAAAAAATTGACACTTGATTATCTTCAAGCATAAATAGTATTTTGCTCTATAGCAGTAATAGTATAGTAATGTACAAGGTTAATCTTTTAACAAAGAGAATTTACTTTGTTCTATGTATTTCGTGTACATACAGATTATAGACATTATTTGTTGACATAGATAAGACAACGTCTCAAGCTCCTTTAATATATTTTTTGTGTTTCATATTGTGTTTCATATTAATTATTCAATATTCTTTTTTAAAGTTACTCTATTCAAGTCTTTTTTAATAAATTTAAACGCAAAATTTTCTTATTTTTGGTTGGGTACTTTTGCCCCAAAAGACATTTATTATATTAAATTCATTTGAAAGGACCTAGTCTTTATTCCCTTCACAAGTATACGATCGAATTACCAATAACACAATAACCGAATAATAAAATAATATACATTTTTACTGAAGGACTCCTTATTTAAGACTGTGAACTTGTGACTATAATTTCTATTTTAGTTTAACCTATAAAATAATCACGATTATGCTAAATAAATAATGCTTAGTATATGTTCGTCAAGGTAGAGTGTAGGCAGGCGATGAGGTCGACTTGACCGTCAAAGGATATTTTACATCATAGCTTGTTTAAGCTCAGATTGTAATAGGTATATTGTAATCATAAGAATTCCGGCTTTAATGCATAAATAATTGTTCCTCATTTCCGTTTTGTTATTTTTAAATAGACCGTCTATTGTCAATATGACATACACAAGTTAAACAGGACCGTCGTGGCGCAGAGGCATAACGTCATGTAAATGCGACGGTTTGTGGGTTTGATTCCCACTCGGGCAAGATGGATTTTTTTATGTCCCTTTTCGTCGCTCTGGAAATTAGGCAAAGCGCGGTGTTGAGTTTCGCTGCTCAACACGCAATGCCTGAATGAAGAATGAAAAAAGGCGGAAAGCGGAACCGGAGAAGGCAGGGACTAAGCAACGGAGTGTTTTAAAACTAGGTTTATGGTTCCGCAGTTCCCTCTGCCTACCCTGCAATATGCGGGATAAAGCGTGAAGCTAAAAAAAAACAAGTTAAAGTTTTAAATTCATGTGAGATAAAAAATATGTTGTACTAAATAGTTCTATCAAATTTATAATCGTTTCATATTATTTATAATAATAGGTAGGCAGGATTTTCTATTAGACAATTTTGAACGCTTTGGAATAATGGTATCATCAACATGAAATAAATGCTAGTAAATTTGGTGTTGGATAGAATTGGTTTGAAATTTTCTTAAGGATATCAATTATAGAATTTAATATGTACTTGTAGAGTATATATTTATAGCAAATAACTTAATGAAAATCAAACATTTGCGGCGGCTGACCGTGTTTCTTATTCAAAAACCTTCACAAGTGGCAAGTTAAAATCGTTGACATAAATTACATTATCGTGCCAACATTCGCGCTAGTTTAAATGCAACTATATAAATAAATTTTAAAAGAACCAAAGCTGAACGCGTGTGCCACCGCGATAAGAATTAAAAAGTATTATGCAATTAAATACATCCATTCATAGCGGCGTAGCGGAGAATTTTAATTAAAAGTGTCAGTTATAAAACATGTTGAAACTTATCACGCGTTTACTTCGTTTTCATGAATTAGGCTGTGTCAAGTAACGCTATGTAGTGGGACTTTTATAGCGATAAACGAATTAGGTCATCTGTTTGAACAATGTGTTTAAAGAATGTATATAATTGCTTATGTTACGTATGTATATAGTTTGTATAATTTTATTACTTTACCTTTTACAATAACATTGAAATATTCATCGAGGACTTCCGCTGTATCGAATTCACTGGCGAGTACATTACCACCACAGTACCTAATGCTCACAGGAGGTTTCCATAAAATCATTTTAGCCATTATTTTAAGTAGTTTCTACTTCTTCTTCTTCTTTTTTTACAGTATTCCAGGATTAAGTAGTTTCTCCAAGAATTAATCGTTGAATCAATAATGTTTTGTTCTTTCACATAAATTAATTTTACCATTCGCAACATTAAAAATACAAAAATTCTTAGGTAGTCTAGAACTTTGTCGAGTCGCCGAGAATAGTTGGTAATTACTTGAGTTTGAAGTTTCAAAGGCGATACTTGGTAATTATGATGGACTTAATATCCTCTCAGACGCCCTCTCTAAGCTCCTCTTCATTATACGAGATATCTAAGGCAGTTTTCGAACAGATGTCGTTGTCACAAAATCGTTCACGCAATTTCAGTCAAATTTTCACGTAGCTAAAGGTGTAAATCCTCTACAGGAATGACTGGACTGGACTGGACTGGATTATTATCTCAGGATCAAGGGTGGAATTTATATGTTTTATAGAACACTCGAGCATAGTTCACATCCCGTGACCCTTTGACTCGTGACTTCAAGTGGCCTGATTTTCGGGATCTCATTTGTTCAAGTCACGTTTCTCACGGACTAAACTGATGCGATGTCGCTTGGTTAGCTGCAATAAAATGAAATTGAAATTTGGAAATCGACACCATCATAAATTGCTGTAAAATGGGCCCGGAAATTACAAGAATCAAAAGGCTTGTGAATAATGAAGATGTATGATGTCAATTTAAATTTGTTAGTGTTTACGGAACACAACACAGTTTATTTGTTATTCTGAGGTTGTTTGTATTTCCAATAATAGATCATTTCATTCTTGGGAATATATATATGCGTTTTTGAATAATTTATTTATTATTTATTTATAACATATTTATTTATTTGTAACTAAGGTAAAACCACCAATGGTAGACACTATAAGGATGACACAAGATTTAAACAAAAATATTTTTTTATTGGAAAAGAAATACAAAAGAAATAAAAAATTTAATTGCACCTTGGTTAATACAAAAGTATATTTTAAACTAAATATCCACCAAATCAAAGTAAATTAAAACAAAAAATCCATTTTTATTAATTAAGATAAATGACCCTAAAGATGACACATTCATAAATCAAAACACCAATAGTTGCGTGTCAACTATATAACAACTATATAGCTTGAATATAATAATCATCAAATATATAATAAAATAAGCTTAAAATGACATAACTGAATTTTATAAAATTCTTTTTATTAGCATTAACTGAAATCCTTGACTAAGTATCAAAAGTTTTATAAAAATAAAATTTTAGTCATGTTCTAGTTCCTTTGATTTTGAACTTCTGGTCTTTTATAGATGGCATCTTAAAAAATCCGACCATCAAAAACATACCCCAAAAGTTGACACCGTGTTTACTATTGGAGTGTTTTATTATTGTCACAATTTTAACAGTAGGTACTTATATTGTTGAAAATAGTATTGATAATTGCATAAACCTACGTTTAGGAATAGGTTTTGTTACTGCACCAAAAGTAGACTTGCATGTCATTTTTAGGGTAATCTGACTATTTTCGGAACCAATAGTAGACACTTATGATTTTTTAAAACAATAATATCTGAACAAATATTGAATTGTTCTAATCTTTAGAATATATAAATATCAATACAACATATAACAAATAACAAAACAATATCTTTATAAAATTAAGTAAAATTACTTGTATCGTTGCGGCGTCCTTAGCTAAACTCATAAGAAATGGCTAAAAACGAGTGACTTCGTCACATTGCTCGCAATAATTGATGCTATTTTAACTTTTTAAGCAAAAGACCGTTGTTATGATTGTGTTATTTGATTAACAGGTGAAGCAACCATTTTCTGGTACTAATAATTCTGACATACAAGTAAAAATATTTTTAATATGGAACTTAAATGTTGAAAGTGTCTTCTTTTGGTACACTGTCCACTATTGGTGCTTTTACCTTACAGGATTTACCCATTTTACTAACATTTATATAACATACTTTCTATAACATACTTGATCTTCCACAAATCTTTCTCTAACAAAAATCGGGAAACAATTAAGTTATGAATTTATAATTAACTTTCTCCGGTCACGTAAGGAATCCAGAATCACCAATCAATCACTTTAGTTATATCTGTACGTCATATGATGGTGTCAATATCAACATAAAGTTTCATATGTATTTCATTTGCACAGCCTTTGGCTATTAGAATTTTAACCATCAAATTACGTAGAGGACCGTTGTGGCTCAGAGTTGTCAGCCTGTAGATGCGACGGTTTCTAGATTGAATTCCCATTCGGAGAAGATGGATTTTTTTATTTTCTTTTTACTTGGTACTCTGCCATGTGCGGAATAAAAGCATGAAGCTAATAAAAAATTACTTCAAACAATGTTGTTATGATATCTATCATTTTAGCATTATTTTCATCTTTTTCTTTTCAGTGTAATCTACCGTTTGCCCATTTTTCCATTTCCATCAATCTTGTACATTTAAGTGATGAAAGCTTTCAAATCAGTACCTATTCGAATTCTTTCTGTATGTCTTACAAAGCACGATGAATATTATAATGACTTTTGTCTGCAAAGAAATTTATTATAATTTTGAAGATTTTGAATACAATTCAAATGAAGTTACTAAGAATAAGTCGACTAAGTTTCTAATATTAGCATATTTTTATTCTAATTAAACAGTTATAATAATTTAGTAAAACTTTTTAAGGTAAATTGAAAAAATAATAGAATCCGTCTATATATATTCTTTATTTATCTTTATTTATAATACCAACAAAGGTCATAAGAGTTATAAAAAAAATAATATATGTTAGTAGCGTCGCGCTGTATTTATTTAAGTAGACAAGGGCACCTAGATATATTAAGGCACTCAGTTTCTCAATTGTAGAGACATCGTGTTGACCAGATAATCAAATTATATAAAGTTGCAACCAAATAATAATATTTTAATTTAAGAAAAGAATACAACTTATAGGTATTTAATATAGATACAGATGTATTACAAAAGATATATTACATCTTACTGATATTTAGAAGTTAACCCACTAGCTTTCCAAAACGCGTTTACGTGAACGTAACACAAATAAAACAACGTTCATTCCATTAAAACAGAACAAAGTGATGTAACATAGTTCTAGTTGAGGCTTACAGTGTGGTGAAACAGTCCACAGAACACGTTTCTCGTTAGGTAAACGATTTTCAGCGGACTTCTATTTCATCTGCATTATTCGGTTTCTAAACAAAATCAACCTGGTTATAATTTATGAATTCATATAGAATTGGCAAATATATATATATATATATATATATATATATATATATATATATATATATATATATATATATATATATATATATATATATATATATATATATATATATATATATATATATATATATATATATATATATATATATATATATATATATATATATATATATATATATATATATATATATATATATATATATATATATATATATATATATATATATATATATATATATATATATATTTATTTATTTATTTGGTATAGAGAAAAACTGGCCAATAAGTAACTATAACTAATGTCATTAAATATTAAATATAGTTACATTAAAGGGTAAGGGACAAACTACCTAAGTATGTGTATTTTGACAAGATATATTTAGATAATGGCACAAAGATCCGGCTTTGTTGTATATATGCTATCAAAGAACAAGGAAAATCCGCTTAGTGACTACATTTTAAGAGAAACATACTATATATATATATCTACTTTTCATATTCTCTGCAAAGAAAATATATTTATAAATAGTTTTGAACATCAGGATATGAAATTACGATCTTACGCAGTGTTGCTAGTTGTTGAACTTTCCTAGCAAATACTACTGCTGCCTAAACGTTGCACCTATGTGCATTTCTCTACACAACTACTTAACATAACTCTTCATTTAACGTGCTGCAACGTAATGCTTCCCGTTTTAATGTATTACGCTAATAAATATAATTTTATGTACGTATTATGGTGTAAGCAGTTCTCTCAATTTAGTTCTAAAATTTCTTAACACTTGTTTTCTCACATTAATCAAATTTTATACGAATATATTTGTTAGTAATTAATTTATTTGTTGTTAAATTCAACATCTACTTGCTTCTTGGAAACGATCTAATATTTCAAAATAATGTAATATAAAATCTAGTAATTTTATAATTTTTAATTAATATTATTATAAATTACATTTTTAGGTTTGTATATATCTACTTATAAAGATAAAGTGATATTTTGCTTCCCTAAAATTTATCGACAGCTAAAAGTCATAATACACCTATGTATATTTTATTAGGTGCACATTTGACCTACATGCATTGCCCTACTTTATCGTCCCTTCCATCTGCTTATATATTTTTACAAACTATTAACATTACGTAAATGAAGACAAGAATTTCGGCACAGGAAACTGGATCGATATCTTCCGTATGTTCAATTTGCTGCGTTCGACTCTGTGTAGGTGGGAACGTATGATAAAATTCTATATTAAAATTTGTATTGAAATTGATTTAGAAGACGTATTTACACAATATTTATAATTATTTTAATTGATGATTGATGCTATAAAATGATTGGTAAAGTGCAAGACGTAGACGTGCCAGAAGTCTAATAACGTCTAACATTTTAATTTTATAATTGTAAGTCAACGAAATATTTATAAAAGTGTACAGACAAATATTTCCAATAATTTGGTTTTGAGGTATTCCTAAAATATAATATTTCATTTTTTTTCTCTAACTTATTGCCAAATTTCTAACTCTAGGACACCTAAAGTTTTGATAACGCTTCGATTACATAAATAAGCGACAAAAACGACAAACTATTAGTATCTTTTAATTGCATAAACGTAGATGTTTGATTTTACTTTACTCTAGTGAACTACCAGAATTAGGTACAGAACTCTAAAACTGAAAGAAAGTTTTAAACCCACTATTATTTTTAAAATTATCCTTTTCAAAAGCTCATCATATTTTTGATGACAGGCTCAAGCGTGAACTTTATATTTCTGAATCGCATCAAGAGTTTGTCTGTAGGATTTGTTTTCTAGACTTCTGGGTCAACTGCTTTTGTCACGATTTCAGTTAACGAGATACTTCACGATATCATATCTGGATGCAATTTAATGTATCTCAACACTGTAGCATTGTAATTGTGCTATATTGAAGAATGCAATGACAAGTCGTTTATTTTTATTTACTGTGTTTAAAGATATGTATATAAAAAGTTTTCCATAGTAAAAATGTTTATTTTAAACAAAATTTGAATTTACCATTCCGGAAAGTGGATTGAAGCATGGTCAGCTTATAATATAGATATATGTATGTTATCTTAGATATCCTTGAAAACTACATACCCATATATTACCTAACTGCAAATTTCCTGTGTAATTCTAGGAAAATAGATCATCTTCAATGTTACAGTACAGTACAGTTGATAGTTAACCTAGTTTGAGTCGGTTACAAGACAAGGCTGAGTAATCATATTATTACACGTGTATTAGTGTTATATTCTGTGGACATCTAGGAAATACTCTTTGTTAATTTTAAGGAATTGTCGACAATTTTACAATATTTATTTCTCCTATTATTTAAACATTTCTTACTGATAGATTAAAAATAATTAAAATTACTTATTATATATTATATTAAATGTTGTATATACACATATATACGTAACACATACAGACAAACGCTTTCAGTTAAAGCACATCTGGCACAGCTAAAGTAGGATGCACGAAACATGAGTATTCATAGGTGAGAAAATGCAGATTTTATGCAATGCAACGAATAACAATTCGTGGAAATAGAATTTAGAATTATCTTGACTGTGAGATGACAACTGAGAGCTGTTTTATAAAAATATTACTAAAGCATAAAAATTAATAATAAAATTCTATCATATTTATAAATTGCGTACCTATTTACTAATGTAAAAAGACGTACGACAAACGTACGAAAGACGACATAAGTATCATTATACATTAAATCAATAATAAAATTAATATTTATAACTATTTAATAAAACTTAAACGCTAACTGATATCTATGAGTGCGGCAAAAATCTATGCTATGTCGTAACTACATACAAACCCTGTTAGTGCATTCAAAATTTCTTATTTATACTTCTATAAGACAAATATTTGGTTAGCGAGAGCGTGTGTCAATCTTTTTGAGAGCCGGCTGCCGAATCTTATATGTTGCGTATTATACCGTGTAATATTGTAATATGAAAAGAGATTAACCTTTGTTTTCGATATTCAGAGTAATATGTGCTATTTACATATAAATACATTTTTATTAATAATTCTTCATTAAGCTTATTGAAGTATTTTTGTAATGTATAAAATAAATTTGTAACTGTAAGAGCATATACTAAGTCTCGATAAGCGGAAATTATAAGAGCATAGCTGTTTTATAAAATATTTAAATATATTTTGTTATTTATTTTGTAAACTTTGCGTCTATGTATTGTCCTCCCTTGTTGGCATATACTTATATGTACTGATAATTCACATACATTTGACCAAATCCTCTTCAAAAGGACTCTGGCAGACTAAGAAAAGTAAAAAATATATATTACATAAATATATATATATATATATATATATATATATATATATATATATATATATATATATATATATATATATATATATATATATATATATATATATATATTATTATATATATATATATATATATATATATATATATATATATATATATATATATATATATATATATATATATATATATATATATATATATATATATATATATATATATATATATATATATATATATATATATATATATATATATATATATATATATATATATATATATATATATATATCAAGAAAGCAATAAAAGATGAAATCGTAATATAAAAATGAAAGAGCTTGATATCAACGAAACACACCGGACTATTGTAAGAAAATTTACTGATATTGTACTATTAATTCAAATAAACTGCTTGTAAGGTAGCTCGGGATACCCTTTCGGCTATAAACGCTGTCGAATTGACGTTTTTATAGAGCATAAATATCTTGGGGTTGGGACTCTTATATTTCGTAGAGACACTTCCAAACCTGAGTAGATATGATGCGTAAATTTTCTAACTTTTACAGGCTTACGGGTGATTTAGGGGGAAAGAAACTTTTGGGGTTATTTACGTGTACGTGTTGCGTCACTTGTAATATCTTGACGAAAAGCTCTTTGCTTCACTTACATATTCTTGGATGTACTTAAATATGAAAATAGTTTTATCTTAAGAACTCTATATATATATATATATATATATATATATATATATATATATATATATATATATATATATATATATATATATATATATATATATATATATATATATATATATATATATATATATATATATATATATATATATATATATATATATCATTATTTCAGTACGAGTGTCGAGTAATATTCTGTTTACTGCAGTAATATTCCGTCTGTCGATCGAAACTTCATTACTATTCTCTTCGTACGTAGCATCCCTGTAACGTCACGACTGCGACTCTACACAACGTAAAGTAAGATAAATTCGTTATTGTATGGAGAAGTCGGTAGTAAAATATATTACTTTTAACATCTATGTCTAATGGTATTTGGTAACAACTTTATATAAATGTATTCTTGTCGAAATTTCATAACTTGTGTTTCTTATACTACTACTTTATGGCCTACTTACACATAGAGTGCTTAAAAGTCGATAATTAACGGTGTTTGTGGCGGTAGTGGTACAGCGATTAACTGTAAAAAAAACGATATATTTCGCTCCGTCTCCGTGGGATCAATTCACCATAATATGCATTGTTTTTTAGTTAAGAGAAAAAAATAATTGCTGGTATTAAGCTTCGTCATTTAGTAAGTAGTGTCTTGAAAATCAAACGAAAAATAGGAAACGAATTGGTTTAATATTTAGAATTCCTCTTTTAACTCTTATATTTGAGTAATTGATGGTACTCGACACACCAAATACATAGTAAAAATAATATTTGCTTGAACCAAATATAAACGTATCATGATATATTTAAAGAACAGCTTATCCTCACTTTTATAAGAGCTTTACTAAAAGCTTCATATTTATTGGCGTTCGTTGAAAAATTGGATCCTCGTGCGAAGGTCGAGATATGATACATTTTGATATTTCTGTAGCTATTGCGACAGAACATACATACATAGATGAGCTAAGATATAAACATTGTTAAAACATAAATAAATATTGACGCGATGTACGCAACATGTTAAAACTGAGCGTAAACTGCCCGTGATAAAGTGTGAATATAATACAGTTCACAGAATCGAGGATCGGTTAAAATTAAACGCGTAAATTTTATGGTTAGGGTGTAGGGACATGTGACTTGCGCCGTTAAAGCGTAATGATGTCACCCGATCAGCGTGATGATGAAATAATAAGTATATTTGATAAGAAGTGGTTAAATGTTTTTTATATGTATATTTTATTTATTATTATATTTTGTGTCTATTTATGTTTTTCATTGAATTATTTTTTTAAAAACACCATTCCACCACCACATTTTTCAAATACTTGTTATTTGAATAAAATACCTTTTAAATATGGATTAAATATTAATAATATTACTAATATTTGTAAAATAATAATATTTATTATCTTAGTTATTTTTAATTAGTTGCAATATAATTAAGTTAAAACATCGAGACGATTTAACTAATAGTTATTTTATATGTAGTTAAAGTTAGGTAAAGATATTGATAAATGTTTGTTCCCTAGGATCTAGTGCTACTACAAAGTTTCGGAGAACAATATCTGAATAAGCTTTACTTAAATACAAAGGCCAAGTTTATTCATTCGTCTTTGGGGAGAATATATATAAATTTAAAATTGATTTTATAAGATCCGTATAGAAATTTGTAAAAATTCTAATTAAGGTACAAATCTGGTAATGATTATGATAAATAATTAATTTTGTGCAATATTTTTTTTTTGTAGCTTCACGCTTTATCCCGCACATGGCAGGGTAGACAGAGGGAACTGCAGGAACTATGCGAACCTAGTGTTAAGACTCCGTTGCTTTGGTCCCTGCTTTTTTCCCCACTTTCCGCCTTTTTCGAGGCATTGCGTGTTGAGTGGCGGAACTCAAAGCGCTTTGCCTAGTTGCCAGAGCGAAGAAAATGGAAATAGAAAAATCTATCTTCCTCGAGTGGGAATCGAACCCAGAAACCGTCGCGTTTACAGGCAGACGCTTACGCCTCTGCACTACAACGGTCCTCAATATTTATTAACAGTGTATTTTTAAACTCCTTTGCAATATTTAATAAACTGAATAAATAGTTTAAGTAAATTTATAGCGATGCAGGTTACATTTACATTTTAGCGAAACCGCATTCAATTACGACTTTTAACACCAGCCTCTTTATTGAAATTGTCTTTTTGACCTATTTTTATTCTTAGCATAAAGCGACTTTACAGCACATTAAGCAATGAATAATGCACCAAGGAGTATGAAACGATTATATTATACATATTCATGCTACGGAAGATCTCGTATGTGGTAGACATTACGTCGTTCTGTTAGAATTTAGTATTTTATTTACAAAATTTATATACTTTTATAACAATGCTATATTATAAAGTTGTAACTTTTTTATCTTTAGAATATAAATGGAGTAAATAGTAATTCAAAATATATTCGGCATTGCCTGCACAGAGATTAGTTACGAGAGGGAAAATTAGCTTCTAGACCTAGTTATGACAAATATACACCATCGATCATGATCGATGGTGTATAAAAATAATATTTGATGATGATCATCATCAAATATTATTTTGATGTTTCTCCAATTCTAACAAAATAATAGTTTTCGATTTAAAAATATATTACTATTTAAAAATCAATAAATATCCTTAAATGAGTTTAGAGCTCAGTATTACTATTGAGATATGAATCTTTAAGCACATTATAAAGTTCTTATTTACTTTTAAATTTTAGTAGTTTAGTAATATTTCTAGGGTTAACATAAAAAATCTTAAACAAATATTATTTTTATATAAATTTTACATGTAAGCTAACGTTAAGTGTTCTCCACTGTATACTATAACTAGCTAAAGTTTTGCTATACATACTTTATAGCCATCCCGGTGACCTGTTTCGGTCACATAAACTAACGTGTGACGTCAGCGGCATTTTACGAATGTGTACGTGATTATTAGCACTGTGGCTTTGCTATGTCAACGCAGATTATTAGATTAGCCATTAGTATACCAATATACAGAATTGGTTTGCCCTGTTTTAATAAACATCATTTGGTAATTACTTTGTTGTTCTGGCCAAATATATATTGCTTTTGTTTGTTACATAATTTGAAGTTAATTCATTTATATTTTGCAAAGTAATCTTGTATGTATGTATAAGTGTAATTTTAAAAGGTTTTGAGTTTTATTACGCATTTATTTTGTGTTTTTAATTCATAATTACCTAAAATTTTTTGGCATTAAAAATATCGGCATCTACGGCAACATAAAGTCTAAAAACCTAAAGATCTAAAGCTTACGGATCTTTGTGAAGTTTTAAAATATTACTCTAGCTAACCTTGAATTATCATATTTGGGTAGGTAGGTGCTAAAAGGTTAATGCTAAATTTAAATTGGGTCTGCCTAAAATGTTTATCTACTAAAAATTTTAGTTTAGGTATACGTAAAAGATTTTAAATGTTATTATTGTGTACTTGCTAAAATTATATGAGTTTCATATAAGTACATTTTATAAGATTGAAAATGTTCAGTTTATTAAGCGTATGTTTTCTGCTCTCTGTATTGACACTGTTGATGTTTTTATTTTTTTTATTATGAAGGCATACAGCCAGTAACGTAATATGTGTGGGGACGGAGTAAGCAGGGACTAAGTAACGGAGTGTCTTAACACTAAGTTCTTATGGTTCCTGCAGTTCCCTCTGCCTACCCTGCCATGTGCGGGATAAAGCGTGAAGCTAATATATGAGCGTCATGTATAAATATAATTACGAAAAAATTTACAGATTAAACGCAGTTTTCACTCACGGCTATATAAAAGTAAATCACTATTATATTTAAAAAATAATAAATCTGTTGAAAAGATAAAACAGTACGCCGCAGTAATGTTATCAGCTTTTTATAGCGGTAAGGATTTTTATATCCCTATATATTATATTATAGCTGAAAAATTGATATCTAACATAGATTATGTTAATATGTTAATATATTACTCATATCGATAGGATGATTTTATGAAGCATTATAGTCATTTTAACACTTTTATTCAAAATGTGTAAAGCTACCTGAACGCTTATAAAAATGTTAAAAAAAAAAAAAACAATTATTTGTGCTTTTGAAAAATAACGTGTTGTAATTTTTCTTTGTTCGAGTATGAAATATAAACACAGCTTAGGAACATTTGTAATCACAATATACCTACGTAACTGCATAAAAATAGAGTTGCTTAAATACGAGGGTCAAACTGAAAGTTTTTAGAACTGGCAACTTAAAAGCATTATATTAAAAAAATAAGTTTAAATTTTGAAAATAGAACTCTTTACCAATAATATTGAGTATACATTTCATTCATTTGTCATTTGTTTTACGATTTGGCGGCAAATTGAAAATTGTCTGTGCACGTCAGAATGAATTTAAGCCAAAAAAATTTTCGTGCAATGATTTTTTATGACTTTCGATGTCATATAAGTCAACAAGAAAGTTATGATAGACTTCGATTGGCTTTTCACGATGAAGCTCCATCTCGTGCCACAGTTTACAACTGATTTAATGAATTCAAACGTGGTCGAACTAATCTCATCGATGATTTGCGTGAGGGACGGCCTTCTACAGCGACGACTGAAGATAATATCAGTGTTGTGCGGCGTATGATAGAGACTGACAATAGAGTGACCTATCAGCAGATTCGGACAAGTCTAGGCATAGGTATGAGTCAAGTGCACAAAATCCTCCATGAAAATTTAGCGGTTAGGAAGCTTTGTGCCCGCTGGATACCGCATAATTTGACCGAGGCTCAAAAACTCCGCCGTGTTGATTGGTGCCGAGAAATGATCCAAAAATTTAACGGAGGTGACTCAAATGCTGTGTTCGACATACTAACGGGTGACGAAAGCTGGATTTACTGTTATGATCCGGAAACCAAAAGACAGTCTGCTCAGTGGGTGTTTCCTTCCGAAGAGTTGCCAACTAAAGTGAAGAGAGGTTGAAGTGTTGGATAAAAGATGGTAGCCTCGTTCTTCGGAAAGACAGGTCATTACGCGACATTTGTCTTAGAGGATCAGAAAACGGTTAATGCAGAGTGGTACACTAACAACTGTTTGCGACTTGTCTTGGAAAAAGTTCGAGAGAAACGACCTCGCAGCAGGATCCTCCTTCGTCACGACAATGCCTCGTCGCACACCGCCAGGCAAACGATCGACTATTTGAGCTACGTGGACTTACTGGGTCACCCGCCGTATAGCCCCGACCTCGCACCCTGCGATTTTTATTTATTCCCGAAAATAAAAGAAAAACTTCGAGGAAAACATTTTATGGACGCCGAAGAAGCAGTGGCTGCGTTTCAAAACGCCGTTGAAGAGACCCCTAAGGCCGAGTGGGCAAGTTGCTTTTCTCAATGGTTCCATCGAATGCAGCGATGTATTGATGTAAATGGACGCTATTTTGAAAAGTTATAATAAAACTAATAACTTGCTAGAATGCTTAGTTTTTGATTTTCTAAGAACTTTCAGTTTGACCCTCGTATTGTACCTGACCTGCGATTATGCCCACGTGGCCAAACAAAAATTGGGAGTTGAGTGTCACACCGTATACTAAGTATCTGAGCTAACTAGGACAGCAGGTACATCAAAATGACTAATGTATATACTACCTACTGCATTCATTAATAAATCAATAATTCTTTTTTGATTATTGTGAGCGATATTCTCATACATAAATAGTTATAATAATGCACCATGCTCGCTCTTCTCAATAGATCGTTTTGATCAGGATTGCCTGGAATAGATAATTTATAGGTGATAAGGCTTCTTCACGTTTAGCTATTATATTTCTTGTAACTCAAAACTTAATGTGGTATGAAATAAAGAATTTTTATTTCATACCACATTCATAAGTGCTTTTTACATTTTTTATTTATTTTTTTTATTTTTTTTTATAGCTTCACGCTTTATCCCGCACATGGCAGGGTAGGCAGAGGGAACTGCAGGAACCATACGAACCTAGTGTTAAGACACTCCGTTGATTAGTTTCTGCTTTATCCGTCCCCGCTTTCCGCCGTTTTCGAAGCATTGCGTGTTGAGTGGCGGAACTCAACGCCGCGCTTTGCCTTAGTTGCCAGAGCGAAGAAAACGGAAATAGAAAAATCCATCTTCCCCGACTGGGGATCGAACCCAGAAACCGTCGTGTTAGCCGCGTTACAGTCAGACGTTGCGCCTCTGCGCCACGACGGTCCTCAATTTTTATTTATTAGGACAATAATTTACATGTAGTAATGACATATATGAAAAATATAAATATATGTCATAGTCTTTACACCAACTTTTTTGAAAGTTAAAATGTGAGTAACTAAGTACATATCACGCAATTTTTTATTTACTTAGCAATCCAAACAGAAGTAGGTGTCAGCGTGAAGTAAGAGACACTTGATGTCATCGCTACATCACTTCAGATCTAGCCGTCTTGTATTGTGATCGACGTTTACGATCATATTTTATTGTTGTTTCGCAACTATTTTCCTAATTTGTTTTAAAATTTATGAACTCGTTAGCATGCGTGGGTTGAAATTTTATAAGTCTAATAAAAGGATACATTTTGTATGTTTATAGTTCTTCGGTTTAGTTAAATAATATATATATCGGTATAAATTACTTATTTTGTTTACACTAATACAAATACTTTTACTATAAACAAAGTAATTGTTACCTCTATTTTCACTTGAGATAATGTATGATTTTTATATTAGCTTCTAAAAATATATAAATTTGGGAAATAATTAAAAAATATAATATTTTTTATTTTTCATTATTCTTCTTCGTGTCGATGGCAAATTTATATTTATACTGTTTGAGCCCAGTACTTAGCGACGTTTACAGCTTTATCTGTGGTTGCCCAGAGGTCTTTTATAGTGCAGGTGTCGGTACACAATGGGCACTCTAGTAGGTGGAACATAGTTTGGGGGTCAGTACCGCAATCGCACCGCGTGTTATTGTCGCTACTGTATCCCCACTTTTTCAAATTAAACTTGCAGCGGTCCTCTTGTATCCGGAACCGGTTTAGTGACTTCCAAGTTGTAAAAAGCAGAGTTTTACCAGCAGGAAGAGTTTCGTCTAGTTTTATGTAGCTAGCAGGAGGAGGTAGCGTTTTCATCCACAATTCACGGCGAGCTTTAGCAGGTTCACTCGTTAGTGTTGTTGTGGGCTTGAGGAAGCTGCGACGGCTTTTGAGGCGTTGAGTGTGTTCCTGTGCTCCATAGAGTGGGTGTCTCTCATCTGTCTCCTGCTTGCTTTTCTATTATAATAATATGGGACACAAAAATGTCGTAATTCGAAAAGAGTATTTACAACACGCGGCCTAATCACTAAATGAGTAATCTATTCCCAATAGTAAACCGTAAAAAATTGACCTATTCATTTACAAAATGCAGTTTCATGTTTACTTAAAATTATTATTACATGCTTTATAATATTATTTCATTATAATTTATTTTTACTTTATGAAATTAAAGTCCGTCCAAAAAAGTTTTACTATAATATTACTTTTAACATATTCTGCTTAATAACACGATTCCCTCATGTCCTATTGAAATGAAGCACATAACAACAAGTCCATTAAAAGTACGCGGCAAAGTTGTAAATATAGCTTATGTTTTATAAACTTATTTCATCTTTAGGCATTTCTCATATTATACGCGAAACCAAAAATAACTTATTTACATTATTAGGTTATTTCATACATACCCAGGATTTAGAAAAGATAATACTATTCTTATGAGGCCGTCGTAGTTCAGTAGAAAAGCATAACTATAGCTATAACTAGTACAGCTATATCACTGTAGCACTAGGATTTGTCGTCGCTAGGCTAGGATTCCGCTGTTAGGAGTTCATTTTTCATAATAAAATAACAGAGTAATATCAATCAGTTTAATCTCATGCTATAAATAGTACAGGAGAGAAGAACTTTACATAAATCAGTCCTTTGTTCAATATTCCAAAATAAATCATTAACAACTTTGCATTAACAAAAGGAGTTTTATTAATTTGAATAATTAAATATTAATTCCAGTAATAAATATTTTCGTCACAATTAAATCATAATATGTATATCGATTTGCGATCCATATATACCTAATGCGAGTAAGCGAGTGCCGCCACACGGCACGTAATATATCAAAAATCGGACGGAAACTGGGAAACAGGGTGTCTAACTTGTTTATTAGATTCGCTCTGCATACCATGCTATATATCGGATATAGTGTACCACTTAAATATTTTTAATAATTAATAAATAAAGTAAAAACTTTTTTTGAGGCCCGTTGTGGCGCAGAGGCGTAAGCGTCTACCTGTAAACGCGACGGTTTGAGGGTTCGATTCCCACTCGGGGAAGATGGATTTATATATCTCCATTTTCATCGCTGTGGCAACTAAGCGCGGCGTTGAGTTTAGCTACTCAACACGTCGGAAAGTGGGGACAGAACAACCAGGAACTAAGCAACGGAGTATCTTAACACTAGATTCATATGGATAAAGCGTGAAGCTAAAAAAAAAATTTTTTTTTGTTTATTTTATTTAAAATTATCACTTTAAACCTGTAACCTTGTTAAGTTAGTTAAGAAATAGTTAACAGTTCAATAGCTTATAAAGGAACAGTTATTATTTATTTAACAATGGTTACCAAAGTTTTTATTAACCAATTTATATTCATACGATGATATGTGTACCTTCCATTGCTGAAATCATTTCCTTTGGATGGCACGTTTTAGTTTGATAACATAGGAAAATAAAACGTTATAAATCGTGGAAAATTTAGATGCGATTTTTTAATACAATAAAAATTCTTTTATTATAATAATCAGTTATGTATCTTGGTATGTAGCAATGAGTGGATTTAATATAAAATATTTAGATTTTGCGTATTATATGAAGTAACAATTAAATAATTTAAAATATAATTTGTAATATTTATGAATAACGTTACTTTAATGAATCTTACAAAATTGGGACCATTTACAAGGACACGCATGTTAAGAGTGCACTCTTATTGGGCGCCCGAACAACTAGCGTTTGTTTCAAAAGCTATTTAGTTCAAAGTTCTTTTAAAACATAATTGATTGATGTGTTTTATTACGATGTTAGCCCTTTTATAGAAATTGTAAATGTCTTTGAGCAATATGAAGATTTATGAGTCTACGTATGTCTTAAATTATGTTAATATAGTTTTGTATAATAGTTCTGTTATTATTATTTTAACGTTATCGTGAAAAAAACCAGACAAATGATTTGAAGATCTATTGAGACTTTGAGAATGTTGATATGTAAAGTATTTAACTAGAAATGTTTTGAATTTTTTTAGTATCTTTTCTTAGTTCTTTTATCTTAGTTGTTTCAATATATAATATTTTTTAAACACAAACGGACACTTCAATGTTATTTATATGTAGTAGTATACTATTTTGTTGGATAAAATACGACGTTGGCTTTCACTACTCACCAGACCATATTTTTAATGATTGAAAATTTACTTTTGTTTAACTTAATATAAATTATAATTTATAAAAGTAAAATATTTATATTTATTTAATGGGTAAATTATTACAAGCGCAGCAATTTGCAAAATTTTTCAAGCTACACTTACTCTTGCCTCATTAAAAAAAAGCATTAAAATATGCACATATTTTCTTTTCCATATTCAATATCATGTAGATATAAAAATATATATTACGGAGGTTGTTTTTATATTTATAAAATATATTTATTTATACGAGTATAATTATAAAAAATAGCTTGGTTGGATTTTACACTCATATTTCAACGGATTTCTCATTGAAGTTGAAATATATTCGATGTTTCTTACAAACGTAAAGTAGGTCGCTCTCAACTTTAAGTTCAACCTTGCTCATAACAGATGTTACTGTGAATGTTTATCTTCTTTCACTGCGTTCTAGAGATCTCAAGCAACAGAGGTTAAAAGTCATTTATTTTTTTCTACTTTTACAATTGGCTTAAACTCTTTTTGTGGAAACACTTAAGTTCGTACATTTTTTATATCATTTCAAGACTTTTGTTTCTTCAAGATTGTAGTGTCAATGATGGGTTAATTTGTGGTTTTATAACTTAATACGTAAAGTTCATGTTACTTAAGTCATAACTTTTATAATTGTATTGATCGACCTCGTTATTTGAAGAAGTTCAACCTTTTTTTAAGGACGTTTCTGTCAAGCTATAGTATATTTTGTGTAAACATTTTTACGATCGTTTCTCATATTAATATAATCGATCAAATCTATACGTTATACATACATACATACGCACTTACAAATTTGAATTTGATAAGAACTAAGTCAAGTCCAGTTTATATACAAATGCATATCGTACACATTCTATAAATGTAATATGATACAACTTCTTACATTAAACAATAACAAGACTGATGATTCATATTATAATACCAATATGATTTTATTCAAGAAAATGGATCGCTATTGAATGATCTATTACAGTTTTATATGAATCAGCATATATGTAGATTGATGTAATGCTTATATATAAATATAAATACGTTTAGTTGACAAGTATACATACTAGAAATGTGTGCATGCATGAATTGATTATATGGTATATATGTTAACGGCCAAACCCGATTTCAGGACAAACTAGTTTTGCCTAGACTCAACTAGTTCTTCCTATACGCGGTAGGATTAACCAGTATAGCCTAGTCCAAACTAATTTGTCCTAAGCCCGATAGGATGGACCAGTTTAGGTTAGGTTAGGTTAGGTTAGGTTTTTTTTTTTTTCTCTGACATGAGAATCAGAGATCTTGTACATCTATTTTTATTGTTTAGTTTTGATTTTGGAAAGTTTAGAGTTTAGTAGAGAAAAAAAAACCTAACCTAACCTAACCTAACCAAGCCTAAACTAGTTTATCCTATCGGGCTTAGAACAAATCAGTTTGGACTAGGCTATACTGGTTAATCTTATCGCGTATAGGAAGAACTAGTTTAGCCTAGGCAGAACTGGTTTATCCTGAAATCGGGTTTGGCCGGTAACATATATAAATATAAGTGCTATAAATAAATTATTTTAAAGTGTAAAATATTTTGTATTATGTTTTCTTACAAATCAGGTAAATGAGAAATAGAGAAGAAAATTTAAACTGTTTATCTTGACAAAGTTCTCTACAGTACTGAAAGGCTGTCATTTTATTATCACATTTAAATTTCAACCGTCGTGGCGCAGAGGCTTAACTTCTGCCTGTATACATGATGGGTTTGGGAGTCGGGGAAGGTAGTTTTTTCATCAGCAGGGAACGGAATGTCTTAGCATTAGGTTTCCAACATTCCTAATGTTTCCTGTGCCTTTCCTGCTATGTGCATATGTTTCAAATCCGAGACATATTGCGTGTCGAGTGGTGGACTCGATGCCGCGATTTGTAATCTTACCAAAGACAATAGTTATTAACCGTGTGTGGGAATCGAACTCACATCTGTTGCACATACGAATAGAATTTGCACATTAAATAATTACATCTAGTGCAATCTATATACGGATATGAATTGCACTTTAAATCATTACACTTGGTGCACCGTCGAATATGAATGTCATGATATAATGCATGAGGGAGCTGTCATAACAATCCGTCCATTAGCCATTCAAAACGATACCAACCGACATTGAATATCACAAAGCTAATACAAAATGTATGCGATTTTGAGTGTGGAATTATTCCTAAAGTAATTTATTATACTACAAAAAGTATAATGCTTATTAACTTTTGCTATGAATTCACTTTTGCAATTAGAGAAATAAATGTCTTGGCATATCACTGCATCTATACTCGGTTATTTGTGAGATACACACGTTGTATCTTACAAATAACCGAGAACCTGCAAAAATGTATAAAGTATTTAGTTATAAAATGTTTAAAGTATTCATGTAAGAAATTGCTTAAGAAACTCGGATTCTCCGAGATCAATTATAAATAACGTAACTAACTAAACATCCAATACCTATATAACAAAAATGTAATTTCCAACGAAATTTGAACGTATCCTACCTCATTCCTTAGCTCAACTAACGTACGACCCTATGAGAGTAGAATATGATACATTACGAAAATTTCAACAAAATATACATACTATTTACTAACGACATACGATATGCTTGGAACTATATTCCAAAATGCATAGCAAGAGGGCTTCACGCGAATAAAAACACGATCTACGTAACAAGGCAACATACAATACAAATTGGATTTCATGAAAGAATTTAAAAATGTCGATTCTCAGAATCTCGTTTAGGAAAAAATCAAGTGAGATTTCCCGGCTTTAGATTATAAATGGAACTGTTTTAGCTTCAGTTCAGTTAAGGCAAAGGTTTCGCTGATGCGACAACAATCTGGTTTTTATATAAAACCTGATTGTTGAGCCGAAATTGGGACTATGTTCATTAACGTTAACGTTAAACGGTATTGACATAAGAAAATATTTTTCTATATATTTTAAATAACATGAGTATTTCATTTCGTATTTAAGTAAAATATAAGATATTTATATAAAATTGCTAAGCTTTTGGTTTTCTTTTTCAGTGTTAATTAATATAAGAATAAAGCTCCTATAATTATAACAAAATTACTATAATATTTTTTAGTAATTGAAATTCAATTATGTAGAAATAATCACAATACTATTTACAAATTTATTTTTAAAATACATATATCAATAATAAAAATTTATTATACAGAAAGAAAAATCTTAATAGAGAAAGAAAATCGTTGTACACAAATTTATTTCATTTTCAAGCTATCCTCAAATAAAGTTGGTCGCAAATTGGCCACTCCAAAAATATGCCGTCCTAGGTCAAGCCTACTCAGTCTGCTAGTATATCTGCAATTGTTTTTAGCAATGGTATCTATTATCATAGCAAGTTGCATTTGCCACACGACAGCGTCAGCAAAAAAGTATTATATCATTAAATTCATAATAATTATTAATAAAAACACGTTCTTATATCATAACGCCCTATTTTCTCTAATTAAACTATAATTTCTAAACTGTTAAGAAATGATGGTAAAATAAATATGTTATTATAAATATGTAATTTATTTAAATAATTTCCAATGTAATAGCAAATTTCTCATACTTAATTTATATGACAAATTAAGATATTTTGTAAACTTTTAACATTTTTTCTTACTGACATAACATAGTTACTGTTGTTAAAACTAATATTAAGAATAATGTATATTCGAAGGTCCCTCGTGGTCGTGTATATAACAAAATTAACGAGCTCCACCTTATCTACAGCGCTTGGCTAGCACAAAGCGCTTTGACGGAGAGATTTATGATGTGTTCGATATTCCTATAGCAATTTACAACGTACATATGTTGATATCTACGTACGCATCTATATGTTTTTTAAGTGTAACACATTTATTTCGTACCATTACATAAAATGATATAAATATCTTTTACAAGGAAGTACTATAATTACATTATGAAATACATATATTTGATTATATTTTTATGTTAACAAAAAAAATGTGATTAGTAGTGTAATAGAAAAATATCTCTGTGATTTTTTTGCTCATAAGTTCATTTGTTGTTGTCATACAAAAAATGTAGGCTTAAAATGTTCGCATATGAACAGTTTATTATTTACGCAATAAAGTACTAAATGAGTATGGTCAGGCCTGCTTTGTTATGATGTAATTGTGTTTTAATTATAGTTTATGGTGGCTTAAAAACATTTCTCTGCGAAAAGCCTAAATGTTATTGTATTAAACCCTATAGTCCAGTTACAAACTCATTATAAAGCTTAAATATAAATTTATCTCAGTATAGTATGTTTTTTTTGCGGTAAAATTAACAAAAGGGTAATTAAAGTAAGTCATGTTTGTAATATTTAAAAAATGGTTTCAACGTAAATAAAATATACATATACGAAAATTTATAAAGAATTAAATAATATTAAAATAAATTTTTCGTCGCGTAGATGGTATATGGCATACATTAAAGGATGGATATACTACGTAAATATGATTATAATGCTATTTATATTTTTATTATATACTTTCTTATTTAGATTGTTTCCATAAATTATCCCATTGAGTCATGTTTCGTTCAGAACTTCTATTCATATTGACACTACGTATTATTAGTTTATATACGTAATTATATATAACCTTACGATGTCACAAAGTATAACTGAAAGCTCCCGAAAAGTTTCTACGTCGAATATTTACATGGTATTAAAATATATTATTTAAAAAAGTCTTTTTAAAATACAATAATAATAGATATAAGTAAAGTAAGATTAAGATATATTGCGAAATGAAAAAGAACTGTAACAACTGTATTTATTATTCTTACCATTGAAACTTACAAATAAAGCTACTCTTAACACACCCTCTCCTCCACTATGCAATTTCCTTTACATTTTTTGCAAGAAATAAGTCCTAAGTCTTGTTCAGTCCGTTGGCGCCAATTCTCATTATGGCTACATGTAGAATGTTTCAAGAGCGCTTATAAGAAGAGGTCTTACTTTAGAGCATTAATGGATCGAAATGTATGCCAAACGGACGAGTGCTTGACCTGTATATTGTATTCTTTCAAGACCTTTCAGGCGTCTACTTTGTGGAATAATTATTGTGTCCCTTTCTTTAAAATGCGAGATGCTAATTTTTTTTATAATACAAAAGGTGCTGTTTTTTTTAATTTGGAGCCTATAATTATAATTTTATTGTACTCTGAATTTTATGCTATATTTTGCATATACTAAGCAGAGGTTTAAGGTACCAAGTGTTAAGACACTCTATTTAGCGCTTACAGTCAAATTTTTGGGTAATTTCGTGATGGGGTATTAGGCGACAATTTGGCGAGAACTTCACGCCACGCTTTGTTTCGTTACCGATGGGAGGAAATTAAAACATTTCACTTCTCCGACTGGTTATCGAACACAACCAACGAATTTACAGTCTACTGCGCCAACTTGATGTAGAATATATATTTCGTAAATGATTTTAGTAAATTTTATTTCGTTTTGTCGTTAGATAAATGTAGAAGTAAAATAATAAAAAAAACACTTCATTCTGTGGTTTCTGTGGAGGCAAATAAAGTTTTACAATAAATTCCACGTTATTTTGAAAAAAAAATTAAAATAAAATAAAATTGTACTGAAGTTAATGTTATATATCAAAATTGATAACTTCTTAATGCATAATAAAAAAATAACTGCACAAAAGATATGAGCGTTTATGCTGAAAATGACAATCGTCGCGTAATCATAATCTACAACACGTAATCAAATCTACTTCCCGTTGTTCTGTTTGGCATAAGTTGGAACTTACGATATAAACGAGGGAAGAAGTTACTACTCGCACTACTCGTACTACTCGCACTTGGTCGATATTTTAAAATTTTACCTTAAATGTCACCAAAATTTATAAATACACCAATATATACGTACGTATATATATTATGTTTATTTTATAACTTTTCAAATGTTTAAAAATTTGCGCAAGTGTCGGCGTCCATATAAAGAAATGTAAATTACCGGTTCCTTTACAATACTTAAGTATTAGTTGACTGCCTAAATAATATAATATTGTAATTTAAATTCACAGAATTAAAAATTACATTTGTATGCTTTACATTGTTGAATTTGTTTCCGTTACGAATAAGTACTAAGGTTGTTCCAATGAAATATATATTTTAGCTATATATTTGTAAACGTATTAACTAATTATAAGCTATATTATATTAGTGAGTTAATGGTTATTTTATATACTGAAAAAAAGCTATCCTTGCTGGCTATACAAAATTAAATTTACAAGACTAAATTCTCGCTGATAATAAAATAATAAAATGCTTAATTGCAAAAAAATCTCTATTGAATTTCAAACAAAACTTAAACTAGATTATTAATCAACTAATCACTTATAATAAAATTATAAGGGCTCTAATTATAGCAAATGAAAAGTCCACAACTGCTTCATATATCAAATATATTTCAATCGTATAACGATGTCATCAACTTAATATACATACATACAAGCTAAGTACACAAACTCGTATGTACGTAGCATGAACAAACAATAATTATATCGTTATTACTAAATATCATCATTAATTAAGTTCTCGGAATAATCGGCGTTATCATGTATCGTTAATAAGAAAGTTCCTAAACGATCATATTAAGGACAATGACTTAGCGGCACGTCTTGAATTGGGCAGTCGAACAACCGACGCCTGTTCCCAACTACCGTACGGTTCAGAGGTTATCGTTGTACATATGGAGCTATATTTTTTAATTATCTCACATTGAGTTAAAGTCTCCCTTTTAGTGAAAGGGAATTATTTTTTTACATTTTATGTATTTTGTAAGTTAAAGTAAGTTTATAATAAGTTAAAACAAGTTCTATAAAAATTACATGAATTTACTATCAGCTACTCCTTTGTTTTAAAGTTCATCGTTAATATGAAGTTGAGCTATTTAATATTAAAAAGTTAAACAGACGCGTTGTTGTTGTCTGGTTATATGTGTATAATTGAAAACTAACCCCAGCGTACATATATATATTGAGAAGTTTCACAAAAGTTTGCATCGCTGCTACATTTCTAACCACCCCGTCGGTTTTCAGTGAGTTAAATATATTTCGTGTTTCTTGCCCGTAATGTAGGTCAGTCTGAAGTTTAACCTTGCTCATAGCAGATGTTATTGCGTGTGTCGACTTTTTATTTTCTCTTGTCGCAACTTTGCTTTACTTGATCTTATTTTTCAACATGTCTTAAATATGTATAGTTCTGGAAGAAAATCATTTAACATTTATATACACGGCAATTTTTATTAATAAATTACATTTTTTCATTTAGCCGTCCTAAATCTACTTCCAAAAAGTAGAACACTAACTTACTTCCTATTTCTTTTTCGTAAATCTCATTTTGATTTCCATATAAAAGTCCAAAATTTTGACAAATTCGCCGTCGTAAACATGGCACTTAAAAAGTAAAATAGGCTTTTGTACAGAAAATAAGTTACCCAATTTGCAATTTATTGTGTAGTAATAGAGCGTTTTATGTCCAAGAACGTAGTATTTTTACTGAACATCTTTAACGCCTCGTGAACAACAAATTTGTTCATAATAACCTAATATACACGTAGGGCGTTTTATTGTAATAGTCCTTTCAATTACATTAAATTTCTTTTATGTTTTAGTAAATTATGTAATTTAGGCATATCAGTGGAAATGCCCAAAGGTAGATTGCTGAAGCATTGAGGCTTTGAGTAGAATTTGGGACCATTATAAGCATACTTACTATTCTGTTAAGCATATCTACACATTACGAGGTGTGTTCAAAAAGTATCGCGAATTTTGAATTTTCGCGGGTTACGTATATTCGAATTTCAATTTTTTTGTGGCGTTATGTTGGTACTCATGTCTCTCACTTATGCCGACAACCTCGGCCATTTTGAATGTTCATTTAATTGTTGACAGCTGCTTTGCTTGCACGTGTTTTGGATCGTCTTCGATTTTTACCCATTCAAAAAAATGGATCAAAGAACGTGTATCAAATTTTGTGTAAAAAACGAAATTAAGTGCGCGGATGCATTCCGAATGTTGACTGTGGCATACGGAGAAGCTACCTTGGACCGAAGCAACGTTTATCGGTGGTACAAAATGTTCTCAGAAGGCCGAGAAGATGTGAACGACGAAGAGCGTGCCGGACGCCCGAGCACTTCAACAACAGACGAAAAAATTAATGAAGTGGAGAAAATGGTATTGGCCAATCGTCGAATCACCATTAGAGAAGTTGCTGAGGACCTAGACATATCGATTGGCTCGTGCCATTCGATTTTTATCAATGATTTGGGCATGAGACGGGTCGCCGCGAAATTCGTACTAAAATTGCTCAATTGCGACCAAAAACAGCATCGCATGAACATTGCTAATGAGATGTTGGACTCTGTCCGCGACGACCCAAATTTGCTCCAGAGGGTCATAACTGGTGACGAATCGTGGGTTTATGGTTATGACGTGGAAACCAAAGCTCAATCATCTCAATGAAAGCTGCCGCACGAACCAAGACCGAAAAAAGCGCGCCAAGTTCGGTCGAATGTGAAAGTTTTGCTGACAGTTTTCTTCGATTGCAGGGGCGTGGTGCATCATGAGTTCTTGCCACAGGGTAGAACGGTCAATAAGGTTTATTACCTGCAAGTTATGCGCAATTTGCGCGAAGCAATCCGCCAGAAACGCCCGGTTTTGTGGAAGAACAAAAATTGGCTTTTGCACCACGATAACGCCCCTGCTCACACATCGTTGCTTGTGCGCGACTTTTTGGCCAAAAACAACACCCTAATGATGCCGCAGCCACCGTATTCCCCAGATCTGGCCCCCTGTGACTTTTTCTTGTTCCCTAAACTGAAGAGGCCCATGAAAGGACGACGTTATGCTACACTTGACGAGATAAAGACGGCATCGAAGGAGGAGCTGAACAAGATAAAAAAAAATGATTTTTTGAAGTGCTTCGAAGATTGGAAAAACCGTTGGCACAAGTGTATAATATCTCATGGGGATTACTTTGAAGGGGACAAAATAGATATTCATGAATAAATAAATAATTTTTGAAAAAACACAAAATTCGCGATACTTTTTGAACACACCTCGTATGTGTATTAAAATGACAGATTTTTAATTTCTTTTTCTAAAATCCAAGGAACAAGAATACCAGAGCCGTGTTTATTCAACGACTTGTTGACCCTCGTAATAGCTCGCGAAATGTGCCAAACTCGTTACACAGTAAACAAAAGTGTTTATATTCATGTTTTTTAATGAGTCATTCATAATCTATTTTGAAAGCTACCGCTACAAAAGTCGGAACGCGCAAATTATTTTGCAGATTACATTCAAATTGGGGATAAAATAAATTTTTGTTCAAATTCGATAAAACCTCCACAGATTTCAATTTGGACTAGAGCTCGTGAACTCTAATATCCCTAAAGAGATTTTATTCCGAAATCTACAACGGAAAGCGTAAAGTGTAATTTTATTCTTCCCATTCATGTTCAACGTTATTCCTAAGTTACCCGATATCTTCACAGCAAAATAGTAAGAGTTTTGAATTAAATTTCAGCATATCCTCATGAGAGGTGACGCTGAGCGCACAATATCTGAAATTCATCTTCGAGATGTCACCAGCTGATATTTTGTATGTGGCAGATATTTGTTGGTTTTGCCTGAATGAAATAATAATTGTTTGTTCTAGTATAACATAACTTACATATGCGGAGAAAAAAGTGACTTTCTTTTCGATTTTCCACCAATTTTGGGAAAAACCGCGTAATGTCAAAATACGTAAAATTTAATAATAGCTTTGTGTTTTGTCTTATATAAATTGATACTATATGATTGCCAGTTTGTAAAAAAATCACTTAAAAATATTTTACTATTGCATTTCTACATATTTTCTAATTTAACAACAGCAAAGTATTAAACATAATGGAACGTCGAATCGATTCACATGGAAGACTAACGTTTACTTACGAATTTTTACGCCTTCAAACATATTTTATTATACTCTAAAAATGTCTAAATCGAAGAGGCAGAGATGAAAGGAATATTGGTCAAGGTTTCTTCTTTTGTTTTAACATCAATCTTTTGATGTTTAGTTTTTAAAGATTATACATGTACAGGGTTATCACATATATATATATATATATATATATATATATATATATATATATATATATATATATATATATATATATATATATATATATATATATATATATATATATATATATATATATATATATATATATATATATATATATATATATATATATATATATATATATATATATATACACAATTTATTTATCAAAGTTTGTTTAAAAATGTATATGTTTTTTGGTAGATATTAACTAAAAACGAAATATAAAATAGTATTATTGTCGCCGGTAGTATTATTAGGTAAAATATTGATTTCTATAAAATATTAATGAAATGGTTGTTTAATGAAAATACTGTTTATTTTGACGTAATATGTATAATAATGTAATAAAAGATTTAGTATATAATATGTAGGCTTGACTGTAAGTTTACTTTTGGCGTAGCGACTAACGTTTCAAAAATTACCTGCACTTTAACATCTGAAGGTCTTACTAGAAGTGTTAACAAAGTCTGTAAAGTTTTAAAATGTTTACAGACTTTAATTCGGTCCGGTGGCTCTGGAGTACATGTTTTAAACTATCATGAAGTTATATAGACACTCAGGTTTTAAACTAAGTTCAAAAACAACAAAAACGTTGTAGAGGTAAAAATTACATTTTTTCATTTAGTCCGTTAGTTGAATGTTAATATAAGATTCATTAGAACATACATATATCTAGTTGTTAGCAACCCTATAGGGAAAAGTGTAAACATACTGCTGAACCATTTAATGTATTCAAGCAATCGATCTGGCTAGGAATGTAATGTGTAATTGTAGTTAAAGATATTGGATACATTTTTATTCCATACATTTTTTACTTAAACTTTTCCATCTTTTGATCTATAATAGTTGACATTACTTATTTATGACTTACATCTAAGTTTAATTGATTAGGTTCACAAATCACAACGACTATGTCATTAAATTTAAACAAGATTTATAAATAGTATAATAAATAAGAATTTTGTAAAACACACCTCTAGCACGAAGTGAGTTTTGTAAAAACCTCTGTTTAAAGCAATTTAAGTTTAAGCATCTTATTAACTGGCAATAAAATATTACTATCACATACAACAATCTGTACTTGAAAATATACAATTGGAAATTGTACTAAGTAAAGTGTACTCCAAATAGTAAAGGTATTGTGTTTCCTTTGTCATGTAATATGACTTTGAAAGTATATATATATATATATATATATATATATATATATATATATATATATATATATATATATATATATATATATATATATATATATATATATATATATATATATATATATATATATATATATATATATATATATATATATATATATATATATATATATATATATATATATATATATATATATATATATATATATATATATATATATATATATATATATATATATATATATATATATATATATATATATATATATATCTTTTTTTTTTTTTTTAGCTTCACGCTTTATCCCGCACAAGGCAGAGTAGGCAGAGGGAACTGCAGGGACCGTGGGAACCTAGTGTTAAGACACTCCGTTGCTCAGTCCCTGCTTTCTCCGTCCCCGCTTTCCGCCGTTTTCGAGGCATTGCGTGTTGAGTGGCGGAACTCAACGCCGCGCTTTGCCTAGTTTACCAGAGCGAAGAAAATGGAAATAGAAAAATCCATCTTCTCCGACTGGGGATCGAACCCAGTAACCGTCGCGTTACAGGCAGATGTTGCGCCTCTGCAGTATATATACATATATATATATATATATATATATATATATATATATATATATATATATATATATATATATATATATATATATATATATATATATATATATATATATATATATATATATATATATATATATATATATATATATATATATATATATATATATATATATATATATATATATATATATATATTATATATATATATATATATATATATATATATATATATATATATATATATATATATATATATATATATATATATATATATATATATATATATATATATATATATATATATATATATATATATATATATATATATATATATATATATATATATATATATATATATATATATATATATATCTATGTTTGTTCATATATGGCAACCCCGACTACTTTAGAGTCTTGTGCGAACACCCCGCGCGAGCGAACAGTAGTAGTTAGTAGTAGTTGTCGAGTTGTAGTAAAAGGGGCACGTGAGACGGCCGACGCGAGCGCACGTCCTTCCTGAATCTAATATTAATTAGCAGTCCTTATTTGATTTCCCTTTTGTGTATTCCCTCTTGATATTGAACCTGACAAAGACAAACCTACAAAAGATAATAGTGCAAGTAACCCCTAGTGAAGAAAACTAATGTGAAACATTCCATGCCGGCCGTGAACAATCAGTGTTTGTGTTGTGAATCATGAAGATAAGGTACTGTACAATTTCTATTATCCTAAAACCGACTATAAAGTAAATAATTAATAAATAACCTCCCCCTCAGCACGCTTCCACAAATGCGGCACACCCTACCCTATATTATTCAATATACATTTTCTGTAGCAGGGCGTGGTTTCACTATATACTATATACATTTTTTGGTAGCAGAACGCAGTTTATTATATTCATTAAATACTACTATATACATTTTCTGGTAGCAGAGCGTAGTTTTCATCCCTCTGGGCCCCCTTAATTACTTAATTATAGCGTGGTTTTCATCCCTCTGGGCCCCCTTAATTATAGCGTGGTTTTCATCCCTCTGGGCCCCCTTAATTATAGCGTAGTTTAATCCCTCTGAGTCCCCCTGATTATAGCGTAGTTTCATGCCCCTGAGTCCCTTTCATTACAGTGTTATTTTCCCGTTTTGGTATTTTGGCTCTTAATTTGGTACCTAACGCATAATTACAATATAATTTGATTTCCTAACCTTTTAAAAACGTGTTCGCATCGAGTTGTTTAAAATATAACGCAGTCGTGGGTAGAATCATATCGTCGCGCGCTCGCCTTGCCGCATACTACGCGTTTCATTCGAGTATGCTCGTGAATTATATTTTATTATAAATAATGTTATATGAAATTTTTATACATATAATATTGAATATATAATTGTGTAGGGTGAATGCATAATGTGTAAAATATATAAATAAATATTGAATATAATTTTATATATTAAATATAAAATATAATAAATACACATAATATGGTTACATATATTTTATAATATTACGCCTATACGTTATTACCTATCCCGTTTTAAATTATAATTGAAGTTAGTTAAAATATTTTAATATAATTTCCTTAAAAAACTAACTTACTTTAAAATATTATCCCTACACTTTTATTGTCACCCTTTTTTTTTTATTTTTATTTAAATGAAGCTTAAGCCTTAATTGTAGTCATATTGTATATCATATTATTTTGTTGTATTGCGATATATGTAGATGCGACGCGTCCCTGAACTTGACCGTAACTGGTTTCTTATCTCGCCAGCTGTTGTGGATTCATTGTTTATTACGAGTTTATTATTTTTTCAATATTTTAGTTGAGTTATTTGTTTACTTGATTTCTGATTTCGCCCGTTGGTAGTGGGTTCATTGTTTATTACGAGTTATTATTTTTTTAATATTTTAGTTGAGTTATTTGTTTACTTGATTTCTGATTTCGCCCGTTGGTAGTGGGTTCATTGTTTATTACGAGTTTATTATTTTTTTTATATTTTAGTTGAGTTATTTGTTTACTTGATTTCTGATTTCGCCCGTTGGTAGTGGGTTCATTGTTTATTACGAGTTTATTATTTTTTTTAATATTTTAGTTGAGTTATTTGTTTACTTGATTTCTGATCTCGCCCGTTGGTAGTGGGTTCATTGTTTATTACGCGTTTATTAATTTTTAATATTTTAGTTCAGTTATTAGTTTACTTGATAATTTAAAATGGCTACTCATGATGAAACAGTAAAATGTTCCTTATATACGGAAAGCGCAGAATATAGAAAAAATATAGGTGTGGTACGCTTTGTTTCCGATTGGATTGCCGATACCTCGGAACTTCTTGGCACTTCTGAAATACCTAGATTATTAGTTAGGTTCAAGGATTTAGATTCTCATTGTAATTTATTTGTAAACGCGTCCTCAGTGCTCCTGGGTGGGTTAGACCCGGCTATCGATTACCAAGAGATTAGTTATGTAAAAAAAGAAGTGCGTTTAGTAAATAAGAAAATAGACGACCTCCGGGTGCGTCAGTTAGAATTGTGCCCACCTGCTCCCGTAGTTGATCCTGTCATGGCCAGTACACCCGTAAGAATGAGTAGTAGAAACATTACTGAGCGAACTCCTTATAATAGATTACCTGATTTACCTATCCCTAAGTTTAATGGACGTCCTGACTCCTGGATAAGTTTTATTGATCAGTTTGACAGTGTAGTAGATTCCCAACACCATTTGACCTCCACAATGAAATTACAGTACTTGGTTGGATCCTTGGCAGATGAACCTAAGCGGTTGTTGCTACATTTAAAAATTGAAGAAGGCAACTATGAAGTTGCTCGTGAGTTGTTGAAACAGCGGTATCACAATACACGGGTTCTTGCTGATACCTACATAACCCAGATACTTACCCTGCCGGAGATTTCGAATAAATTTACAGGTTTGCGCGCGGCTTTTTTGAACCCCTTGTTAACTGCCTATCGCTGTTTAGAACGTTTAGAGTTACCCGTCTCCTCATGGTCTTATATGTTAGTACATATATGTTTGACTAAGCTTCCCTCTGATTTGAAATCCCGTTTTGAGCGTTGTTATGGCGGTGACGCTGATGAATTACCTACCTTTAAAAATCTTACTACCTTTTTGGAAGACGAATGTCGTCACCATGACAACGTTGGCAACACCTCCCTTGTAGATTCTAACCTGACGAAATTTAAAAGTACTGTACCTAAACATACTTACTTTGCGGCTCCTCCCTCCCCTATATTAGATTGTAGACAAAAAATGTTACCTGTAATAAATAATAGTAAAAAATGTTACCTGTGTGCTTCCTCTTCCCATTACCTCCGTGAATGTCCCGAATTTAGAGCTATGAATCCTAGAGATAGATCGGGATTTGTAAAACATTCCCGGTTATGTTATAGGTGTTTGGACAAACATTCAATTCTTATGTGCAAGCGGGACTACAAATGTTCAACCTGCGGTCGCTCATCCCATCACACTATGCTATGTTTTAATGATTCCCGTAACCCAATGTATCCCACCTCATCCAATCGCAATTATAATTGTAATTCCAAATTTGATAGACGCAATTATCCGCGTACCCGTCCTGCTTCTACCCGCGGTCCCCATATGGGCGGGGGCCAGCATAAGAAATATTCCCCTTCGCAACTCCAGCGCTCCCCCCAACGACATTCCCAGAGAGCTTCTCCCCCCAGAGAAAATGCTCCGCCCCAACCTAGACAGGTTGAAAATAATATAAGATATCGTGATAATTCCTATAATAGAGAAAATAGACCCACATAGCTAGATACTTGTATTACTCCCCCTTCCCCTTGCCTGAATATCTTACCCAATTCCCTTATATTATTGCCTACTGTTAAATTACACGTTAAAACTGCTAGTGGTTATTATATTGAAGCGCGTGCCTTATGTGATACCGGTGCCCAGGTTTGCCTCATTACAACCGATCTTGTTGTTAATTACCTCAATTTGACCATCTCCCCCTCCTGTGCCCCTGTACGTGGCATAGGTAATATTCCTTTAGTGGTTTCCCGTGGTTCTATTTCCCTGTGTTTTAAACCTTTGTATAATTCCTTCCCTGAGGTGTCAACCTCTGCTATGGTTATAGATGTGATTGCCGGTACGCATCCTGAGTGTGAGTTCCCTGAGTCTGTGTTTTTTCCTAATAGTGATTTTTCCCTTGCTGACCCTACCTATAATAAGCCTGGCCCGATAGATATACTATTGGGTGCTGACGTGTTCGGCGCGCTTTTATTACAAGATAAATATTTAACTTTAACGGCCTTACTGCTTTATCTACAATTTTTGGTTATATTGTTTGCGGTCCAGTCGCTGCCGATTATGGTGAATTAGAGCCCCCCATGACTGGAGTATCCTTACCTGTCTCATCGAGAAATTCTGGAAGGTTGAAGAGACCCCTCAAACCATGATTAGACCTTAGATAACGATGGTGAGATTTATAAATACAACCCGAAACTTACCCGTTGAGCTATCTGTATCCTTATCGCGTTAGCGCGTAGCGTTTCCTTGCGGTCTTCCCTAAGACGACTCTCACTCTTTCTTGACAAAGAAGGAATCATCAGAGTCGGTGGTCGTTTATGAAATTCCTTTAACATTCGAGGAATTAACTACAATTTTTGCTAAAATTGAAGCGGTATTAAATTCCCGGCCGTTATGTCCCTTATCTAATGACCCTAACGATCTAGAAATTTTGACGCCTGGTCATTTTTTGATTGGCCAACCTCTTAGTGCTTTGCCGGAGTATCCCTATAACAATGTAAAAATTAATCGTTTAACCCGTTTTCAAGTAGTGCAATAGATAACTCAACATTTTTGGTCGCGGTGGCAGTTAGAGTACCTATACACTCTGCAGACTAGGCAGAAGTGGACTGATCCAGTGAATCCTCCAACAGTAGGCGAGCTAGTCCTCATCAAAGATGATAATTTACCCCCTTTACAGTGGCGACGTGGTCGCATTTCCCAAATTTATCCTGGTAAAGATAGCGTTGTGCGTGTGGTCGATGTTAAGACATCGACAGGTATCCTAAAGAGAGCCTTAACCAAATTAGTTCGTCTACCTATTAGTTAGTTTCTCCCATTTTCTCGTAAACATTAGATGTTTAGGGCGGGGGCTATGTTTGTTCATATATGGCAACCCCGACTACTTTAGAGTCTTGTGCGAACACCCCGCGCGAGCGAACAGTAGTAGTTAGTAGTAGTTGTCGAGTTGTAGTAAAAGGGGCACGTGAGACGGCCGACGCGAGCGCACGTCCTTCCTGAATCTAATATTAATTAGCAGTCCTTATTTGATTTCCCTTTTGTGTATTCCCTCTTGATATTGAACCTGACAAAGACAAACCTACAAAAGATAATAGTGCAAGTAACCCCTAGTGAAGAAAACTAATGTGAAACATTCCATGCCGGCCGTGAACAATCAGTGTTTGTGTTGTGAATCATGAAGATAAGGTACTGTACAATTTCTATTATCCTAAAACCGACTATAAAGTAAATAATTAATAAATAACCTCCCCCTCAGCACGCTTCCACAAATGCGGCACACCCTACCCTATATTATTCAATATACATTTTCTGTAGCAGGGCGTGGTTTCACTATATACTATATACATTTTTTGGTAGCAGAACGCAGTTTATTATATTCATTAAATACTACTATATACAATATACATATACATATATATATATATATATATATATATATATATATATATATATATATATATATATATATATATATATATACTGCTGAACCTATTATTTATCTATTGTCGGGCTCAAGTGTCTGGAATGCTAGATTAGATGTGATAAAATTTGGGCCATTATGTGTACATACATATATATATATATAATATATATATATATATATATATATATATATATATATATATATATATATATATATATATATATATATATATATATATATATATATATATATATATATATATATATATATATATATATATATATATATATATATATATATATATATATATATATATATATATATATATATATATATATATATATATATATATATATATATATATATATATATATATATATATATGAGGCTATATACAAAAAACTATTTATAATTATCAATAGTTTGGGTACAGCATCATTTTTTCCGTTTCACGATATTTATACTCTATCTCTGTTTATAATTTTAACAACTTTATAAAGGTTAGTTAATACTATGCTTGAAATTACAGGTCGCCGATATATATATATATATATATATATATATATATATATATATATATATATATATATATATATATATATATATATATATATATATATATATATAATATATATATATATATATATATATATATATATATATATATATATATATATATATATATATATATATATATATATATATATATATATATATATATATGTTTATTCCTATTTGTGCCGCCCCCTGCGATGACCCCCGCGCGGGTTGTCGTCAGAGTCTTGTGCGAACACCCCCGCGCGGTCGGTAGTAGTAGTTAGTAGTAGTTGTCGAGAAGTAGTAAAGGGGGCACGTGAGACGGCCGACGCGAGCGCGCGTCCTTCCTGAATCGATATATTAATTAGCGGTGTGATTTTCCCTCCCTCAGCCTTATTTGATTTCCCTTTTGTGTATTCCCTCTTGATATTGAACCTGACAAAGACAAACCTACAAAAGATAATAGTGCAAGTAACTCCTAGTGAAGAAGACTCAAGCATTCCATGCCGGCCGGGAACAATCAGTGTTTGTGTTGTGAATCATGAAGATAAGGTACTGTACAATTTCTATTATCCTAAAACCGACTATAAAGTAAATAATTAATAAATAACCTCCACTTCAGCACGCTTCCACAAATGCGGCACACCCTACCCTATATTATTCAATATACATTTTCTGTAGCAGGGCGTGGTTTACTATATACTATATACATTTTTTGGTAGCAGAACGCAGTTTATTATATTCATTAAATACTACTATATACATTTTCTGGTAGCAGAGCGTAGTTTTCATCCCTCTGGGCCCCCTTGATTATAGCGTAGTTTTCATCCCTCTGGGCCCCCTTAATTATAGCGTAGTTTAATCCCTCTGAGTCCCCCTGATTATAGCGTAGTTTCATGCCCCTGAGTCCCTTTGATTACAGTGTTATTCTCCCGTTTTGGTATTTTGGCTCTTAATTTGGTACCTAACGCATAATTACAATATAATTTGATTTCCTAACCTTTTAAAACGTGTTCGCATCGAGTTGTTTAAAATATAACTTAGTCGTGGGTAGAATCATATCATATATGTAGGGTGAATGTATAATGTGTAAAATATATAAATAAATATTGAATATAATTTTATATATTAAATATAAAATATAATAAATACACATAATATGGTTACATATATTTATAATATTACGCCTATACGTTATTACCTATCCCGTTTTAAATTATAATTGAAGTTAGTTAAAATATTTTAATATAATTTCCTTAAAAAACTAACTTACTTTAAAATATTATCCCTACACTTTTATTGTCACCCTTTTTTTTTATTTTTATTTAAATGAAGCTTAAGCCTTAATTGTAGTCATATTGTATATCATATTATTTTGTTGTATTGCGATATATGTAGATGCGACGCGTCCCTGAACTTGACCGTAACTGGTTTCTTATCTCGCCAGCTGTTGTGGATTCATTGTTTATTACGAGTTTATTATTTTTTCAATATTTTAGTTGAGTTATTTGTTTACTTGATTTCTGATTTCGCCCGTTGGTAGTGGGTTCATTGTTTATTACGAGTTTATTATTTTTTTAATATTTTAGTTGAGTTATTTGTTTACTTGATTTCTGATTTCGCCCGTTGGTAGTGGGTTCATTGTTTATTACGAGTTTATTATTTTTTTTTTTTTTTAATATTTTAGTTGAGTTATTTGTTTACTTGATTTCTGATCTCGCCCGTTGGTAGTGGGTTCATTGTTTATTACGCGTTTATTAATTTTAATATTTTAGTTCAGTTATTAGTTTACTTGATAATTTAAAATGGCTACTCATGATGAAACAGTAAAATGTTCCTTATTTACGGAAAGCGCGGAATATAGAAAAAATATAGGTGTGGTACGCTTTGTTTCCGATTGGATTGCCGATACCTCGGAACTTCTTGGCACTTCTGAAATACCTAGATTATTAGTTAGGTTCAAGGATTTAGATTCTCATTGTAATTTATTTGTAAACGCGTCCTCAGTGCTCCTGGGTGGGTTAGACCCGGCTATCGATTACCAAGAAATTAGTTATGTAAAAAAAGAAGTGCGTTTAGTAAATAAGAAAATAGACGACCTCCGGGTGCGTCAGTTAGAGTTGTGCCCACCTGCTCCCGTAGTTGATCCTGTCATGGCCAGTACACCCGTAAGAATGAGTAGTAAAAATATTACTGAGCGAACTACTTATAATAGATTACCTGATTTACCTATCCCTAAGTTTGATGGACGTCCTGACTCCTGGATAAGTTTTATTGATCAGTTTGACAGTGTAGTAGATTCCCAACACCATTTAACCCCCACAATGAAATTACAGTACTTGGTTGGATCCTTGGCAGATGAACCTAAGCGGTTGTTGCTACATTTAAAAATTGAAGAAGGCAACTATGAAGTTGCTCGTGAGTTGTTGAAACAGCGGTATCACAATACACGGGTTCTTGCTGATACCTACATAAACCAGATACTTACCCTGCCGGAGATTTCGAATAAATTTACAGGTTTGCGCGCGGCCTTCTTGAACCCCTTGTTAACTGCCTATCGCTGTTTAGAACGTTTAGAGTTACCCGTCTCCTCATGGTCTTATATGTTAGTACATATATGTTTGACTAAGCTTCCCTCTGATTTGAAATCCCGTTTTGAGCGTTGTTATGGCGGTGACGCTGATGAATTACCTACCTTTAAAAATCTTACTACTTTTTGGAAGACGAATGTCGTCACCATGACAACGTTGGCAACACCTCCCTTGTAGATTCTAACCTGACGAAATTTAAAAGTACTGTACCTAAACATACTTACTTTGCGGCTCCTCCCTCCCCTATATTAGATTGTAGACAAAAAATGTTACCTGTAATAAATAATAGTAAAAAATGTTACCTGTGTGCTTCCTCTTCCCATTACCTCCGTGAATGTCCCGAATTTAGAGCTATGAATCCTAGAGAAAGATCGGGATTTGTAAAACATTCCCGGTTATGTTATAGGTGTTTGGACAAACATCCAATTCTTATGTGCAAGCGGGACTACAAATGTTCAACCTGCGGTCGCTCATCCCATCACACTATGCTATGTTTTAATGATTCCCGTAACCCAGTGTATCCCACCTCATCCAATCGCAATTATAATTATAATTCCAAATTTGATAGACGCAATTATCCGCGTACCCGTCCTGCTTCTACCCGCGGTCCCCATATGGGCGGGGGCCAGCATAAGAAATATTCCCCTTCGCAACTCCAGCGCTCCCCCCAACGACATTCCCTGAGAGCTTCTCCCCCCAGAAAAAATGCTCCGCCCCAACCTAGACAGGTTGAAAATAATAGACAGGTTGAAAATATTATAAAATATCGTGATAATTCCTATAATAGAGAAGATAGACCCACATAGCTAGATACTTGTATTACTCCCCCTTCCCCTTGCCTTAATATCTCACCCAATTCCCTTATATTATTGCCTACTGTTAAATTACACGTTAAAACTGCTAGTGGCTATTTTATTGAAGCGCGTGCCTTATGTGATACCGGTGCCCAGGGTTGCCTCATTACAACCGATCTTGTTGTTAATTACCTCAATTTGACCATCTCCCCCTCCTGTGCCCCTGTACGTGGCATAGGTAATATTCCTTTAGTGGTTTCCCGTGGTTCTATTTCCCTGTGTTTTAAACCTTTGTATAATTCCTTCCCTGAGGTGTCAACCTCTGCTATGGTTATAGATGTGATTGCCGGTACGCATCCTGAGTTTGAGTTCCCTGAGTCTGTGTTTTTTCCTAATAGTGATTTTTCCCTTGCTGACCCTACCTATAATAAGCCTGGCCCGATAGATATACTATTGGGTGCTGACGTGTTCGGCGCGCTTTTATTACAAGATAAAATATTTAACTTTAACGGCCTTACTGCTTTATCTACAATTTTTGGTTATATTGTTTGCGGTCCAGTCGCTGCCGATTATGGTGAATTAGAGCCCCCCATGACTGGAATATCCTTATCCCGTCTCATCGAGAGATTCTGGAAGGTCGAAGAGACCCCTCAAACCATGATTGCTTACCCCTTAGATAACGATGGTGAGATTTATAAATAAAACCCGAAACTTACCCGTTGAGCTATCTGTATCCTTATCGCGTTAGCGCGTAGCGTCCTTGCGGTCTTCCCTAAGACGACTCTCACTCTTTCTTGACAAAGAAGGAATCATCAGAGTCGGTGGTCGTTTATGAAACTCCTTTAACATTCGAGGAATTAACTACAATTTTTGCTAAAATTGAAGCGGTATTAAATTCCCGGCTGTTATGTCCCTTATCTAATGACCCTAACGATCTAGAAATTTTGACGCCTGGTCATTTTTTGATTGGCCAACCTCTTAGTGCTTTGACGGAGTATCCCTATAACAATGTAAAAATTAATCGTTTAACCCGTTTCAAGTAGTGCAACAGATAACTCAACATTTTTGGTCGCGGTGGCAGTTAGAGTACCTATACACTCTGCAGACTAGGCAGAAGTGGACTGATCCAGTGAATCCTCCAACAGTAGGCGAGTTAGTCCTCATCAAAGATGATAATTTACCCCCTTTACAGTGGCGACGTGGTCGCATTTCCCAAATTTATCCTGGTAAAGATAACGTTGTGCGTGTGGTCGATGTTAAGACATCGACAGGTATCCTAAAGAGAGCCTTAACCAAATTAGTTCGTCTACCTATTAGTTAGTTTTCCCATTTTCTCGTAAACATTAGATGTTTAGGGCGGGGGCTATGTTTATTCCTATTTGTGCCGCCCCCTGCGATGACCCCCGCGCGGGTTGTCGTCAGAGTCTTGTGCGAACACCCCGCGCGGTCGGTAGTAGTAGTTAGTAGTAGTTGTCGAGAAGTAGTAAAGGGGGCACGTGAGACGGCCGACGCGAGCGCACGTCCTTCCTGAATCTAATATTAATTAGCGGTGTGATTTTCCCTCCCTCAGCCTTATTTGATTTCCCTTTTGTGTATTCCCTCTTGATATTGAACCTGACAAAGACAAACCTACAAAAGATAATAGTGCAAGTAACTCCTAGTGAAGAAGACTCAAGCATTCCATGCCGGCCGGGAACAATCAGTGTTTGTGTTGTGAATCATGAAGATAAGGTACTGTACAATTTCTATTATCCTAAAACCGACTATAAAGTAAATAATTAATAAATAACCTCCACTTCAGCACGCTTCCACAAATGCGGCACACCCTACCCTATATTATTCAATATACATTTTCTGTAGCAGGGCGTGGTTTACTATATACTATATACATTTTTTGGTAGCAGAACGCAGTTTATTATATTCATTAAATACTACTATATACAATATATATATATATATATATATATATATATATATATATATATATATATATATATATATATATATATATATATATATATATATATATATATATATATATATATATATATATATATATATATATATATATATATATATATATATATATATATATATATATATATATATATATATATATACATATATATCCACATTAACTTTTATATTTTATAGCCGTTCATACATATTAAATCGAAAGATCGTAAATAATCATCAATTTAGCATAAGCTTCATATATCAAAGCGTGTCCAATTATTGAATCTGTCAGTGGCACTGAATGCCGGATATAAAACGTATATAACAGCATTTGGTGCTGCATCGAATGCAAATACCATTAAATAATGCATCGTGTAGCTGTCATAACAGATTGTCCATGACTTATTCAAAATGATATCGACCACCAACAGTCTTCCAGGAAATAGGCAAGTAGTTACGTTGTTTATTTTGTAATATGTATAGTAAAGACAGTAGTATATATTTTATTCACCTCTGGCCATTTTACTCATTCACTAATATATTAGTCATATGTAAGTTTAAAATAATAATCTCTCTTTCCAAATAACATGTGAGAAGTTCGATAATCACTTTAATTGTATAGTTAGATTCTCGTAACCATTTATCGTTATATTAGTTATATTATTTTATCTTTTTAATAAGATTGATTTTGTTTTAAGACATATAATATAGAATTTAAAGAAATGAAGTAAAAGTATACTTAAAATTTATATTGGTGACAGGTTCATATCGAGACACTGCTATTTTACCCGCTATTTGTCTCAATTCTTGTATTCTGGGCGATGGAACCCAACACTATGCTTAATAGAATGGATAAATGAAAATAATTTGCCTTGTCCCAAATGTGTATTGAACCCATAACCATCGCATCATCAATTACACACTCTATTAATTACAAACGAAACTTTTATGTGCCTTTACTCTTTGTAATCGCTTAGCTTTTTTTTGGTTTATCACATACTGAATGCAATTTACTTATCAAATACATGTCTTAAAGGAAGATTAAGAAGAGAATCTGGTTATATAAAATACAATGAATATTAATATATGAAAATATTTGAACAAAATAAGACATTCCAAAGACAGATACTACATTAAATTGAATATTCAATATTACATTAACCTTGAAACCTAAAAAGCTTATAAATGTACCTAAAATTTAAGAGATAAGGTAACATACTACGAAATTAGATTTAGTGAATGTCAATTCTCAGAGTTTAAGTAGAAAAGCCTTTCTGAAAAAATTGTTTTAGTAGCTTATAGAACGGTATTTCGTTACACACCTTGTTATAGATAAGGAAAATTACATATAAGAAGTCCATAAAGGCTGTGAATTTATAGTATGTAAATAATAAAGCTTTAATCAATATTTTTTATACTTTTCTATACTTGTGGTAACAAATTTATTTGTTGGTTGGTATATCGTGTATATGGACGTGGACTATAAGTTTCATTCAAGCAGCAAATTGGTTAAGAGAAGAGTAAAGTTAAGTCACTCTGTTCCCCAGTTTCGAAACCGCGTGTTGAGACTTTTTAATGTCATTTCATTTTATTTTATAAAATGAATAAATAAAGATCTAATTGAACCCTAAGAAACTACATATTATAAATATGTAATTATTTTATCGAATGAGAATTGAACCCGTAACTATTGTATGTAATCTCTTCTAAGCGATGCGTTGACGGTGACATCATGCCTGTGTGTATTTACAAATACATTTAACAACTCTGACACTATTTTAGTTATAAATATATGAATGAGCAATTAAGCTTAATCATTACGTAGTTTCGTTCCCACAAGAGATTTACGTCTAAATTTTCAGTACATTTGTTACCGTACCGACTTAAAGACTTGGCCCATTAATGCCGTTTATTGATGGCGCTGAATACTCTGGTGATCTCATTGCGACAAATTTAGAAATCAGCTGTTGGATTGAGCCATTGTTCATTATTAATCTGTGAAATAGTTCATTGTTATGCCCTTAATAATTTATGTTTTAATTTTTAAATAAATAATTGAAGACCGTCGTAGTACAGTTTGTGGATTTGTGGGTTCGATTTCCACTCAGATAAGATAGATTTTTCTATTTTCATTTCCTTCGCTCTGGTAACCAGGCAAAGCGCGGGGTTGACTTCTGCCACTTAACACGCAATGCCTCGAATAGGCGGAACGCAGGGACGGAGAAAGTAGGGACAAAGTAACGGAGTGTCTTAACACTAGGTTTCTATGGTTCTTGCAGTTCCCTCTGCTTACCCTGCCATGTGCAGGATAAAGCTTGAAGCCATAAAAAAATTAATTAAAAAATAAATTAAAGTAATAATTAATTATATATAGGATATTATTAAGTTTTATTACAAACACTACCAAATGTAAGGTTCATTGTTCATTGCTTATCAATGAAGCATATTCTTATACAATAACAATACCTATATTTTCTCTGCTTTAAATAATAACCTTTATTATAACTTCACTTTTTAGTTATATCAGCACGCAATATATCGAAAATTGGGGGGATAGTAATGGGCAGAGTGTCTTAACACTAGGTAAAGTTCACTATCTATCCTGCTATATACGTTTTGTTTTTTGTTATTAGTAATGACGACTCGACCTATAACACTCCAAACAAATTTGACAGCAATTTGAATTTTTTTACGTTTTGCCTATATAAATATGTCATTAATAAGTATGTAGAAACAAGTTCTTTTTTACTTTTAATTTTTATAAAATCTGTGAAATTAGATTGTACTTTCTTTTATGAAGTACACCCGGGCATTTTTATAACTCAAGCCTGTACCTTCTTCATCCTCTCATTATTCAAATGGAAACAACTGAGAAAACTATGAAACGATTAACGTGATGTAATAAAGCCTAGCTTCGCTCCTATATACAAATAGCACGCAAGAAACCAAGAAAATTCTAGCTAGCTTTATAATATTAGTATACATTTTACATTACTACTTTTAATTTATATGAATAATTGTTGTATATGTACTTTTTTTAGAAATTATCAATTAAATATAAATAAATATAATATTGTAATATGTGATAATAAACGCTTTATTATTCCAATATAGTGAAAAGAAGAACATGAAGCAAGCAGCTTCTTTGGCCGCCTTATACACTAATTAATTAGTCGACAACACACACTTAGAAATATTAAACATAATATTTAGTGATTGCTGTGTGAAGAGTTATAAGTAAATTATATTTTAATAAATAATTTGTATCTATAAAATAATTCTATTTATCAAAATCAATTTTATGTAAATATAAATTAACATGTACAAATTGTGAATTGCTGAAGTTACGTGATGAATCTAAAAATACTAATATGACGTTCAAAATCCTACTCTATTCCATATATTTGTGGATAATAATTAAAATTATTTATGTGTATAGTTGGTAGTTAATTATAATTATAGCACATTTGGTGCGCGTTTCTTTGAGACTATGTCTCTTATTTATAGATAGATATAAAGAGCCATATCAGTCAGCATTAATCTGATTATTCCTGAAAATTACACTGTACTTACATCCTTTATTCGTTTCGGTCACCTGCAAAATTATATAATCCACTGAAATTTTGTAAATGTAGTTAGTAGGAAGATAGAACTGTGACATTAAACATTTTGTTTTTAGCTTTCCATCCGAATTTGAAACATTGCGCATCGAGTATTGGAACTTTATGATAATAAAACAATAAAAATAAATAAAGTATTTACTATTTTTTATTTATTATTTTTTTTAACGAACCTACTACAACCAACGGTCGAGCCCTATCTCCACCACGCCACGTTCAGTAACTTTATAGTTTTATTTATTATTCATTTGCGATAATAAGTAAAATTATTTGGTTATTAATAATGAGATGCACAAATATTTATGCATCTGATAACAGACCTTGAGCCGGACATGCTCTTCCTGATATCAAAAATATATGATGCATTTGGAACAATTTCATAGTTACGTAATAAATGGATCAAAGCCAATGCTGCAGTTTGCTTTCGTGTATACGTATACGGGTTTTAAAGTATTATAACAATACATTGAGGACCGTCGTGGCGCAGAGGCGCAACGTATGCCTGTAACGCGACGGTTTCTGGGTTGGATCCCCAGTCCGAGAAGATGGATTTTTCTATTTCCATTTTCTTCGCTCTGGCAAACTAGGCAAAGCGCGGCGTTGAGTTCCGCCACTCAAAACGCAATGCCTCGAAAAAGGCAGAAAGTGGGGACGGAGAAAGCAGCGGCTAAGCAACGGAGTGTAAGACACTCCGTTGCTTGCTGCACACTAAGTTCCCTCTGCCTACCCTGCCATGTGCGGGATATAGCGTAAAGCTATAAAAAAAAACAATACATATATTTTTATTGGTAATATTACGTTGTTGTACAATTGAAAATTAGGGAGTTGTACGAGATTTGTAAAGAGATACCTCGAAGGACAATTGTCTTGTATTACGGTATTACATATATCGTAATTGAGTTGATTTTTAAAACATATGTTTTCCACAAATTAATTATTATTAGAAATGAAGGAAAAATGTACACATGGCCACGAATTCGATGTTTTAAACGTCGCAATACAAATTTTGTCAGTAGCTATTGAACGAGAAGTAAACTAAATTTTAAATACATTATATATTTTTTCTTTGAAGTCTTGACCTAGTGAACGAATGTTGAATTGATATACAGAATGAGTCAGATTCGCGTCCAGCAGTCTGATTGAATAGCCATGATGTCATGGGGTACAGAATTAGAAACCTAGCGGCATTGCGGTGTCGCACCATACGTTTATTCACGTATTTTATGACTTATGACACATACGAGCACTACATAGGAATACGTCAACCAAATATAGCTTCAGTTACGTGATGGCAAGTATCAAATTGGTTGGCAAATCGAAACCTAGATTCGGACAAAATAGTATTAAGGTCATTCGTAAATATTTAGCCCCTTTGGAATAGAAAGCAGCTTCTAATTTTGGTAATGCATGAACGGCGCGGACCGTTGTCAGATGTATATAGTTTTAGATATAAAGCTCAGATATTTAGTATGAAACTGTTCGAGTTTAATATATTAGTAATAAATAAATAAATGTCATGATTGTCTATTGTACCTAGTTAAAATTCCATATGTAAAACTATTTGTAGTTACATAATATCCCAAAATAACTTGTTCTTCGATTTGATCTCTAGCAACAATGGACATAATATGAAGTAATTTATAGTTCAAATACCTTATTATTAGTTTATTTCACAAAATGCTCCTATATATCTCCTGGCATATAATATCATCATAGTATAAATAAATTTATAAGTGAAGTATTATTTTAAAAATGCATTTCAAAATGATTTTGAAAAGGTAGCTTTTTAAGATTTAGTGTGAGCTTTTATATTGTACTCGTAAGCTCCTTTTACGACTCAACTTGAAGTTAATTCTATAAGAAGATTGTTGTGTAAGTGCAATGAGAACCCGCGGTGCGTTTGAAAAATACACTTCTCTATTCTATTTAAAAATAAATAACATCCTGTTAGATAAAACCAGCGTATCAGGACTTATCAACGTAATGTATATCTTTTACTGAGTTTGTTATATGTCAATGTATCTTAAAATATAATTGAAGTAATTTTTAGCTTTTTTTCACATTTTGTTAAGTATACTTTGGGAGTGACAGAAAAAGGGGTTAATGATATTAAGTCTGTAAAATTAAAGAATTTTTTTATACAAAAATATACAATAAATAATTAAATACACGTCCATGGGGTCATGGACGTGTATTTAGTTACGTTCTGTTAGTTATACTGCAAGAAGATTCCTCTACGTAAGCTTTTGAAATGCACTAATCGACAAACATACATAAATATTATTTAATTTTACTTCAATTTGAAAATGTCACATAACAAGATTTTGTTGAGTGTTTTAAATGGTGGACTTCTAAGGTCGAACGTATAGATATATCTCTAAGTCAGTAACAATATAAGGTTGATTTCTCTCTGTTAATATATAATCTGTTCGTAATTAAATTTGAATGGAGAATATAATTATGCAGCTATGATTTTGGTACACATTGAATCTTATGCATAAACATTAGGAATATAATTTATATTTAAGATTTCTCTGCAAACTCCATAAAACATAAAATATCTAAGTACAAAAAATCCTTAAAGTGTAAAGTTACATTGTGAATATTGGACATTCATAGTTAAATTAACATTTTTAATAATTAAATATTGAATGTTATGTTTTACACAGGTATAGAGAATAAGCGTGGTTAATTATTTTCATTAGTATATTTGCTAGTCACATGTAACGTAAGAGCTTTATGTCATTAATTGGATGACATATTAATATAATTATTTTATTTATTTTTATAATATTTTAAAATAGATTAATAACAATGAGCCAAGTCCTATGATGCTCTAACATTTTTTCCATAAATATACACTGTGTACGAGTACAAGAAAATTTTATAAACTTATTTTTTCTCAAAACCACACAAGCAGGTTAATTCATATGCATACTCAGCACAATTTAAAATTTGAATATTTTATAAAATTCAAATTTAAATATTACCTGATTTACAGCTCTGTGGCAATGCGGAGTATCAAATGAAAATTTATATTTGAAAATAAAATTCAACTTGAATATTTTGCTGCCAAGATAGTACAGCTAGGTTTCCTAATATCTTGCTTTACCGAGTCGCCGGTGGGTTATAAATTCTCAATATTTCGGACTTTCATAAAGCCAGGGCTTGAAAAGCGCTGTCACGACTAGATGTACCTACGTATAAACATTCATACATTACGAGTTGCCTTTGTAGGTAACACAAGATATATACTCGACAAAATATTATTGTGTCGCTAAGTTATTTTTGAAAGGACCACAAATTACTGTGGTGTGTTTTAAGAAGCTTTTGTTTGTACCTCTAATTGTGTTTCGTGAAACAAAAATATTACTACGAAGTCATAGTATTTTATTTAATTGAATTTCTACGCTTTAATCTCTACGCTTTCGTTATAATTTTTAGAAAATACTGCCATTTCAAATGTAGTGATTCTTTTGAGTTGTTTGAAAACGAGTTTTGCTTTCGAATATATTTACTTACAATAATATAAAATATACGTAATATCGTAACGGAAATGTCAGTCTGATTTTTTTTCTTGTTTAGAAACAACTCCTTAAGTTAGTTCTAAGTGATAATTAACTAAAAAAACTTATATTTTGCTATACTTAAATCATTCATCAAACATCCGAAATTTATCGGCACAGAAACCTGAAATTAGGCATGAAACTTGAAGCCTACGATTTGGAGGAATGTAGACGAATAAAAAAAGATTTTCTCAAATTCCTTCGAAACGGATGAGAGTGAACTAGTAACTCTACACAGTTTATGAATACGAAGTTGTAGCTACAATTAATATTTAATACTTAAAAACGATATATGTACCTACGGTTTAAAAAAAGTCCACATCTTAAGAAAAAGACAGCCTATTATTTTATCCTCGTCTATTTCTATTTTGCAGTAAAAAACTATTTTCAATAACAATAAGTGTATCATAAATTAAAGTCAGCACAAGTAAATGTTGCATCAAAAATTAATTAAGCTCAACTCATCGACCGCTCAGATTCAAGTTATACAATATTTGCAATGGAAATTTGCAATTTGTTTGCAGTCGAGGAAATTACATCACAAAGAAAAATATAACGCCTCGCCTTCGTTACTCTGAATATATTGCAAGGAAAAATGCAGCTGTCTTCAATTTTAATCGTCGCTTTTTAATAATTGCTTTCTTTCTTGACGTTTACTATAAAATATGAAGAGAAACTTTGCTAGTAATATTGTACCACTTTTATATTTATCCGTCTTCTTTTTACTATAGATTTACTTTCATTAAATGTAATATAAGAGAAATCTCCATACACTTGCAAGGAAGGACTTGAAAAAAAATTGTATATGACTTATGTTGTACGTATATTATATATTAGTAAAAGCTTATGTGACTGAATATGTTTAGATTTGAAAATTCAGGTTGGTTTCCGCCTTTGATCATGTATTTTCTTTAATATATCTCGATCTAATTATCTAGAATAAAGTAGAGAATTTATTTTATATTAAAAATGTTTACCAATATAATTAATCCTTCAACAGTCATGTCAGTTCAACTTTGTTGATCGCCCTTGGCAGTTGGCATAATGCAATTAGTTTATAATTTACTTATGTTCAATCTTGAAGAATGTTGGATACGGCAAAATAACTATCAAAATTCATTTTGAATAATATCTTTCATTTAGGATATTAATTATATAAAAAATTTGAAATCTGTTCCATCATTAGAGGATTTATAGATTTTCAAAATTCAACTTTATTCATCATAATCTTCACTTCTTTAATAACTTATAACTAGTATGTAACTTATTACCTATTAGCTTAGAAGACTTAGAAAAATGACTACGCTCTATATTCACTATAGTATAAAATTAAATGCAAATAATAACTGAAGTAAATAACGTGTTTACACCAGCTACAAATAAATGTTTCATATATTGAAATGCCGTCTTCAGATTCGTTTATGTATAAGATACGGATTTGTTATGAGATAATAAAAGGCAGAAGTATTTGTCTATTTGCCGGAGAAAGCTTTGAAGGATATGAAGCGAGCGTAAGAAGAGTCTCCGATGATTTATTAGTCTTTTCGTTATTTTGAAAATGAATTGTTCAATGCTTATATTTGAAGCGACGTGAGAAATATTTGTAAAAAAATATATAATAATTTAGTAGTAAGCCTTAAGTATTTCCAGGTTTATGCGATATATATATGTACCTATAGTCATATAACCTAACCTAATCAAGTCTAATCACTTCGTACTCTATTTCAATGTTCATTATATTTCAAGTTGTGTAAAATAAAATAAATAATTATTTTCATAAGCGATAATGGAACTGTATATATATATGTATATATATATATATATATATATATATATATATATATATATATATATATATATATATATATATATATATATATATATATATATATATATATATATATATATATATATATATATATATATATATATATATATATATATATATATATATATATATATATATATATATATATATATATATATATATATATATATATATATATATATATATATATATATATAAATTTTACCGAAACAAAAGTTAAATTTTTGTTTACATAATATTGTAGTGCTATAGACTTCATACTATATTATATTATTTTTAATGCAGCAACATGAATTATTCGGGCTTTTGAATAAAAAACAGCTTTTCATATTCTTTTGTGGCAAAGTTCTGTTTAATATCTCTTTTACACTCATAGTAATTACTTTGTAATGTGGAGCAGTTACATTTAACGCGGACGTAAAAAGCATTATTTAATACCAAAGGAAGGATGTTAGCCATTTGTAAGAACGTTCCATAAATGTGTATATTTTCTACCATTATTACGTTGCATTAAGTACAATAAGCTGTAAGAGTATCTTAATAAAAACTATGCGTGAGTGCCTCTATAAGGAAAATTCTTAGGCTTTTGTCACTTTTTCCTTTTGTATCATCGTTCTTGTAAGGATAGTAATAGAGTGGAAAATTCAATTATATGCCATTAGACTATAATACATATAACATCTGCTTGTAAAGCGTTATTTAAATAAAAACTATTTTTACTCGTATTACAAGTTGATTCAATTCTACCATTAAATTCCGTAAATCTTAACGAGAGAGGTTTGTTCCTATTTAAATTTAATCAAGCAATATAATTGTTTTATTCCATAGTTAACTTAGTTAAACTTATATAAGAAATAAAGCTCTGCATTGCATTCACTTTAATTTTCTTCGCTCTGGCAACTGCAAGCGCGTCGTTGAGTTCCGCCACTCATCACGAAATACCTTGAAACTTGGAAAACAGAGTGTTTGGTCACTTGTTTCTACTGTTCCTGCAGTCCTGACTATCCTACTATGAGCGGGATAGAGCGTGAAGCTAAAATAAAAATAAATCTAAATAAAACATCAAACCAACTTGAAAGTAGTTATTTAAAAGTTTTAATGTTGAAAATCTCAACGATCACCCAAAACAAAGGAATTGTTTAATATAATAATAATTTTAACTTTGTTTATTATTTTAAAAACAAAATTGAAACTTTCTAGTTAATTCTGCGTAATCGCTAGATTAGAGTACACGTACATGTGTTGTAGTGTTAATCTCGTGTGTTGTTGCTTGTGACATGATCTTGTAACATTAGTAAACAGTGCTTCTTATATATTATATAGGGCACTATTATTAACCTTTGTTGTGAAGTATTAAGGTGGTAAATAGGTTTATACTTATTTTTATTTATTTACGGATTATATTAAGATTTTAAGTAACTTAAAAATTAGAGAAATCATTTATTTATGATCCTTATAATAGTTGCCGTTATGGCTCATTTGTAATTCGATGTCCATCCAGGACTTTTTATACTTAAATTGTTTTATTTATATGGTAAGGCTGGATATCCATCCATCATTCCTCAAATGTTACTAAACGACAAAAAAATCTTAAAAATAAAAGAAAATTATTTTATTAAAGGAAGAAATTATTAGTGTATTAAAATTATCTGAATAAAGGTGCATTAATCACAAAGGTACAGAATGGAAGAATAATATTTATATGCTCATAAAAGGGAGAAGGGAGGAGAGGAGAGGGAATTTCATGAAAAAAAAAAGTGAAATATGAAATAATAATTAAATCTTATTCTATTCTACACTATGGCTAGGCTAGGGTTACCAAACGAAATGACATTAACACAGTGAAATGTTAGGTACACAAAGACCAACAGTGACAAAAAATCTTTACCGAATTTTTGGCGACTAAAAGTTAGTTTGAAGCTACTGCAGTTGAAACACATTTGTGTAGATTTGCAAAATGCGATTTTTGCTTGCAACATTATTCCTTATGCCTAAATTATAAGAGTTATTTTCGGAACTACATATTGCGTTGGAAATTTGAATTTGGACACATCTGGAGCTTAAAATGAATGACAAATACACTAACTCTTATGGCGCTTATAATAAATACTATTATGCCTTGCACTCAAAAGTTAAAGTGCAATTTTATTTTGTTGATTTATACATAAGACGACATCGAGTGCATTTGACAGGTAGAATTTTTAAATGTGCTTGTGTGAAACTCTGTAAAGTTATAAAATATAACGACGTGTAACTTAGATTAAGCTACGGTCACTCACATTAAATTGTTGCTATTTGGGTAGCAATAGAAGTCATTTTAATCAACTTGAACTAAGACTAGTTATTTGTGAGATACACTTAATCTATTTAAATAGCTACTCATGCTATGGGTAGTATTGAATAAATCGTGCTTTAGACACTTGCCATCGCACGTGTATTGGAGCTTCAAACTTATCATAAGTTTAACAGGATAATTATATCACTACAATATTTTATTTGTTTAATAAATTTATTGACAGGGCGTAAAGTTAAAAATATATATTTAAAACAAAAGTATGGATACGTACATATGTGTTTAAAAACTTAAGTTACATATTTAAAAAACACATTTCATTGGCATTGAGATGAAATAGATTATATAATTTTAAATTAAAATATAACATTTTACCTTGATCATCATGATAAAATTGTATAACATTTTACCTTGATCTAGGTCTAAACGTTGCGACTTGCAATTATGATGGGCGGACAGGTCTACTAGAGTGGGCTTCAAGTAAGGCCTAAGTTTTGCGCTGTCATGGTCAGTTGTTTTAATGAAATTAAAATCATATTTACGTTATAAAACTCTCAGTACGCTCAACAAAGAATGCTTTTTTATATTTAGGCTTATCTTTTGTGATTCAACATCGAGTGTTCCAGATTCTTAATTTTTATCTACCAAAATTTCAGTGAAAAATGTCCATCACGCTGAGTAACTTTTATTAAGGCACCATTTCTTCATTTGTACTTAAACTAGATTATGTTTTGATATATTTGAGCGAGGTATGTTTTTGATCTTCTGACAAAAAAATTTTATCGTGTCCCTCAAGTAGACCTAAAGCGTGTGAAAGATGCAAACACGAGTATTAAAAGTCAGAGATTTCTTTTCATATATTGTTGATTGTTGTTTGTTGATTGTTGATTGTTTTCCTACATCTCGGTGCATCATTTTTTCTTAAAAGAGGATATTCAATACCGTCGTGTTGTTTGTACCATTTCCACTCAATAAAATGATTTTCCCCACATCTCCTGACTTTCCCTATTAAGTGTGGGATACAGTTGGTAATTATATGTACAGATACACATTTTCATTACAGTTTAACTATAGTATTTATTGATAGATAGATATTAATTATAGCGTTCAAATGTTAAAAAATCACATATATCCTGCTAAAACTATAGTAGATAGTAGAATATATGTATATAACGTCGGTTATACCAGTATGTGAGTGCGACACAAAGTGTTCTAAGGCAAATACATGTGTATATAATATGGAGATGAGGATGTACATATAAGATGAAAGCAAATGTTTGTCATTGTTACACAAGAACGTGTTATACTTAATATTTGTATTTGAAGCTCCTTGTGTAAAATTAGTCAAAGAGGAAAAACTTCTAAGCATTCCATAGATTCACTATACGGGTTTCCGAATGCCGCGTTTCAAGGCGAGTACTAAGGGCACCTTATGATCCAATTTTTGGAAGGCTTTGAGGCTGTCATTAGCACTCTCCTCCAGTTTCCGAACTTCTTTTCTGCGAAAATTTAAAATAATTTTTGACTTCCAAAATTAAGAATTTCGAAACTATAAACGTATAATATCCGGTAATATCCACATATATAGAATAATAATACTTTAAAATATGCTTGATATAGCATAAAACTAGAGCCTATATAAAACTATTTATGTTTATTAAATACATAGCAAATTTTAACACATTTCCAGAATACTTGCCCTTTAACAAAAATCTTAAAACATATATTATCATAACATTTAATAATAAAATATAAGAAGCACAACTTACCTCTTACTGCGCCCACGGTTCCTAATTCCGATCCCCTTCCCCTGAAATCTATTACTGAGATGGCCACTTAAAGAAATTCAGAAATAATTTTATTTGGCCAAACTGAATTCTAGTAATATTCGGACATATATTTTTTGGCCATTCCGCGACCATCGATCATATTAGATCGTGAATTCATTTTTACGAGCGATTCGAAGTACCAATATAGAAAAAAACCAACTGAAGTGCTCTGTAGGGAGACCATATATTTGAACTCTCAAAGGAATTAAAGGATCAATTAGAGTGATTCAAGAAATTTATAGTTGTAATAGAATACGTTTTTTATGTACCTACATTCAATCTTTTTCTTAACGGTCTGCCACAAGTACTTTTAAGTATAAATTCATTATTGATAATATCTGTTTCTTTAATGAGCAATAGAATTAGTTACACATTTAAAAAACAAAATATTTCTTTGGAATGGTGTAATTTAATATGATTTTTTTTCTAGCTTCACGCTTTATCCCGCATATTGCAGGGTAGGGAGAGGGAACTGCAGGAACCATTTGAACCTAGTGTTAAGACACTCCGTTGCTTAGTTCCTGCTTTCTCCGTCCCCACTTTCCGCCTTTTTCGAGGCATTGCGTGTTGAGTGGCGGAACTCAACGCCGAAAATTTATAACATTATAAAAATTTCCTATGATAGTAGATCCCATTTTATCTATAATTACATTTTGTTTGAACTAAAGCGCAGTAAAAGCTTCTGTTATAATAGCTCACAATTTGTTATTAAAGAGTTTTATAGACGATAGCGTGAGGCGAGAAGTTTTCCGCAACTTATATGAGAAATTTATACAAATAAAAAAAAGTCAAACCAAATGCACGCTTACATCTCTTACATAGGAAATTTTCACTTATATATTGGAATATTAATTATTATATGATGCCTAACTAGGTAATAAGGCTTTTCATACATACTTATATGAGGCTAGACAGACGGAACCTAGGTGCACTAACACTTGTGTAAATACAATATAACCCTTTGTCGTCATATTAGAGCCACTAAGTTAAATAATTCATTACCCTCAGTAAGAATCAAATCCACACTTACATTCACAGCCAGACGCAGTGCCGTTGTGCCACGGCGGCGTCTATTAAATAAATATAAGATACTTTGTTTCTGTACAGCAAGCACTTCAGATTAAGTAATAAGACTATAAATTGTACCGTAAATACAACCGTTTGTACTGATAAAATAACAATAGCTTTCCCCTTAATAGAAACGGGCTATAAAAAAGTGATGATGAATGAATATTGACTTTTTAATTGTTTAGCTTTTCTATTTAAAAAGAGTTGTTGTTCTCGACGTCTTAAACGAGTTAAGATAAGGATAATTACTTTTATAACCTATGATTTCATAAAACCTATATAAACATACGTACATACTTGGTTATGAAATTAAGATATCACTCAAGAATAAATATTGAACATTATTTCAATATGTTATTTATGCTTCGTATTGAAATGAAGAAATAATTATACATTTAAGATTCATTTCAGCATCACTACATATGTTATAAGTATTTCTGTGTTAGTCTATTTCTTATAAATAGAACATAGTTTCAAGACACTCTCCCTCTCCACTTTCCGTGATATATATACAGTAATAGATCAATATCCAATTATTTATCTATACAAAATATAATATCAACAACGATGTCATTAACTCAAACACTTAGTATGTATTAGAAACCTGATAGTACATCACAATGCGCTCCCTTTAACGCACTAGATTGACTACTCGATTGACTGCACCATTACTAGTTTAATAATATCCACCCCGTTAACTTATTGCATTAAGCTTGCGTTGCTTGCCAGTGAGTGTTTGTTGCCAATTAACAGCTAATTGGATGGGTATTTGATAATTTCTCAATGTAAAATTTGTACTCAAGTTAAAGTTATTTGCTAGTTAGTATTTTATACTTCCCATTGTACTTGTAGAAGTGTTATAATTGAATTTTTAATACGTTGGTTATATATGTTTTCTTTTTATATCCGTGCAATCCATTTTGTAAAAAATAGATAAAGAAGGCGGAGATAAATATAAATAAAATATTATATACAATAAAATAAAAATGCAAAAAATATAACCCATTTAATTTATCATATTCTTTTTACTGCGTAAAGTCAGGTAATAAGCGCAGTTGCACACAATTGGAGCTTAATACACTATATATTACGTGATCGGCATGCAGTAAAACTTTTCTAATTAAAATTATTAAAATAAAGAGAGCATGCAGCAAGAGGCTAATGACAGTTGAACAGGCGATAGAGAATACAGGGACTTCATTCACGCTGACTACCCCGGTAGGGATAAAGCGTTAAACTATGTATGTATGTAAGGTAAAGGTAAGGTAAGTTATATAGTGAATTAGGCAGTAATTTTTTTCTTTACTAGATAATAATAAACTGTTAAATCTTGTTCTTTGAATAAATTTCGTAAATTATATTATAATTTGATAGACTTCTTTTAACACTGCAACATTCTGCACTCCAAAGCACCATTGTTTTATAATTATATATTTATAATTTTAAAAAGTTAAAAGATTAGATATTATATTATGTTAAATTCTTTACTAAAATTTTAATTGCTAATTACAATTACTTAAACATAGTATAAAATAACGTCATATAAATTAGAAATAAGCAAGAAGCAGAAGACTTTAATAAAAGCTAGTTAAGATAAAGTGGAAACTCCCTTAGTACTGTGCGTGTTCTCAGTCGCGTGTGAGACAGTAAAGCATTTCCTACCACTCCCCGTTTAATCTCTATTAGAAACAACGTTTTGTCTGACTTTAATAGTATATATCACAATTACGTTAGTTGTAGATTGAGGTTTAATGCCATGTTATACGTGTTCACATAATATATATGTTACAATGTGTATAAGACTTATATTACAATGTTGTTAGGCGTATGTAGGGACCGTAGCGTTTGGTGCTATGTTGTCTCTGGCTACCCCGATAAATATATATATATATATATATATATATATATATATATATATATATATATATATATATATATATATATATATATATATATATATATATATATATATATATATATATATATATATATATATATATATATATATATATATATATATATATATATATATATATATATATATATATATATATATATATATATATATATATATATATATATATATATATATATATATATATATATATATATATATATATATATATATATATATATATATATATATATATATATATATATATATATATATATATATATATATATATATATATATATATATATATATATATATATATATATAATATATATATATAAGGAGGTAAACGAGATATCAATTTTCATACTAAGAGTGCCAGAGTTACTATGGCAATGTGTGAAGTGTCGTAGGATAGTTTCGCTCATCGTGCTCTATCTTCATTTATGTTGAAATTTATTGAAAGCGTAGCGGAATAATTATGAAATTTACCGTCTTAAGTGGAAATAATTTATCCTATATTTTTTAATGGTGCAAATTAATGTTATTTATATCGCGCATCAATTTATTACATATACGTTTAGACTCCCGAACTATATATACTTAGCCTAATTCATATTTAGTAAGAACTCTTCCACGTTAAAGTGGAGAAAATTATACCAAATAATTAGTGAAAAATGATGGAGTGTATTCGATAAAAAGCTACCTTAATATTTTGGGTCATTGCCAAGTCACAGAAGGTACAAATGAAATAACAGCGAGCTTTGGCATTTGCTTTCAGGAAGCAATGGCCAGGGAGTTAACAAAAATTCTGTATGAAACTAAATGAATTAAGAGAATATATATTATAACAACGGCACAATATACATTTGTATATTATGCATTCTTACCAAAAGCTCAAATTTGCCAGAAAAAATATTTTTGTGGCAAACTTTACGCTTAAATCATTTAATAGTCTTTTATAAAGTCAATTATTTAGTTGCCAACTTTCGCTTGAAAAAGTTACAGTTAACAAACTAGCAAGTTTCTATATGTAATAGAACATTGAAATTATATTATTATTTACATACGTTGATATAATTCATTGCCTATAAATTTCATGTGAAATATAGCATATTATATATAATACATAGTTTCATTAACAACTAGCACGGTTTTGATGTTTGGAAATTTGATTAAGCCGTTTAGGAAGAGTGATTAGAGTGTTAGTTAATACTGATGTTTGAGTTTGTTATTCAGTATATATGAAGGTTAGTTATCAAAGTTACACATAAAATTAATTTAATTTTATATAAACATGTGATTTAATTTTTTTTATAGCTTCACGCTTTATCCCGCACATAGTAGGCAGAGGGAACCGCAGGTACCGTGGGAACCTAGTGTTAAGACACTCTGTTCTCTGCTGTTTTTTTGAGGTACTGTGTGTTGAGTGGTGGAATCCCACGACCCGCTTTGCCTCGTTACCAGAGCGAAGAAAATAGAACCGTCGTATTTACAGGCAGATGTTACACCTCTGCACAACGACGTCCTCCTTTGATAATATATGATAATATTGGTAAAACGGCTCATTTAAATATTGCTCTATCGTAGAAAATTTAATTAAATAGGTTTTTTATTAATTAATGTATGTTCTTTTGAAAGGCCAGTTATTGATCGTACTTTCTACAGGGAAATTCTATTCATGTTTTTCTCTGTGATATAAGTTAAAAAAATATTTCTGGTTAATATTTGTGACTGAAAAATTTTTGCAACGCAATTTGTTCTTCGCAAAGTTAATATAAATCTTTTATGGGACGAGGTATTCGTTCTGTAATGAAATTCCTCAATCTGTTTTAGATATCACTGCAATTTAACTTTCATAGCCAGTTACATTTCCAGTTAAATCAAAAATACTTTTACATATTGTTAAATAAAAAGTAATATAATTTTTTTAGCTTCACGCTTTATCCTGCACGGTAGGCAGAGGGTACCACAGGAACCGTGGGGGACCAACATTGCATGTTGAGTGGCGGAACTCAACGTGGCGCTTGGCCTTATACTAGTTCCCCCCGGTTCATTCTCTCCCTCCGCTCTGCTTTTACTACCTAGATACAAAAAACAAAAACTTTTTATTTTTTCTCTCACAATTATCATGCTTACACAAATTGTGGTCACTATATAGTTGATTAGTTGTGGTACATAGTTCACACACTAAATTACATAAACAATCCGGTAAATATGAGAGACAGGAGCCTAAACTAAGATTCCTTGTGTTTTAGGACTCCTGGGCCTCACAACTTAGATTGCACTGAATTTCTACTGCATTTCTGTTAAGCATAAACATATAAAAGAGTAATTTGTCTATGTATGTGTATGTATGTGTGTGTGTGCGTTTTATATACATATTTTCTATATACATTTTATAAACTGGTTATGCATTGCTTGCATTATGAGAGAGATAATAATTTTTCAATTTCATTGTAAGTTTGGGTTTTGAGCCAATTAGTTGTAGTTATTTTACATTTCCGTAGAATCTTCGGATATATTTATCCAAAATTTTATTAATTGTGTTATATAATCTAGGCGCCTGATAATAATAAAACTTATGTGCAAAGGTTGTTCTGCAAAAAATAGTGGAACACACAGCATGCTTTCTTCTTTTAAATATCACAGGATGGTTTGAATAATATTTTAAGCAAGAGTGTTGTCTCAAAATAATTGATAATACAAATAATTGTCTTACAGTCAGCACATCTGCATCACTATATAGTTTCATTATAGGGAACAAGCGAGGCTTGCATAAGATAACCTTTAGAACCAATCTTTGTGCTCTTTCTAACAGTATCATATGTGACTTAGCTGCTCCTCCCCAGGATGAAATACAGTATGTAAGTAAAGATTGACAAAGTGCAAAGTAGGTTCTCTTGAAAATGTCCTTGTCCATCACATGCCTCAAGTTTTTAAAAATATATGTTAGCTTTCTTATCTTTATAGATAGACTTGCCACGTGCTCGTCGAACGTGAGACGATTATCAATAATTATTCCCAAATATTTGATATATTTAACACACAGGACAGGTGCATGTTATATTGTTAGGGTCTTTACACGTATGAATTTTTAGTTTGTAATTGTCAATGTTAGATTTTTGTGCCCCAATTGAAAATGGTATATATTTAGATTTTTCAGCATTTAGAGTAAGCGAATTAGAAGCTAACCACTTCACCACCACGTCAAATCCTCTCTGGGCATTTTCAAAAACTTTATCCCAAGTTTCGCCATAAAAAGTTAAAGTGGTATCATCAGCATAGGATATGATATTACAGTTTTGTAGCCTCAGCTTGCATAAACCATTTATATAGCACAAAAACAGCGTAGGCCCTAACACACTGCCCTGAGGAACACCATAAACAATAGAAGCTTCGTCACTTACGACATCTCCTATCTTAACTATTTGTGTCCTTTCAGAAATATAGCTTTTTAATAAGTCCAGCGGTCCACCTCGCACACCGATAGCTTCTAGTTTTTCAACCAGGATAGGAAAAGAGACCGTATCGAAAGCTTTTGCCAGATCCAAAAAAATAGTTAAGCAGTTATATTTTTTATCTAGCTTTGGAACTAAAAAATTAACGTATTCGTGTACAGCATCGTCGCAAGATCTTTTGCTTCTAAATCCAAATTGAGACGGTGATAGCAAATTCTTGGACTCTAAAAAACCAAGAAGTCTTTTATTGATGATTTTCTCAAAGATCTTTGATAGTGCACTTAGAAGCGAGATAGGACGGTAATTATTAATACAATCTTTTTTCCCATTTTTATGTATAGGCACAAGTACTGTTTTTTTAAGGGTACGGGGGAAAACACCACAAGAAATAGATTTATTGATAAGATATGTAAGAGGTGGCACTATAGATTCCTTAGCTTCCTTCAAGATCGTAGCTGATATATCGTCCCATCCTACAGCTTTATTGGAATTGAGAGACATAATTATGTTTTCAACTTCATCATAAGTTGTATCCAGGAAGACAGCTGATTCTACAAAGCCTTGTGATTTTTCTTTTAGGCTAGGCTCTTGTACATTTATGTTAATCTTACTGGCTAATTCAGATCCTACATTAGCAAAGAAATTATTAATTTTATTGGCTGATTCTTTAGCACTAGGACAGATATTTAAAATTTCATTCTGAAGATCACGCTGTTTATTCAAATTAGCAATGCTTTTAAGGGTTTTCCACATTTTTCTGCTATTATTTTTGGACATATATATTTGGCTTTTTTCATATTGTTGTTTACAATTTTTTGTTATATTATTACAATAATTTCTGTATCTCTTGTATGTTTGTTCCAGTATTTTATCTTCTTTATTTTTCTTAAGTTTAGCATGCATCCTATCTCTCCTTCTAATACACTTCAATAGTCCCACTGTTATCCATGGTTTCATGGTTATTCTACATCTAGGCAATTTTGTAAATATTGTTTTTTTATATATTATACTTAGTAAATATTCTATAAATAAATTTGTGGCATCCTCAACATTATTTATGATGTATATATATTTGTAGTCCAATTTCTTACATTCTGCAATTACACTTTTATAATTGATTTTTTTACATTGTGAGTAAAAGTTTTTATTATAGCCGTTTTGCGTTTTTAAGCAACATAATATCCCTGCGTGATCAGTTATGCTAGTTTCTAAAACAAAAGTACAAGTAGGAAGCTTTGTTTTAAGTATAACATGATCCAGGCAGGTTGAATCATTTCGAGTGGGTAGGTCATATGCAGGTAAATAAAAAGCAGTAAGTTCTAAATACTCATCAATACTTGGGTCATTTTTCCTTATATTAATATTAATATCTCCTATTAAAATAATATTTTTAAAACTTTTGAATCTCTATTAGCAAGCTAAATCGTAAAGCTAAAAAATACTTTTATTAATTTATTTTATGAAGTTATTTTTCATCTAAATACACTTATTTTTTATATCATTTAATTTTAAATACCAATAAGCCGATGCTTAAAATACTTAAAGAAAACATAAAAATCTGAACGCGGCGGAACTCGAACCGGCATCCTCTTGCGAACCGTGCAAAAGGGCGCCGGTTCGAGTCCCGCCGCGTTCAAATTTTTATACGTTTTTTTTAAAGTATTTTTCCTATCCTCAGTGTGAATTACCAGTTTAAAAATAAAAAAAAGACGATGTTAATGTAGTATCTATATTTTGTATAATTTTATGAATTTTACAGGGAAATTTTTACTTATTCTATTTACAATTCTATTTACACAGATTTAAAGATGACAATGTATAAAATTTAAGCAAGCATAACGCTCTATTTATTGTTCTCGCTGATATCGTCTAAAATATATTTTAACTATAACATAAATGTTTATTAAAGTTCCTACTGCCATAGCCAAATATAGCGCATAATGAATCTATTTCATTAGTGACCACTAATTTGTTCTGCTGATAATAAAACAGCTTAATTTCTATAAACCACTACTGAACTGGTTTTTGATATACATACATACATAACTTTACTAGGAAGAAAGGATTTCCACACTTATAAATATTATGAAGCTGAAACTTACTCTGTTACTTTTTAAAGTGTAGCTGATTATTTAAATGTTTATACTATTCTGATTGAAACTTTTTTTCTCATGTTTTTTTTTTGACATTGGCTTATTGATCATCACTGGGGTGTACTAATACTAGTCTCTGTCTACATTGCTGTAGAGTGTAAAATTAGAAAAAAACATTACTTCATCACATATTAATTTTATTTAATGTGCAAAAGCTTTCAAACTTAATTAAAAGTTATATTTATATTATACCATTATTATATATTATACTATTGAATAAAATCCAAAATCACATTAAACGGAAGTGAATCGTAGTTCATTTACCTCTATAAGTGATTAATGTTTGATCCAAAATGGTACCTGCTATAAGCGTTAATGTAAACAATATATTTTATAGTTTGTGAAATGGAACGTTCTGTGGCGTGGGCTGCCCCATTAAACGTATAATTTTTGCATATAACATTTATATTGTAATGGCCATATTGTCATTATGGCCGCGTCAATTAAACTATAATAAATATATGTATATCACACACATGTACTGAATTTTGCAAAATTTTAATCATAACTTAAAAATATATGTGAATCGGAACTAAATATGCACCACAATATCTTTAAGTGAAATTTTACTAAAAAAACAAAGCAAATCAATTGATAGATCGCGTTAGTTTAAAGTTAAGCTTGTTTATAAACAGCCTCGTCAAAGACAGCTTCAGTTAACTAATTTTGATGTAATTTGATATAACTTTAAAAGTACTAATTTATAATTCAACACATATATTATAAAAACAATAATAAAATCTGGTAGTTCCTTTAATTAATAAAGAAATATCTGAGTCATTGTTTGACTTCAATTATTCGGTCATTGTTGAAGTAAGAACTGCAAGTTGCAATTAAATTGAACGTACACTTAATATTTATAAACCAAGTATGTGTTTATACTAGAAATCATGTTCTCAATGATATATCGTGATAATTTTATCATTTTTAGTATTAAAAGGATATTTGTTACTTTTATTACAGTCGCTCTTCCAATACAATTCTCTATTTTTGCTGACTATAGTGCCTATAAATCTAGACTGTCCGAAATGTTTTAACAAACTATAGAGACATTTCGTTGTTATTCCTCTCGCTCCTACTTCTACCGCATACAAATGACTTCTAAACCCAAACCTGGTCACTTCGTTGGGAAGATCAAAGTACTTGTTATATTTGAAACTACGATTTTAAGGTATATTTTTATTGAACTATACTATTTATCTGTATTACACATTTATATAATATAATGAAGATGTTCTTAGTGATTTTAAACTGCTTTTTTTTAAATGACTTGTCCATCATAAGGATCCTACCAGCAGGTGCGTCTAATGATGTATACTATAAAAGGTATCTAGTTAAGTAATTAAATTTTATATGAAAACATATAATGAAAGTTGCACATCCTAGGCAAATACGACCGAGGTGCACTCTCCATATACAAATAGGGTACGTTTGAAATACAACTTTACGAATGAATGAGGTTGAATCGATTGGGAAACTTACTCTTCTTAATTATTCAATTTAAATGTACTTTAATTATTTTATATAGTATCTGTAGTACGTAGTATTTTCGGTATTTCTTTTAGGTGAATTTAAATATAATCTTAATTAAAAAATAAAAAAGTGTTTGTATCTGATATAAAAAAGTGGGCTTTTTCCGCCATACTTACTACAAACAGGGCATTTACTTTTTTTCTCATTTGTCCTGACTAATCTGCGCTAAACTGGTATCCACTGCAAAAAGCAGACTGCTTTTATTCCGGAATTCCTGCAGGATCAAGATTTACGTCTGATAAATCATGTTTACCGCGCGCAACTTCTCACCGCCAAGATATTTCTACACAAGCAAAGGATTTGAAAATGCAACTTACATATACAATATTTGCTTAGTATATATAAGTAAATTCAAAAAAAATCGATAATGATTGCTGTGATTTTACAGTTCTAGTCCAAATTGCGTTAATATACACTACCTTAACCATAATGGTTATGGTAGTGTAAATTAAAAAAAAACTAACACCATTAGCATAATCGCATTTTGGACATTGGATTATTTCACTTAACTGATAATGTTGAGGCTGAACTCATGAAATGTAATGTACGTTGCATATCTCATACCTATAGCCCTTTTACACAGGGCAGAATTCTCTACAAAAAAAATACAAAAAAAGGGCAAGCAATATTAAAACATCGTTCGTTATTCCAGCATTGTTAAAACACAACGAGGTAGTTGTTGCTATAAAACCTAAACAAACATAGGACACGAGTGCTATCTGCTAGTATTAGAAACTTAATCAACGTTACAATGTATTGTCTAACGGATTGATTGGATCTCCACCGAGCCTTGTAATTGACATGTGAATGTAATTAAGTGATTCCGGGCACAGGGGAACACTATATCCTCTGTATAATGTACTCTGTAGTTATGTGCTAAGTGAAATTTCTATGAAGATATTAATTTACTTACCGTGTAACGTGATCACGGATTTGCTGCAATTAAACGGGGCTTTAGTGCTGTAGTACGTAAATTGGGAAGTTACTATTAATTTTATTAGCGTAAGCGTTATAAATATTTATTAATTGTAGAAACAAATATATTTCTTTATTATATACATATTGTTATACATTTGACAATAATCTTTCCCAAATTCCTTTGTAATTCTGGTGAATTTTAGAACATTTTTATTTCTATAAAAAGTATAACACTAATATTTCTATAAGAAGTATGTTCTTTTAATAATTAACTTCTATCTGTAACTTTGTCTGCGTGGGCCATAATATACTTGAACTTATGTTTATCTAAATTAGGACCTGTTTTTACATATTAAGGCGCACGTTTATAAGTATATTTTAAGTTCCTGAGATTTACATATTTCAACTTAAACAGAAATAACTTGACGATCCAAATTATACCAAAATAACTTAAAGATCGCTTTTTTTATAAGCAATCATATGAAGTAAAAACATCTAGTATACACATTAGGAAGTGTAAATATATAACACATATACGTATTTTATCATCGTTCATGCGAAAACGTTTGAGAAATTCTCAGCGAAGTATTTTTTTAACATTTTGCATCATTCATCTTCGAGAAGTGCCACGTGTATCTATCAGAGTAAACAGTTATTCCGCCATCAATCTTCGCTTCCTACATGAGAGTTTAAATAACCTGGTTTCTTATACTTTTATAATGTTATGGATCAACAATTTTATTTACACTTACGTGTGTCGTAACTATTGTTAGTTGAGTAAAACACGCTTGTTTTGTTTATAAGTGTTGTTACAGTAATATCAAAATCTTTTAGGATTTATGTTCAGTTGAGTAAAAAACTATAACTTATATATGTTTCATTTTTTTTTTCAAAGATTTCGATCCTAATACAGGTCCTGATGGTATCCCCTATATAGTATACAAAAAATGTTCATCTGTTCGTAAATACCTCCACAACTTATATGGTAAAATCTGGTCAAGAAAGCAAATACCTACGTCGTTTGGAGAAGCGGTATTTGTCCTCATTCCTAAAAAAGACCGGGTAACAGATCCGAAAGATACTAGGCCGATTGCTCTTACGAATACTCTATCTAAAATCTTTTTCTCATTACTTCAAACGAAAATGACCCATTTTATGATTAGCAATAGGTACTTCAGGCCGAATTACCAGAAAGGGTTTCTACCTGGAGTTTCTGGATGCCTGGAGCATAATAGTTTGTTAACTGAAAGTTTAAAAGACGCCAGAATGTGTGAGAGGCAAATTACAGTGTGTTGGATAGATTTAGAAAACGCGTTCGGGTCAGTACAACACGATCTATTGATGTTTGCGTTAAAATGGTACAATTTTCCTACGATAATAAGCAACATAATCGCGTCATACTATTCCAAATTAAAATTCGTTATAACCTCTAAAGACGGCCATTCAAAACCTTTAGGCTATAAAGTAGGTCTTTTTCAGGGTTGTTGTTTATCCCCAATAATATTTAATATCGTAATAAATATTTTAATAGATAATCTAATTAAACAAGAGAAAAAATGGGGTTATCGGTTTAAGTTCAACAATAAGTACACAGAATCCATCCTTGCTTTCGCGGACGATCTTGCGATACTGACTAGGAATCCAAAGCAATGCCAGCTGCTATTGGATGAAGTAGACGATTTTTGTGCGTGGACGAAAGGAATGAGGACAAAACCTAGTAAGTGTCACTGTTTATGTCTGGGAAGGCGAAACACTAAATATACCTCATACGATCCGGGACTTAAAATTGCCGGTAAAAGCATTGCTATAGTTTCCGAAGCGGCACCTTTTAAATTTCTTGGCAAGAAAATAGACTACAAAGGCCGCACTCCATCTTTAGATGTACTTGTCGACAGCTTTTTGACGGATCTTGAGAAGGTAGATCATCAACCTATAAGTAATGTCAAGAAAGTTTGTATTGTCTCGTGTATGATTTCAATAAGACCCTCTTAACAAAGTTAGATGCAAGTGTCACAAAGATACTGAAGTTTTGGCTTGGGCTAGCGCATTCGGCGGACACCTCAACCTTATTTAGAGATAAAAATAGTTTCGGGTTGAGATTAAAGAAACCATCGGAGCTCTATAAACATCTAAGAGTCTCCAAAACACACATTCTGGGAAAATCATGGGATGAGATTGTTATCTCACTCCCAAAAGACAGAAGTGTCCCAGAGCTCGAGTCAAGACTTCAATTCCATAAGCAATTTATGATAGGAGCACAGTCTAGTAAAGTAGGGTTAGGATCAAAGAGGAAAGTTCAAGACATAGACATAATAAAATCTTTTATTCGGCAAGACGAGAACGACAAATATAAGGTGCACGCATTGGGTTTAGAAATGCAAAACGAGTGGCTAACTATAGGAGAATTCTGTATCCCTTTAGCTTTAAAATGGCGCACCCTAATTCACGACTGGTCTCCAGCACTATTAAAATTCTATCTAAATGCGTTCCAAATGACTCTTCCAGATCAGAGTAATTTAGTAAGATGGGGTAAAGCTACCGATAAATCTTGCTACATCTGTAAAGAGGCAGTAGGGACAGCTAAACATATGCTGGTAGGGTGTAGGGTACTCTTGGATAGTGGTCAATACTCGCGGCGCCACGATAAAGTACTATAAATCATACGTGAAGCCGTTAGTCTATCTGTAGCAAGAGCACAGAGAAATATGACAACCAGCAAACGCTCAATAGAGTTTGTGAAAGAAGGTTTTTATAAAAAACCCACACAAAAACCTTTCTCTATATTAGATCCAGCTCCCGATTGGACACTTATGATGGACACGTATGAGAAACAGTATAGAATCCCTGAGGATATTTGTGTTTCGTCATCCAGACCGGATATTTTTCTCTATTCTCGAAGCCTAAAACGCATAGTACTGGTAGAACTTACAGTTCCGTGGGAAACAAATATCCCAAAAAGTCACCATCTGAAACTTAATAAATACTTTGATCTTACAAACGAACTGACCAGGAATAGGTTTAGAGTTAGCTTATTTGCGGTTGAAGTAGGAGCGAGAGGTATAACAGCGAAATCTCTCTATAATTTACTCAAAGATCTCGGCCTATCTAGAACTATTATAAATTCATTTCTAGAACGCACTTCAAAGGCGGCTTTGGTAGAATCGTTTAGAATTTGGTTAGGTAGTGGGAGGAGCTCGGACAGTGAAGGTGAGCGTTAATGCATTTTAAAGGGGCCCCTTTAAACCTACACTTGGGTCGCAAGTCCCAAGCGCTGATCGGAGCTCCTCTTCCTACAACGCGATGGGCCCGGCACCCGCACGGTGAATCCATAGAATGCTAAGCAGTTTTCTTCTTCTTCATATTTTCCCTTCTTTTTTAAAAGTATATCGTTTTTCTATTTTTTATGGGAAAAACAAGGCAAACCAGCGTTCGGGCGTAAAGAAGTCGCATTTTTTTGAAGGAACCAATGTCATATGGATCTGGAAACAATGTCACCAATAGGCCATTCTACATTTTTGTAGTACGCAGTAAAAAGTTTCTAAAGAACCGCACAATAATAGAGTTCCAAGTGTCCAGGTGGTGGTCATACTGTGTGGAGAATTCAGCGGCAGATATCAGATCAAACAGTTCCTTAGAATACTCCCTATAGTATAAGCGGTAGAGAACGGACTGCGAAGAAACGTCTCTACGCAACATCATACCGATACGTAAGATTGTACGATTGTAGATGCATTGTGTGCTAATCTTTAGTATGCAGATTGTAATTTTGCAACCCCAGGATTCAAGCTCGGTCTTTATTGTCAATTGACTGTAAGCAAAAATTTACTTCAAGAACTTCAACTTTATTACTTCAGTAAATATTTTATTAAATTAAAATAAATTTGATTTTGTTATATAGCACTTTTTCATTTTCATTAAAACGACATTGTGTTTATTTTTTACTTTTTTATAATTCCATAAACTAAAATTTTATAACAATATCTCAAATATATTACAAATTTAATGAAAATTAAGAAACACTATGGCCTTATAAAATATTACTGGACCTAAAGGCAGCAAAATAGTGTTAGTGCAATATTTTGACACCACGAATAAATGTTTAATAAAATTCATCAGTAGAATATACGTACTGTCAGTTTATTACTTTCATTACCTTTAAATGATTTTAAAAGCATTTTATAATGATAAAAAAGTAAAAAAATCTATTATGAAGTACTTTTTTTGTTTTCATTTGAGTTTTTACTTCACCCTATTTGTTTTAATATTTTTAAGTATAATTAATTTCTATAAAGCTGAGAAGAAAATGAAAGATTGCTTTGCCACTTTCCGTGACACGAGCACTGTTTAATGGAGAGTGAAAATTAGCTGTTATTTTTATAATGGAGAAAGTTCATGCCGAGTTGAAATATAAAAATCGTATATTTTAACAAGTGCTTTTGTTTTATGAAAAGCTTTTTTATACTGCGATATCATATATACTTAAGTATTATCATTATATTTCTTTGCCATAAAATATTCTCACATAGTAATTTCCAACATTTTTCTTATTTTGTTTGATTAGGTTTCAACTTAGCACTTTTATTTTATACTCAGCTAACCATGAAAAATATTTTTTATCGATTTAAAGATGTTAAAAATGTGTTCAAATTATGACATGGTTAATTTTTTTTAATATTTTTATAGCTTTACGTTTTATGCTACACATAGCATTGTAGGGACTTGCAGTAACCGTGGGAATTTAGTGTTACGACACTCCGTTCATTGCGTGCTGAGTGTAGGAACTCAACGCCGCGCTTTACCTAGTTGCCAGACGGAAATTACGGAAATGAAAAATATTTACGGTTGACGATTTTTTTTTTTCAAAACATAAATAACGTCGTAACGTAGTTCGAAAATATGACCTCCATTAGTACAGGCCTAAGTAAATATATTGTGATGAAAGACAAAATATAAAGATGAGTCACGATCATTATAAATTCTGTAAACGATTGTTTTCTCACCAAAGTCTTCAAACGTTGACCTATTGCTAGCAGGTGCTGTTTACGATACTGTTTTTGTATTATTCTAAAGAAATAGTTCACTAAACGGGCCAGATGTCAAGCGTCTAATAATACACGGTTTATAACTATGATTCATCTGATTTGTGTAGAAAGCGATCTTCGTACTCATTGATATGAAAAAAAGTGTGAAGATAGAAAGTTAGCTGATCTGAATTAAGATACTTGTATTTTTTATGTTTTTGTGAAAATTAAGTAAATTATTAATTGGATAGATTTTTAAATGGTAAAACCATTTAAAAATTGAAAGTTATATTTATCTATATAATGTATATAAATAGTATATGCAACTTAATATTTTTTTTTATTTTTTATTTATAGCTTCACGCTTTATCCCGCATATGGCAGGGTAGGCAGAGGGAAGTGCAGGGGCCGTGGGAACCTAGTGTTAAGACACTCCATTGCTTAGTCCCTGCTTTCTCCGTCCCCACTTTCCGCCTTTTTCGAGGCATTGCGCGTTGAGTGGCGGAACTCAACGCCGCGCTTTGCCTAGTTTGCCAGAGCGAAGAAAATGGAAATGGAAAAATCCATCCTCCCCGACTGGGGATCGAACCTAGAAACCGTCGCGTTACAGGCAGACGTTGCGCCTCTGCGCCACGTCGGTCCTCAAATAATTTATTTGTTGTAAATTAACGGTTTTCCATATATAAATATATTAATATTTTTTATCTGTGTCAGTTAAAAGTTTGATTTTTATATGAAGCATCTCTTAAACAATAAATTATAAAATCACTTAAAATGTTATATTAATATGCATACACGGTTTAAAAATTAGTCCTAATAGTCCCACTCCTAATAAAAAATTTAAATGGAACAAAACATCGATCACTTGTTAATCGTAGGCGGTTTCGAAGATAAAAAAGTGAGATGAAAAATAGTTTATTTACAATTTACATAGTTTTTAAATGATTTTTCGTAATCGCCCATTATTATCACAATAAAAGAGATGATTTTTATGAATTTAATAAAATAAATAACTTTAAAAATATAAATATTGAGCACCTTCGTGGCGCAGAGGCGTAAGGCCTGCCTGAAACGCGACGGTTTCTGGGTCCGATCCCCAGTCGGGGAAGATGGATTTTTCTATTCCATCTTCGCTCTGGCAAAACTAGGCAAAGCGCGGCGTTGAGTTCCGCCACTCAACACGCAATGCCTCGAAAAAGGCGGCAAGCGGAGAAAGCAGGGACTAAGTAACGGAGTGTCTTAACACTAGGTTCCCGCAGTCCCTGCAGTTCCCTCTACCTACCCTGCTATGTGCGGGATAAAGCGTGAAGCTACAAAAAAATTTTAAATTTGAACAGCCAGACCCAGCCCAATGGTGCAAACTTTAGACTTATTGTATCAAAAAATTTAATATTTTGAAAATGACATCACTAACGACATGTATAAATTCAATACAACTTATAAGTTTTTACTTCACTGTTTCCTTATACTTATCATTACGTTCTTCTTCTTTTTCTCTTTAATTATGGCGTTTCGAGCGTGCCTGTTGCGTATTCATAGCAGCACAATTCACTTCGCTAATGTCACGTTGAATGGAGAACACACAAAGGAAGGAATGTACGGTAAAAAAGAGATATCATTACACAGTTGTAGAATGCATGTTTAAAAGAGATCCAGCTTAAATCCTATACCTATACATTACGTTCATAAACGAAACACATTTTTAATATAAACGATAATTGGCTTTTTAATGCTTATATTTTGTCCCTTGATTTAATATAAAATATTTTTATTTCAAATTCTATGTAAGATTTTGCAGAAACATTTAAAAGGTGAATAAAATTACTATTAGCTAAATTCATTTAGATTGGTCCCGACATTTGATATTAGAGCTTGTCTTGCGAGACCACCAGGTACCCTTTCCTCGTTGTTTAGCATTCTTAGTGATTGATAAATCTATCGCTTTCATAGCATCATGAGTTCTAAGTTTTTTCCATACTCCTGTAAGAGATATATGGATGGAGGTAAAGAGAAAGAAACCTTCTTCCGATATATATATTTTCTAGGCCGGCTTGCAACATGGCCATACCATTGCAGAAGTTTCTTTGAGCTTATACCCCATATCACAGACTCTGAGATTGCTACTAATGTATTTAATATATTTCTGCTGTGGCACAGCGCTTATGCCCGTTTGGCAATCGTAATTTTGTACGATAAAAATGTTTTAACTATTTTATTATATATTAACATTATATGTACTCCTTTACTTAAAGATACATTACAATATTGAACAAAAGGAAATTATTAAAAAATTAGTTCCACCAAATGGCTTATTTTAAGACCCTTCTCTCCAATTCGTAAATTCGAACAGTGAAACAAATTATCCTAATCACATTCCCAATTGTCAGAGATATTTTCACACGAATTCACTAATTACAGCCTATCTGGACGACGGGTACGGATACGTTTTTGAATTAACCTAGTTACAATTAGTATATTAAGTACTATTATATTAAATTATAAAGCTTTTGGTATGATTTGTGAAATCAGTTTCCACGTGGAAAAATATATAGATATTAATAATATGTATTATTGTGTTATTTTTACAATTATTGTCTTTGTACCCATACTTAGTTATGTCATATCCTTTTCTAAACAGGAATTTTACAGTCGCTTCTATGTTACACTTATATCATATACACACGTATATTGTATAGATGTATGTACATAGGTGAATTTGTAAGGCCGGTTGTTTGAAATAAGCCTGGATAAACATTTAAAACTTTTACCTAAGTTGTGAAAAAAATATTTTGACTAAATTTCACCAAAAATGTTAAAGATAGCAACTATCTCGCCTTATTAAAACGCAATTCATAAAAAATGTTAAAACTTTTTAAATTTGTCTTCAAAGTAAACCTAGAAAAGTACTCAAACTTTATCGTTGTTTAATGAACGCGTTTAAAATTCTTTTAAATTGTTTTAAGCTATTCTTCTTATGAATTCTCTTTTATGTACATTTCAAAATGCCTTCAATGTAAAGGTAAGTGCAAAGTTTTCACTCAGACCACTTTAGCCACGTCTGCTTTTAATGAAGAATATTAATATTTTGCTATAATAGGTAGTTTTTAGATTATTTCCGAAAGATAATACGACAAGTGGCTTTCTCGATAACTATTTAATTAAATAATTAAGTATATATTTTCGTTATTCCTATATTTCATTCTTCATGTTATTTCTTACGATACATAAACTTCTCCATAATTGGAATCGAACCTACAACCACAGCAACTAGTAACCGCACAATATTAATTATTATATTATTTGAACGCACACAAAAAAATTCTCCGAATACCAATTAGAAATATCAATCCACGCTAAAAAAATTATTCAATTTTAGCGTACAAATGAAAATGTCCGAAATGTATCGAATTAACGAGTCCACGGGTTTTTTGATAAGAAATATTTTTGTAATTCTATTATATAAATGAAATTGACGTCAACGTTAATAGGAATTTAAGATACGACGAAGAAGTCGTAAAAACGTTATTTTGAGATTTTAGTAAACATTTACAGTGATTTTTTACTTTTGTGTAGTGATTACAAATACTATTTATAGATACTTTAAGCAATTCCTCACTCTTTAAAGAAACCGTTTTGTTATTATTTTACAGAAAAAACATTTTTGTTATTTTTAAATGCTTAATATTCTCCGCTAAAAACAGAAAATCTGATGGGTTTCCTCGTAGTTGGATGAGAACTTGATGGCTTGCTTAGTTTGGACGCTTTTACAAGCTTCCAGAGCCGCGGGGTTGAGATCCGCAACGTTCTATATATTTTGAAAGTTGGAAACATGTGTGTTTTATTTTATTTGCTTGGACGAGTTTCCAGAGCCGCGGAGTTGAGTTCCGCAACGTCCTATATATTTTGAAAGTTGGAAACATGTGTGATTTGTTTTATTTGCTTGGACGAGTTTCCAGAGTCGCGGAGTTAAGTTCCGCAACGTTCTATATATTTTGAAAGCTTGAAACATTTGTTATTTGTTATATTTTATTAAATGTACATAATTTTCATGAAATAATTAAAATGTTAATTATGTGAATATTGTAATAATAACATTTATGTAAAATTTATTTATAATTTAAAGTACACGTAATGTGGTCATTGTGGTTAGTTGTTTAATTTAAAACAAAATATATTTATAATATTTTATTTAGTTTCTACTTACCATTAAGTCATGGTTAAAATATTTTTTCAAGGAAAACAAAAAAATACATTTTTATTGACGAGTGCTAAAGAGTGAAAAAAAGTACGGCGGTGTTCTTGTATCTTGGCTTCAAGTTTGAAATACTGTCTCAAATCCAAATGAAAAGCTGAGACTGAAATGGCTTCCAGTTTGTTCTCTCTGCCTATCCTGCTAATTGTGGAGTAATGCGTGAACCTAAAAACCTAAGCAATTATTTTATAAGGAAATCTTTAAGTATAAACAAAGCCTATGAGGGATGTCAGACAGTTCAATAGAATAGTAAATACAATTGTTTTATTTAACATAACAGAGATGAGGTCAGATTTCTCGAAATGTGCGTACGTGATGTAAAACCTATTCAATGATTCATTTAATATCAAATAGTTTTCAAAGATTTATGACACTTTGTTTTAGTGAAGTATTAATATTAAAATGGTGTAGTCCTTTTGTGTAACTGCATTTAGATTTTGCTTAGGACGACTACCAGTCGTTTTAGTCGGAAATTAGCATCTAAATACATGTAATTACATACTACGTGTTAATATATAATATAATAAATATACGTTATATATAATAATTGTTGTAGCTCATATTGTTGGATAATTAAAAGGAACCTTGTATTAAGGAATTCCGTTCCCAGCTTTCAATTTCAACCTAACACTGTGCTTTGTCTCGTTACCAAAGCGAGGATATGATTATAATGCATTCCCTCAATTGATTCAATTTACAATTAAGACGCCACTGCGCTGTACATGAAAAACAGTACAATATATTTGCAATAAGTATAATATAAAATAGTTTATTTATTGAACACATATTGTATTAATAATATTAATATTTATTACACTTCATATTTTGTTGTTTGTAATTACTTTAGTATTGGCATAAAATATAATACATTTCGTCGGTTTCCATAAATATTTTAACGAATTATATAAAGTTATTGATAGTAAATTGCTATCAATAACTTTATATAATACGTATTAATCATATCAATCTTCATACTTCGATCAAATTATTTACCAATTTAATTTTGTTACAGAATCTCTACGGATTGGATGAAAAATGGCGCCGTGGGGATTACTCACGCTCATATGTGTTGCATTCATCTTTGTCGAAGCTAGACGATTCCACCAAAAGCGGGACACTAAATCCCACCTCTGTGATCCAGTATACAATAATACAAACAAAATACAATGCTACTGCGTCAAGGGAGGTTCAGAGAACGATATCAAAAGTGCTGATTGCTCTCTCGTAGTGGACGGGGTCGGTCAGGACGATCCTAACTGGAAAGATTTTGATGATCTAAAAAATATTGGAAAATTAGATTTCACAAATTCACGTGGAATAAACTTAAAATACGTTCCGCAACACGCGCTAGAACATACCAAAGCTATATTAAAATTAACTATTAAATATGGCAACATCGATGTCGTACAACCTTTTGCTTTCGCAAATTTGACACTAGTTCGAGAAATAACTCTCGCAGACAATCAAATAAAGACTTTAAAAGCGAATGCATTCTCTCATCATAGAGATTTACGCACCATTGGCCTAGACACGAATGCTATCGTGGAAATAAACCGCGACGTGTTCGTAGATCTGCCGTCGTTAGAAAAAATCTATCTGACGAATAATAAAATAACAACCATTCACGACAGAGCTTTTGTGCATCTGGCAAATTTAAAAGAGCTAGAAATTGATAGAAATAATTTGTTTAGTCTGAACAGTGAAACGTTCTCGGGATTGAAAAAGTTGGAAAAGCTCGATTTGAGCGGCAATAGTTTGGAAGTTATCGGTGACAATACGTTTTTGCCACTCAAAAATTTGCGTTCGTTGAATTTGGAAGGAAATAAAATCCAAATGTTAGACGAGAAAGCTTTTAAGGGTATATCGAAACTGAATTATCTATCTTTATCCCATAATGTGATAAAAGATATTGATAATCCGAAGATATTTGAAGGGTTGAAGTCCCTTGTAATACTGAACCTAAAAGGCAACCAACTCAAGACTCTTAAGCCAGAAGTGATGGCTCCGATACTCAAAAATTTCTATAGTAACTTAAGCAGCTTAGATGTTGAAGGTAAGTTTGGAACTTGTTACGTACTATATAAGTAGTAAATAGTAAGTATATATAGGACCGTATATATTATATATAGGACCGTCGTAGCGCAGAGGCGTAGCGTCTACCTGATAGTTTGTGAGTTTGATTCCCACTTGAGGAAAATAGATTATTTCTTTCCATTTTCTCTGCTCTGGCATCTAGGCAAGCGCGACGTTGAGTTTCGCCACTCAACACACAATGTCTCGAAAGAAGACGGAAAGCAGGAAAGGGAGTGTCTTAACATTATGTATTCACGATTATTGCGATTCCCTGTACCTGCCCTGATATGTGAGGGATAAAGAAAATTATATTTTATTTAACTATAACAACGTCAAGCGTTCACTCAATCGGTTAATATAGACAGCTTATCTTTACTACTTTTTTTACTTTGTATAGTCCAATAAAGATTTCTTTCACAAATTTCATATCAAGACTAAAGCATTTTCTTTGTAAATTGGCTTCTTGTGTATAAAAAGAAAACTTTTTTGTAGTAATTTTCAATAATAAATAAAATTTTTACAACAAAATTCTATTGAGGCTATCAAGTTATGAAACACTTATATGATACTAGATAGGTACAGGGACTAAGCAACGGAGTGTCTTAACACTAGGTTCATATGGTTCCTGCAGTTCCCTCTGCCTACCCTGCTATATGCGGGATAAAAGCGTGAGCTAAAAAAAAGATAGGTACAGCTTTTTCTTCACTAACACTAGGTTCATATGGTTTCTGCAGTTCCCTCTGCCTACCCTGCTATATGCGGGATAAAAGCGTGAGCTAAAAAAAAGATAGGTACAGCTTTTTCGTCACTAACACTAGGTTCATATGGTTTCTGCAGTTCCCTCTGCCTACCCTGCTATATGCGGGATAAAAGGGTGAGCTAAAAAAAAGATAGGTACAGCTTTTTCCTCACTAACACTAGGTTCATATGGTTTCTGCAGTTCCCTCTGCCTACCCTGCTATATGCGGGATAAAAGCGTGAGCTAAAAAAAAAGATAGGTACAGCTTTTTCGTCACTAACACTAGGTTCATATGGTTTCTGCAGTTCCCTCTGCCTACCCTACTATATGCGGGATAAAAGCGTGAAGCTATTAAAAAAAAGATAGGTACTATTTCGTCACTATATTATAATAATATTTGGCTGAAACGTTAACGCATATGTTAGATTAAGCTTTTATAAACCTATGTTTTTGTAATCATAGTGCCTAAATGCAATATATACAATTGTTACTTCTCAGTTATTATATGCCGCACATGGTAGGATAGGTTATCATAAGACCTTCCGCCGAGACATTGCATGTAAAGTGGTCGAATTTTGTCAAGCCACGCTTTGTCTTCTTACCAGAGCAAAGAATATGAAAATAATTCATGCTCCACTTTCGGGAATCGAACCAACAATCGATGTGTTTACAACTAGACGTGTGTGCTGTTGCGCCGCGGAGACTATAAAGGATAATATTTTTACTATATATTTTTCATATATATAATAATATATGACACATATAGATATAATGACCACTTATTGACTTAATATTTAACTAGCGGAAACCCGCAGCTCCGCCCGCGTAGACGTCGGTTACCGCTTCAAAAAGCCTACCTAAGAAAAACACTATCAGCAAAATGATTCCTAGGTCAATTCAAAAACATCGACATCATCAACGATGACAATCATCATCCGCAGGTTGCACTTATCGTCTTTCTGTGGATTGGTGGTGGTGGTTCAGTAGAAATCGTAATATTTTATTTTCACCATAACTTCAAAACAAAATGTCGAATTGTCATAATCATTGTAATCATTCAAAGACCAAATATCATGTAAATAAACTATGTTTAGTGATGAAATAATTTATTTTAATAAAGATTGTTAGCGTTCGTAAAATAAACGTTTAAACGCGTTTATTAGGAGTTAAAAAAATCTAGATTTTTAAATAAAAAAAAAAGTTGTTGTGCCTCACTCGACAAAGATAGGTATAGTGTGTCGCGGACTTTTCTATAGATATTTATAAGATCTACAATTAATTAAAACATTATATGGTTCTTTTATAGTTCAGGCAGCGTACGCAAAATAAGTCACTTTTCTTGTTGATTTTTACAGCTTGTTCCCGAAGAAACCAAATATAGCCTATGTTACTCGTGGATAACGTAGTTTAAAAATGGTGAAAAAAATTTTAAAATCGGTCCAGTACTTTTTGAGCCTATTCATTACAACCATAGAAATTTTACCTCTTTATAATATTATTATAGATTACTTTTTGCATAATGTAAAATGTTACTTATAAAATTACAATCAAAACAAATGTATTATTCTTTTCAGATAACAACTTCCCTTGCGACTGCAAACTGGATTGGTTCTTAACGCTCATAAACAAAACTGAGAGCCCATCGCTTAAATTAACCATAGACAACTTAAAATGCATCCCAAGCGCTGAACTTAGAGAGAAATGGAACAAAGCTGCTGAATCTGACAAAAATGAGGATATTATGGGGGACGGTGCAAACGATTACGAATATTATGACGATACACAACTAAATGGCAAGCTGTTCTACACTGATCTGAGATTTTTACTAAATTGCTCTGACATATTCGATGAACCCGCACCAACTACCACCACACCTAAACCCGTAATAAAAAAAGACGTAACAACCCACAAAGCTGTAACGGAAATTATAAAAACTACTACAGAATTTAATAGAGTCCAAGAAATAACTGAAGCGAAGAAAATATTTACAACCACACGCTTGGCGACTGTCTCAGAGAATCCCATAGAAAGATTGCTCGATCAGGAAATGTCTTCGGACGAAGCAAAGCCTGATAAGATAAAAGCTCACAGAAGTGTGCAGGAAATGGAGGACATTAGAGCCAACAGTGCGTATTGTAATGTACCTAGCTTTATGATTGTAACACTACTTATTATGTATATGTAGATTATTTATTTATATTTAACTTAATCACTTCAGTCATTAATATAGTAATATTAAGATGTGGATTTGTTTTATTTTGAATATCCTTTATTAGTGTAATATGTATCGTTTAGGAAAGTCATCATGGCAATTTGTTTTAATATATATTATTAAAAAATTATTTATGAATTATTATGAAAATGACTAAAAGTAGGACTAAATATCTAAAAGTTAGACTAATAATTTTTGTCGCTCATTTTGAATACAAAGTAATAAAATATTAGTAAAATACGAAAATTAATTAAACGAAACATTAAATTGTAGTAATATTTTTTTCTAGACACTAATTGTAACAATGAATTGTAAGGAACAAAAGCTCCAATTAGGTTTTATTAAATCGCTCCCTTATTAGAACTATTGTAAGCTGTTCTGAAAAAAATACTGTCTTTTTATTTTAATTATAGCACGGGTTCATTGATTAAGTCACAATTACATGCAATTTTTATTTAAAATATATAATTAAACATAAATAAGATTTTTGATTTATCATAATTGTATAGTGTAGGCCGAGCCTAGTAAGATTAAAAGAAAAAATAAATTCGACATTTAGTAATTTGTATATTAATAAATTGTGTTGGAAGAATATTATGAGTATATTATGGTTCATAGAACAAATTAGTATACTTATAATGTATATTTAATTTTAACATAAAAGCCCTAGAGAATAAAATTTACAACATAAATACTAAAGGTTTATATATAATTAAGTTTTATTAATTTACAAACAAAAATCATGACAAATATCAATAATATCTACTTATTAAGATTTCACCGACTTGAAATCGAACCCAAAATCATCTATTGTCAAATAAAAAGTAGTTCATAGAAATAAAACATATATAATATGATTCTACTCTAATAAAAATAAACATTAACTTTAGAATAATTTCTTACAATATTACTAAATGACTTCATAGGCAAAATTAATTACTTAAGTAACGCATTACTAGCGCCATCTATTGATCGATTTAAATATTTCTATAAAATGGTACTAGATAGTTCTCTTGTTGCCGTTGTATTAGACACATGAAACGTAAAAGTTTGTACAAGAAATTATAGATGGCAGCACTTAACAATTGCTAACATTTTGCTTTATCTATACTATATGTTAATGATAACAAAATTAGTCAAATGATATGCCAGCCAAATGCTGACATAATTTTAATACAGTTTTATATAATAATAAATAAATTATGTATAAACTAATAGGATATAAATTTATATATTTTTTAAATATCTTTGATGATAAAGAACATTATTCCAAAGAAGGCTTTGGAATGAAAACAAAAAAATTAGTAAAACGTTTAGAAAAGCTAAAACAGATTTCAAAGTGATGAATTGGAAGCTATTTATACATTTTAAAACTTTTTTTAGGATCAGTCTTAGACATATTTGAAATTAGGATCCAACGGGAAGAAATAACAAATTATTAGTTAATGGATAAGGTCCAGAGACAAGAACACAGAGGTCGTACCAATATTGTTAAGACAGAACTGCTTACATCTTTAACTATACCTATATATATAATTTTTATAGGAAATTACGAAAAAATCAATTCTTTTTGTGCACCTTCACCCCAGGTAGAGAGCACTGTAAGGACCGAGGGAATCTCAAGTTAAGACACTCTATTCCCTTCGACGACACTCTTTTCCTTTTCGACGCAATTGGAGTGCACAAAAATCGGGAATCGAACCAACAAATAAATCGATATGACGTTCTTAAATCAAAATCCTAAGTATATAACATTCTTATTGAACAAACAAATTAATAAAAAACATTTCAAACTGCACAGAAAAATGATTGCGTAAAATAATATATTGAATAATCTATATTCATATAAATACACAAAGTACATTAGGCTTTAATCCTTTTATAAAAAAGTGCTTCAATAAGGATTTCACCATTAAAATTTTATTTCGTTCAAATTTTTTATAATTAAATTATCTTGGAAAACATTTCTTTCATCAAGTTAAGCGCGGCGCCTTTAATATTCCGAAAACAGTATTACTACTACTGTAGTACTGTTGCGAGAAAACCTACTTACGTGCTTTTGTAGTGAATTAAAATAGTAAAATTTGTATCATGTTAATTTACTTTTAGATTAATACTTTTTTCTGATTTAGTTTTATATATACTTCACGATTTATTCCGAGCATGGCAGGATAGGCAGAAAAATCTGTAAGAACCGTGGGAACCTAGTGTTAAGACACTCCGTTTCCCGTTTTCCATCTTTCGAAGCATTACGTGTTAAGTGGCCGACCTCCACGCCTCACTTACGAGTTACGAAGTTGTCAGAGCTTTGAAAATGGAAATAAAAAGTTCATATTTATTAATTTGAAAATTATTTTTTACATTATTATGTTTGGAAGGAAAAACAAATCTTTAGAAAATATTATAATATATTCTATGTTGGTGTATATAAATGAATTAGTTATATTTATCTACATAATATCTTTAACTATTTCCCTCTGAGATACCGAAAGTTACTTCTAAAAGAGAATGAACGCACTACCTGCTCATGAAAAACGAAATGTCATAACTCTGATGTCTCTCCGCCTTCATATATACATATGTATTAGACATATATATATATATATATATATATATATATATATATATATATATATATATATATATATATATATATATATATATATATATATATATATATATATATAGAGATATATAACAGAAATATTAACGTATAAGGTTGAGTGCAGTGAAAAAAGTTATAACTATAATATTGAAGAAGACGAAGAAAGATAACTTTAATATGTGAATATTGATTGATTGATATGGTTGAGTTTCTTATCAATTTATTACAGCAGAACTACTTTACTGTAAGCGATCCGACTCGTTGGTTGATATTTCATTCAAGAATATCTAAAGTTTAATATAATTAGAAAAACTAAACTTTATTCTAGATAATATGTTTAGTTTGTTGATACAACTATTACAATTGTGTAATATTACAAATTAAAAATATTACAAATTATGATGTTTGAGTTTATGTTATATTTGTTTATTAATAATATTTTTTGTACGACTTGAAATTAATCATTAAAACTTAACTTCAGCGAAATCACCCTAATAATTTACTATTGCTCAGAATTAACTGTAGCCCTGATATATGTACCTGTGCCGGAACCGTCGTGTTGTTAGGATAAAAGCTCTGACTAGTGCTTGGGACCCAAGTGTAATGTATTATCGCTCACCTCCACTATACGAATTCTCTCTAGTTAACTAAATTTCAAATTATGTATTAAAATGTATTTATGGAAAAATCAGTCTTTTAAACTTGTTGTTAGTGACTTTTTTAAATTTGGCATCTTTAAAAGTCACATAAAGATCTAAATCATCTAGAATTGTTAAAAAATGGAGTAGAAAGTTCTATTACAAACGGCAACTCAACTAGTATTTACTGTAATCACTTCCAGTTGTAGTATATATAAGTACTGTATATATATAGTAAAGTGTATATATAGCAGTACCGTTTTACTCCCATCAGAATATCCTAGAGCAAATCAATAATTGATGTCCTGAGACTTTGCCGTACGAATGCATTATTCAGACAATACTCGTACGTGTAGTCTGTTCTTTTATTGTGATATGATACGATATGATGAATGATGAAGTCGTGGAATTCCATAAAGCGAATTGAATATTTTACTTCCTTTATTCTGATGTCAGTTTGTATTGATCGTATTGGGGAATGAGAGATTGGTTTTTAGCTATTTAAAATTATAAATAACTGTGATATTTGTTCGCTTATGTCTAATTAACACCAAATTCGATTATAGTTTAGCTCATATACGATATGTTGTACTTATCATGTTTTATTTTATTCTTAAAAGATAAAGATATTTAATTGTTTTTCTTATATTTTAACAGCACGTTTTATAATATGCTATGCTCTTAGCAGGGTCATAGAAGGAACTGTACTGTAACCCTGGAAACCATTCTACTTTTCCAGGCATGGTATTTTATGTCATTCGATGTAATTTCAATTTTAAATGTTTTATAATTCCATAACATTTTATCAATCTCTTTTTGAAATATTACAAAAACATTATTGAATTCAAAATTTTTTCCTACTAAAAAATAGCCACATTTGATTTTTGTAATTCATTTAGCAAACTCATTTGTTGTTATCATTCTTTGACTATATTGCACACACAGGCACATACATGCAGGCTAGAATGGGAGACGTTAGCGTCAAAATTCTCTACTTTGTTTTTCTACCCGATATTAAAGTTGGTTGGTAATTGACTGCGTTTAATTCCGCACTTTGACCACCAGAAGTAAGAAATGAAAACGAATCTCCCAATTGGGACTAATGCAACAACCATCCCGCTTAGAATCAGACGTTGCTGATAGTTTTAAGTTGGTAAAAAGAAAAAAAATATTTTTGAATTCAGGTGAAAGCCAGAAAACGCTTTTGTAGGCTATACTGTGTACGTTAAGACGTATTATGTCTTAAGAGACATATATTATGTTATATAGTTGGTGCCGTTACATCGTGTATAATAACGCGTAATTTTTATGAATATAAATCATCATCATCCTCCAAAAGAAAATCTAGGCATCGTTTTGAAAAAGGCAATCTTGATTTAAATATAATTGCTTTACACAAGTAATATGAAAATTATAAAAATAAATTACTATGATTAATTATTACAAATATTATTATAAAATTTTTAAGATTTAACACCAAAATCAAATTAGATCTACTATTTATAAGTTTTATAAGTAGTTACGATTTAATAAAATTCTAAACAACATTTTAAAACGTACATAAACTGGTAATCACTAATAAACCCACAAATTTTAAAACATGTAAGATTTAATTTCATATAAATGTAATTTCACACAGCAGGTCGATAATTTTCTCGGATTAGGGCAAAGATCACCGCTTAATTCAGTCAGTTGTATAGCTTTTAGATAGGCTGATAGACAGATGGACAATCGGTTGGATCGATTGATAGACGTATAGCAAAGAGAAAAATTTTCAAGTCCACAAAATTAAGCATGTTCATAAATAAACAATATAAATTTGATATATACATATATATTTGATTCGCGATGGTTTACAGGTTCGATTCCCATTTGGAAAAGATGATTTTTTTCGTTTCTATTTTCTTTGCTTTGGCAACTAGGCAAAAGCGCGACGTTAAGTTCTTCTACTCAACACGCAATGCATCGAAAAGGCGGAAAGCGGGGATTGGAGTGTCTTTACACTAGGTTCCAACGGTTTCTGCAGGTCCACCTAGTCTACCCTGCTATGTGCGGGATAAAGCGTGAAGCTATAAAAAATGATAAAAGTCGAAATTCTCTATATGACCTTAATGCTATAGATTTAGTAAAAATATAATTTGTAACAGTAACTAGTAACTCTATATTTATATTAAAAATTTTGGACATACTCGTTATATACAAACGAGTGGTATAAATTTAGCCCCGAGTACACACTTGACTCGCTTTTGTTTGATTGTCAGCAGTATGACATAATTTCTTTCTTTTTCCTTTGTGGATGTAATTTACATTTAAATTTTTAAAAACCTTATGATCTCCATAAGGCTTTATCTTTCTTTGTAAACATGTTACATAAACATTATTTAAAATAGGTTCAGGTTTTTTTTTAGCTTCACGCTTTTATCCCGCACATGGCAGGGTAGGCAGAGGGAACTGCAGGAACCATACGAACCTAGTGTTAAGACACTCCGTTACTTAGTCCCTGCTTACTCTGTCCCCGCTTTCTGCCGTTTTCGAGGCATTGCGTGTTGAGTGGCGGAACTCAACGCCGAAGGTTCAGGTCATTCACCTATATTATAGGTTGGATAGTTGAGGTTTTAGTTTTCTGATTAGACTAAAAAATGTGTGACAGTGCTACTTTGCCTTTTTATTTATTTTGTTGATTAACAATGTCAATTTGTCGTACAATTATAAAAAATCTGTGATAAATTCAATATTTCATATGATAAAAGATAAATCAAAAATAATGTACAAAATTTCTTAAATACTCATATATCAATTTGGCTACACTGTAACTGGGAAATTGAAAACCATCCAATGCGATTTGGGATTAGAGCGGGGTTATAAAATATATCCGCGATGAATGGCTCAACTGTTTATTAAAATGTTTGTTTGTTTTTACAATTGAGACTTTCCACGTATGTAATATCAGCATATATAGCTTCACGCTTTATCCCGCAGCAGAGTAGGCAGAGGGACTCGCAGGCACCATGAGAATCTAGTGTTAAGACACTCTGTTCCCCGCTATCCGCCTTTTCGAAGGATTGCGAGTGTGTTGAGCCGCAGAACTCAACGCCGCGTTTTGCCTAATTGCCAAAGCGACGAAATTCGAAATTGAAAAATCCATCTTCCCCGATTATTTATATATATATATATATATATATATATATATATATATATATATATATATATATATATATATATATATATATATATATATATATATATATATATATATATATATATATATATATATATATATATATATATATATATATATATATATATATATATATATATATATATATATATATATATATATATATATATATATATATATATATATATATATATATATATATATATATATATATATATATGTGTGTGTGTGTTTCATTTCATTTCAGTTCATTTTTATTACAGGGAATGACAACAGCTCAAATTACAAAAATATTAGGTCAACGGGCAAAACCCTACGGGTTTTGATTACGTGACAAATTTTATACAAATGTGGCAAAGGAAGAATAAAAGAAATGTTTCGAGCGTTCCTTTGATTGCGTTCACTTAGAAGTTGGTTCGTACTCCAACAGACTATAATACACTTTAATATTTCTTTACCATTATATTCTAAATCAACAACGATTTTTTAAAAATATTGTTGACAGATTTTCCTTTTAGCTGCAGAACCCAGAAATCGATTAAAGGGTAGGTAAAGAATATCGATAAATTCACATCTGTTGCAAGGTTAAATGAAGAAGGCAATTTTCAAAGGGACTGTTCACGGAAGTCTAGTGATTGTATACGACCTGGAAGTGAAAAATTTAAACACATTATTTACATTAATATATATTTTTTAAGAAATTATATATCATCTCCAAGGCCATACCATAAAGCTCGATCGACAGTTCCTCGCTAGCAAACTTATTAATTAATTCATAAATTACAATATTTTGGGTAAGTTTTACATTATGTGCTTATTTTTCTTATTTGTATAAAGTGTGTTTAAGACTCTTTTGCATAATTATAACTTTTTACATCGAAACAAGTGAGTTAGAAAGTTTCAGGTAAATTTAAAATATTTAACATTAAACGTTGTACTGTGATTTTTTAGTAATTGGTGTAATCCAATAAGTTATAAGCGTAGGCACAGGGACATTAAAAGCTTCCATAATGAATTATAAGTACGCAATATACAGTGTCTCTGATATTCTTATAATAATATTTAAAGAGTGACGTTAAAATAAAATCTTTTTCGGTTGTATTACAATTTATTATCAGCCTGACTATTTGTTTTTCATATATTATAATGTGTAAATTATTTCACTGTAACTCGATACATTTATATATAGATATCAACCTAAAAATATGATTAAAAACTCAGTTTCCTTTGCTGTAGAGATAAAATTGAATTTTTAACAAATTCAATGTAAAAAAGGAAACAAAATCTAAAAATAAATTAAATATGTCTACTTTGCGCTACTGAAAACTGACGTTTACCGCGAGTTCTGACACTTGAATTTTACTGCGTACATTTGGTACATATATTAAAGTTTTATAACAATATATCGTGTCAGATTGACTTTTGAAAGGAAATATATAGTATATTAACAAAATATAAGTATTTATAAAAGAAAAGTATTATCTTTTAAAGTTAAAAGTTATCAACTAAAGTGAATTGCCTCATAAAGTTGTTATAGTTGGTGCTTTTTTTGTATACAACTACTTGTGCGTCTTACTAATAATGAATACAGGAATGTACACTATAACAAATTAAAAAAAAAAAACAACTTATTTGTTATAGAGTGCGAAAACTTATTTGAAAGTAATTATAAATAATAAATACGCAGAGGCGTAAGCATCTGCCTGTAAACGCGACGGTTTGTGGGTTCGATTCCAACTCGGGGAAGATGGATTTTTCTATTTCCAAATTCTTCGCTCTGGAAACTAGGCAAAGTGCGGCGTTGAGTTCCGCCACTCAACACGCAATACCTCGAAAACAGCGGAAAGCGGGGACGGAGAAAGCAGGAACTAAGCAACGAAGTGTCTTAACACTAGGTTAATATGGTTCCAGCAGTTCCCTCTGTCTACCCTGCCATGTGCGGGATAAAGCGGGAAGCTACAAAAAAAAAGAATTGAACTTTTTGAATATATAAGGCTTTCGCGTTTATTATAAGTAATATTTAAATTATCGATTGGATTTATATATAAATTTTATATAATATATAAAAAATCCTATATTTCTCCTAAGCACAATGAGCTTTATGTATAAAGCTGGCAAACTTCTAAGAAAATAACGTTATGTACATTAAGTTGAGACAAATCCATCAATATCGATATCAGCGTTCCCAGTAGCGAAGGTTTATTGAACCGACATCTGGCGCGTTAGCATAACTAATGTTCTTTGCCGATCACTTACAATATCTCTTTTATATCTATTTGATGACTTATTCTTTTAATTCTGACGTTTTGTTTTGGAAAGAAAAATAGTTTTTTTGGTGTTTTCTTATACGGTTTCTAATTTATTGGGTCTTATATCTTTTGGCGACGAGACAGTTGTTTGAAGACGGCGTCGAACTTAAATATAATGGCGTTCGTTATTTAATTTTATCTGAAAGTTTGATAAAACTCACCTGTTCTAATGTTAAAAATATAGGTATAAAATAGTCATTATATCAGGTTTCATTATCCCTAGAATTATCCAACAGGCGATTAAAGTACATAAATATCCCAATTTGAAAAAAGAAGACGGTTGCACTAACAATAACTTTAAAATCCCAAATATTCAGCTTAGTTTATCCCAAAATAGCAGCTCATTCTGTAAGAATCCAGTACAAATTAAGAAATCGTTGGCGGTAATTTGATATAATAATTATATCAAACGAATACAATGTCAATATGCGATTAAAGTGGTTAAATTACTTTATTTAAATTATGTAAATGTTACGAAAATTCTTTAAAAAAATTATTTTTTTTTATTGCGATAAATGCAGCCATTTCGGTCAGAATAAAGTGTTGAGTTCACTACGCCGTTTAAAACTTGAAGATCTCATATCTTGGTACTTTGGATCTAAAACCAGTGGTAAGTCTTTCTGTTTTCTATTCATGCTAATTCTGAACGCAATGCGCATTAACGAGTATGCCACTATTGTGTCTAATTTCTATGCAAGGTTATGCCTAAAACGATTAAGGGATAATAATATAAGAATATTATCAAAGATAGCTCGGTTTTTAATTATTAGTTAATTTTAGGTGCCTAATTATTGAAGAACAATTAATTACTTAATACGAACTATAACAAAAGTTTTTTTAAATGCCAAGTCATATAAAAATCAAGGATGCTAATAAAGGAGTTTTTATCTTCACTGCATCCTCAGAGTCAACTGGCATTATAAGCCATAACATACCTCTTTAGTTTTCACAGTCACTGAATATAAAAATAGCGTCGAGCCCTCATAAAAGAAGTGGTAACTGAAATTTATGGAATTAATTCTTTATAAAAATCCATATTTTTAATTATTTTCTAGTTAAAAATCTTATTTTTATCCTAATTATTTTTATAACGAAATATCCTCTCTCAGAGCATGTATGAAGAGGCGAATGGCAGTAGACGAGGCGAAAGAGGTATTGCAGGGATCGCAACGTACATTACAATTGTTCTCCAAACAAAAGAAAATTTTATATTAGGAATTGTCGTAATAAAATAGACACAAACGTTCAATTTATAACCAAAACGCCTAGAGATATCGCTTTATTATTCAGATCGGCTTCGGTGTTGTAACGACAAGTTGTAAATTGTATGGTATTCTTAAACCATTTGTGTACGAATGGTTCCTTACATATGTGAATGTGGAAATACATTATGAAACTTTAATTGCCTGCCTTATAGAAAATGGAGAGCAGAAAATTTAAATGGAAAATTGCTGCATTTTTATTTTATTATAGCTGAGGTAATATAAATATTGCTTTGTACAGAAATAACACTATTTTTATGATTATTTTTGTTAATGTTCAAGAATATTATTTCACGAGATTTATTTACATTAAATATTAGGAGCGCTTGCGTTTTGCTTGAATTGTATTTAGGTATAGGTGGCGCAGAGGGCTTAGCTTGTAAACGTGTCGGCTCGTAGGTTCGATTCCCACTAGGCGACGATGGGTTGTTTCATTTCCATTTTCTTTTCTCTGATTTTTAAGCAAAGCCCGGCTTTGAGTTCCGTCATTAAAAATTTGAGCCTCGAAAGGCGGATAGAATGATGTTTCTTAACCCTAAATTCCCCGGTTCTACGAGTTGCTACGAGTTCCTATTTTGCTACGAGTGGTCCTATGACAGTTGTAGTATTAAAATTTACAATATTTTATTTCCGTACACAAGGTTATATATTAATAAATATTGATGTTTTTCATTATTATCTTGTTACTATCTGACAGTTATATATATTAAATTGTGTTTGACATTTTTTTCTTAGTAAGTTATTTTATTTTTAGATACTTAATATATAATAAAAAACAAGTTTATAATGTGCAATACACAATATAGAATTCATATATACAAAAAATGTTTATATATTTTCTTAAAATATATATTATTTAAAGGATCTCCAAGAATTTCGAATTATTGGCTACTTATTGAGAGGGAACAAGAATAAATTTCGGCCAAATTCATCACTTCGACACTATTACACTCTGTCACGAACATCGAGTTACGCTGTTGTTTGTCGATATATAGACGTTATTGAACGTTCATCACATACAATTTACTGTGGAATAATAATAACTTAATCTTTATATTATGAGAAAATAAGTAATTTGAGGTCTGTTTGAACTTTTTCTATAGGAATATTATATTTTCAAAGTGTTCCGTCTTATTATGGTTTACAAATGAATTAATTTATAAGTTGTTGTATTTTAATGATTTAATATATTAATCTAAAATAAAGTACTTATATATAATAATGTAACGTATAACCTCATCATCATTTTAAAGCAAAATAATAATTTAGTGTTAATTAAAGGTTAAGCGTAGGAAATGAGTTTTCCACTACTTAAAATGCAATGTCTCGAGCCCAAAAACCTAGTTCACACTACATCATAGACAGGTGAAACGTGAAGCGAAAACAAAAAGACAATAGAAATATATACAAAAATAATAAACATAAATGCAAATATATATATATATATATATATATATATATATATATATATATATATATATATATATATATATATATATATATATATATATATATATATATATATATATATATATATATATATATATATATATATATATATATATATATATATATATATATATATATATATATATATATATATATATATATATATATATATTTAAGCTTCACGCTTTATCCCGCACATGGCAGGGGAACCTAGTGTTAAGACACTCCGTTGCTTAATCCCTGCTTTCTCCGTCCCCGCTTTCCGCCTTTTGGAGGCATTGCGTGTTGAGTGGCGGAAGTCAACGCCGCGCTTTGCCTAGTTTGCCAGAGCGAAGAAAATGGAAATAGAAAAATCGAACCCAGAAACCGTCGCGTTACAGGCAGACGTTGCGCCTCTGCGCCACGACGGTCCTCAATCAATTCGTATATCTCTCAATTTTCATATATCTTTCAATTTTGATATATTTTTCATATAAACTATTATACACCTACTTAGTAACAATGACTAACTTAATTGTGTTATCTAGACACACTCTAACTATAAAGGCAAGGATAATAGCGGTACACCGTGGCTAATCCTTGATGTCAAGGGGTCTTCACAGAAGAGCAGTACAATGCCAGGACCCCTTGGTACCTCTTAAACGTACGCATTCATTGTTGATTTTGAAATTTATGTCTGGTAAATTCTTTTCTTAGTCACCGTTTTAAGTGTATACTTAGTGAAGAAGACAAGTGTGGCTTAGGAGCTTTTTTGTTACATTACTAGGGAAATAGTTCTGAATATACAGGATGTGGTTATTAAACCTGCTATAAACGCTTTTTTTCCTCTTATTAAAAATGAATATTTTATCATTATTTTGTTGTTTAATATTTAGGTTTATTTAAGATTAATATTCAAGTTTGTTTCATTCTACCCACATTTAAAAAAATATATTAAATGGCAACATTAAAATGGGAAAGTGGCTCGGACAGTAAACTAGTTAAATCTGCAATGCTAAGTATTTCTTTTTCACAATGCTTATTTATAAAAATCTTGTATAATATGTAAAAAAATCTTTTTTATTAGAGTCCGACATGTGACGACAATATAAGGATTATGAAACTTTTGGTTTTCACAATGTTATTTTTTTTTTTATAGTATAGGTGGCAAACGAGCAGACAGATCACCTGATGGTAAGTGAATACTGCCGCCCATGGACATTTGCAACACCAGAGGGGCTACAAAATGCGTTGCCGGCCTTTTAGATGGGAATACGCTCTTTTCTTGAAGGTCTGCAGGTCGTATCTGTTCGGAAATACCGCATGCGGCAACTCATTCCATAATTTTGTGGTGCGGGGCAGAAAATTTTTGCTACATCGTACAGTAGTATTCTGCCAACTGTCAAGGTGGTGGGGGTGGTAGAGTTGTCGCATAGATCGATATCGGAAAGAGGCGGCAGGGATCAGCCCGAACAGTTCTTCAGAGCACTCCCCATGATATAAGCGGTAGAAAATGCATAGCGAGGCTATATCTCTACGCAGTGCCAAGGAGTCGAGCCGATCAGAAATCTTTTCGCAATCAACAATTCGAGTCGCTCTCCTTTGAATGCGGTCTAGAGGGAGAAGCTGGTACTGGGGAGCCCCTGCCCAAAAATGAACAATGTGAACAGTATTCCATGTGAAGCCGAACCTGAGCTGTATAAAGTTGCAGGCGGTGAGCCGGCGTGAAATACCGTTTCGATCTATTGAGCACACCGAGCTTCTTCGAGGCTAATTTAGCCTTACCCTCCAGATGACCACGAAACTGGACTTCGCTCGATAAGTCGACGCCGAGAATTCCGATATTGGCTGTGGCAGTTAGAGGAGTGCTCTCAAAACGGAGCGATACGACAAATGGCAGCTTTTTAGCGGTGAGCGCGCAAACTTGTATCTTCTTGGGGTTAAATTGGATAAGGTTAATAAATTGTTAATGAAACTCTTCAACCGGATTACTGGCATATAGGTACCTTAGTATACCAAAATACGCGCGGTTAATCGGTTTACATGTCGGATGTACGCGATTAATTCGCTTAAAGATTTTTATTTAAAAGATTTTGTAGTTTCATATTTTTTTAATAATAATCAAATATACGGACTAACAAGACTTGACATCTGAGATTTTTAGCTATTTGCATTTAGACTTATTTGAATGTATATGTATGAAATAATAACAATTTTTTTGTTGTTTTGATAGTGAAGAACAGCAACTCACATATTACAAGTTTCTGGCCCGAGTGGGAATCGAATCTTCAAACCGTCGCGCTTACAGACACCCGCTTACGCCTCTGCGCTACGACGGTTCTCTAATTTATATCTATGATTTCAAAATTTATATATTTTTCAAGTGCATATAGTTTATTTTTACGTTACAAAAGCACAAAAACAAATAGCGGATTTTAATTTTTTTATTTGACTTTGTTTTTTCGGGCGAATCTGAGCAATTAACTTTTAGTAATATATAGGAGAGACTGTTTTTTATCTCAGTACTTCCACGGAATCAGTATCACCACAGGAAACACCGTGCTTACCGCACCTTATTTAACGGGAAATTGTATAAAATAAAGTGGAATAGTTAAACAAAAAAAATATAAATAATCAAGTTTGTAGGTTCTTTTGAACAATATTACTTAAATATGAGTGTTCTTTTACCCAATATATTCATAAGTATTAAGACACGAGTATCGTGTTATTAAGTGTTTGATTAAAAATAAGAATATATAAAATGAAATACGCAGGTATTTTCTTCGTAAATCCTCTCAAATGATTCCATGAAAGCGCAAATCGGCAAAAGCTTAGAATGTAATTGAGCAGTAAGACGCATGACGGGCATTTAATGTACGTTTAATATAAAGCGGATTTGTAACATACTTGATACTGCCTACGGCTTTGTTTCCATCAAACAGAACTATACGTATTGTAGGAAATCGATATGAAATGCTAGATTTACTGTGATATGTCGCTCCTAGTTCTTTGTTCTAGCGAGGTTAACTTTGCTTTATAATGTTCATATTAACTATTTAAAACTATATTTTTTAAAGGTAATTTTCTAATTTTTTATATTGAGTAACATATTTTCTCTGATTGCTTTCCATTTTTATATACAAAATCTGAAGCGTTGAACTTATCTCTGGATTTTGCAGTTCCTTCTGGTACATTTGGCACTCGTTATTTGGATCTGAAATATTCGGTAATTGCAGTTTGGTAAGATATAATGATAAGAAAAGCAGTTTTTATATTAATAATACTTGATAAAGTTTTTAATATTAAATATATATAATTTGAAAATAGATAGTGTATTATGTTTTTAGTCGTAATTACAATAAAAAACCAATTTTTATTTAGCATTAATTGAATAAATAAAAAGAATGTAATAAATATTTCTATTCCGTAAAAAGAAAAGTGATAAGACGTCACTCGCACTTGAAACGACTATGTGTTGAGCGAAACTCAACGCCGAAGAAAAATCGATTAATTCACCCATTCAATCCATTGACTGAAGATACATACCACTCTAACGCGTTTACTTTTAAAAATATTAATTCTCTTTCGAAGTTATATGACAAAAAATTTTATTATATTCATAGACAAACTTCTCGTATGATATGATTATTATACATATCGACTAAATGTTTTACCCAATCTTGAAGAACTCACTCAAGTGGATTTGGATATGGGTAATTTTTATTATTGAAAGTAATATTGAGAATATATTTAATAATTGGCATTGTATGGCTTTAGTCAAATATGTACGTACGATTAAAATTTTTGAAAATAAAATAATACTTGATTATAAGTTATAAGGAAGGGTAAGTTAAGGATAAGGGTGAAAATCACATAACAAAATCACAACATCTGTCGGTCAGTGTTTCTTTTTGTCAAGGCCATGATTTCAGGTCTATTTCACATTATTTAAAATATATTCTTTTTAACATATGGGATCATTAAATGTACGTACAAAGGGTTTTGTTTAATTATTAGTAATTCAATATTTATTCAAGCACTCTTAAATTAGTCAATATTCATACTATACGAATAAAATCAAGCTGTTAAATAATCATTCTAAAACTAAACTAGTTTATATTGTACAAAAAATAATTTATCAAACAAATTGTTATTCGATTTAAATATATATTTTTAAGTACACTAAACTAAAAAAAATCAAAAACCTTCAAGCTGTATATTGTATGAAGTAGGATAAGGAACTTAGTGCTAAGACACTCTTTTTCAACTTTCCATCTACAGACATTACGAGTTGAGGGACGGAACTAAATGCAACGCGAAATCTCTTCCTTTTTTTCTTTCTTTTTTAAATATTATCTACAAATCTTAGCATTGTTTCGTTGGAGTGAGAATCACGAGCTTAAGAGGTAATTGAGTGTTGACTCACATGACGAATGTAACGTAGTAAGTACGTTTGTGTGAAGAGGGATTTATGGGGTATCAAGTTATCTTTAACAAGGCTTATCAAAATTGAGATATTCAATTATATTGGTTAGAGTTAGTATAACGATATACGGCCGTATATAATATATTATGTCAACCTGTTTGTTAGCATATATCCATCCTCCATTCCTCCCCTACTCGGAATTGAGTATCTTGACCACAGATTAACTACGTCTATAGTATTATAAGGTCGTGTCCCACACTAAAATAGATGTACTTCGACGTCAGAAGGCATGGTGTAGGATAATTCGGTAGAGATAGAGATGTCACCTTGTGTAGCCAAATATACGAACAGTGTTCTCCATCTATAATTGATTCCGTCAAAACACCTTTGTCAATAATATTACTAGTTTTGTATTGTTACAAGTTGTTACAAATCGCAATTGACAATTTTAATTAATTTATTTTATAATATCTATACAGAATTAAAAGTTTACACAAATCTTCATTAGATAAAAATAAAGGAGGATAATAATATAAAAGCGGGGACGGAGAAATCAGGGGCTAAGCAACGGAGTGTCTAACACTAGATTCCCACGGTCCCTGCAGGTCCCTCTGCCTACCCTGCCATGTGCGGGATAAAGCGTGAAGCTAAAAAAAAGTAAGATAATGTTGACTTCAATAAGTTCTATAAAACCATAGGTTTGACATTCATCGTATATATTTCGAAATAAAGATCAAAGTGACTTGTGACTAGGTCCTCGCTACCTAACAATTATATATGTGCGATAAAGTGTGAAGCTAAAAAATTTACACAAACGCAATTTGATTTTTCTGCAAAAGAATAAAATTTTTTTCATAAATAATACTGTATATAACGCATGCAGTAACAAAATAAACGACTGATGCACCCTTTGTAACTTTATAACGGAAAAACCACCTAACGAACTATAGTTTTACTACAGTAGAGTTTTCATTAAAACGTGGCAGTTTGAGGCTTAGTTTTATACAAAATGTAAAAATAGATATTCTATATAGTGCCTTTCATTTTACATATTAGTAAAGGTATTGTTTTAATTTTACTTAAGTCAATGATATTCGGAATTTTTTTAATAAATTGTTCAAATTTAATAAATATGCAAAGTTTATCTCAGTTACAATAAAAAAATTAAACATTATCGTCTGAAAAAATCTAAACATTATCGTCTGACTGTAAACGAGATAGTTATTGGTTCAATTCCCTGTCGACGTTATTCGCAAATGTTATTTAAATTTTCATATGTTGGTATAACGGTATTGCGGTAATATTGTATATCTATATGTCAGGGCATAATTAGGTATTATAATACGTGTTATAGTAGAACTTATTAGATTGAAGGACTTTTAAATAGAAAAAATAGTTTTGTCATATTTTCTGTAATTTGTCTTTAAAAAAGCATCACACCGAGAATTAAATAGAAAATGTTAGTGCTATTGTCTTAAAATATAATAGTTCGATTACATCTCACTTCGAATGTTGCGTTATTAGAATTTATTTATTACTTGACTAAACAATTCAAAAGCGGGACTTTCAGGTAAACTTGACACGCTTGAATATTAATCAAGCAAATGATAGCAAGTATCGAAGTTAATCATGTCAACGCAATAAAAATATATGAGCGTTTATACTTAACTTTATGTATTTTGTATGAAAGTCATCCATGTGGCAATAAGATGAAATTTATAATCAACCAAAAAAGATCCAATATTAAAAATAAATATAAGTATATCCAATATTTAAAATTTATTTCAATATTTAAATACATTTTATATATACCCAGAACAAAACTACATACATATTACTGCAAATTTAAGATTGTTGACAATTATTAAGTATATTTTATTGTCCTAGACATGATATGAAATTTGACGAAAAGTAAGAACTTACAGTATATAGGGTACAGAAAGAATAAATAAAATTCAAAATACAAATCAATCAATACAAGCTTATATTTGTATTTCATTTTATATAAAATGAATGGGATAAAACTGCAATTTTTTATTTATTTATTTTCTAGGAATATAGTACGGAACGGGACGAAGCAATAAATGTACGTAAAAGTAAAACAAAAAAATTTTCTAACCTAGGAATCCAAAACATGTACATTACAATGATCCAAAAACAATTTCTAACAATGCCTAAAGACCATTAAGGATCATTTTTAGCTTTTTACGCGCAGCAGAAATTGCTTTATATACGCTATCTGGCTGTCATTCAATTAAGTAACCTAAAATGTATGTAATAAATAAAAGGTAGATAAAGGGATAAGTAAGCACCCAGATATTTTTCAATCATACAAATATATGTATGTACTATATGTTACTTCGGTTGACTTTTGAAAACACAGTGTCGAAGATACTGGAGGAAGGTCACGTAAAAAGCACGAGGACTCCCCGGAGAGCATGCATGAAGAGGTTAATGACAGTGGACGAGGCGAAAGAGGTATGCAAGGACCGTAGCGTTTGGCGCTCCGTTCTCTCTGACTACCCCGCTAGGGATAGAGGGTGAAGATATGTATGTATGTATGTATGTATTATATGTTAGCTATATTTCAATAAAATATTATACTATACTTGTGCCAAAAAGAGGACATCAAAAGAAGCATAGCATATAAAAAATATACTTTCAAGCAATCTACAGTACATAATTAGAGTATTGTCCATAGAGTTTGTTATCTTTATTTCCACGCTGTCCCGTTTTACGTAGAATATTTTATACGAAGATAAAAAAAAATATTAAGAGGCGTAAGGCGGACAATGGAAGCGCTGCCCCAGACCGTAACGACAGACGAAATTACTTAAGTATATTTCCTTAAGATCTCGTCTTTATAAGAAGAAAAATAACACGGAACAAAGCTAGGCGTCGGGAACAAAACTTTGAGGGACTTGCATCCGTCTCTCGAGGGACTACGAGCTATTGTGGCTTAATAAATTATAAAGGGAAAGCAACTGTACTATATTCTGTGTAATAAACTTTTTATATGCATATTATTTAAATTTTATCGGCGTAAACAATTTTGAGATGCTATCTGCTGTTATGACATGATGGGCAGTTTAAGTGAAGGTCCTGATGATTTTTACAATGTGTTTTTTTTAACTTCAATATTGCGCAGAGACGGAATTTGAGATTGTCATTTATTATACTTATATATTTTCTTACTTGTTTTATCTTCATCGAATTGTGCTTGTCCCTGGAATCCAGTATTAAAGCCCTACGTTCTCCACTTACTGCCTTTTAAGGCGTTAAGTTAAGGCGCTTTTGAGCGAGAAAAATAAATGTAATTCTTTCAACATGAGTAGGTATCAAGCCTTCAAATTATATGTATATAGCATTAATTAAATAGTTCAGGTGTTTTATGTATTTATGTATGTACAAGACTATAATTTTTAAATAAATTTATTCTACTTACAGTAAAAATGAATGTCCACCATTTTCTTTTTGAAGTTATGAGTTTAAGGGAGTTACACACAAAGCCTGTATTTAAAAACAAAATTAACAACTCAATAATTTATAAAAACAGGAAACAGGAAAGTATTTTTTGCGGTCAGTATAATAAAGAAATCTATTATTTTTGTGTAACTGCCCTAAGAAATTAAAAAAAAGGTTCTTATCTAAACTTCAGTTGTATTATTGTAAAGAAGGCGAGTTTGTTTGGCTTAACTTTCCAATCTCAGGAACGTTTTGTGCAAATTGAAAAAATATTTATATGGTATAGTCTATTTATCAATGTTTATTAAAGTCATTGATGGTTTCTAGCCCATGGTTTCTGATTTTAATAGCTACTTCAAGCATATAAAATGTATTATAAAAATGCCTTATTATATCTAATTAACCAAAGGAGTGACGAACTAAATAGTAATAATAATTCTTTATTGCATTGCACGCAATGTCTCAGAAAAAATGACTTACCGTGAAAGAAATATAAAATATTTTTGTAATAAAAACATAATATGTTAACAAATAAGTATGTTGTTAACATATTATATTATGTTTTCTCTTTTAGTACACAGAAAAAACTGAATGAATTGTCATTTCACCGACGATTTTATAAGATGGATGAGATTTATTTAGAGAAAATATGCAAAGTCACATAGTGTCTTTTAAGAGTGTTAAAATTTTTATCCAACTAAAACAATTTGTTCACAATTTAAATTCATTGTTCTAGAATGAAAATGGAAAGACAGGAAATGGGAAGACCGATTTAAGGTTAGCCTTTTTACTTTTTTACCCATTATTAAATGTAAGTTACTCTGATAATATGAAAACAACAAAATAACAATAATATATTAAATGAAGTAGTTTATATCCAAATATTGTTCTATCTCACAGATTTGCAAAGCAGTAGCTATGACTATACCAAGGAACGATTGTGATATATAATTTGATAAGGAGTTTACACACGTATCACGAACAAAACGTATCTGTTAGATGTTATACAGTTTTTGTTTTCATTAATTATTTATTAGAATTCCTTTTGGGAGAGCGAATCATTTTAATTTATGGAGTTATTTTATATTAAGTATAATTAGTGCTTAGCTTACTCTACTGTCACATACAGTTTTGACTGTTGACTTATACAGATAATACTTACAAATGAAAAATATTTCTTATACCATCGTGACACGGTTAGGCAACGACTGATAAAATCACTTGAGAATGTTTTAATTTAAATTAATTGGATATCATCACTTTTCTATTGTTATAAGACAAAGTTAAAATTAGTAAAATGTGTAACTTAGTTGAGTAAAGCTCTACTAAATCATGTTTTTTTCTAATTTCATTATAGTCTCCATATGTATAATTCATATATGTGTATTACATTACATATATTTTAAAGTAACATAGAATATTCAATTCGCTTAAAAGCTTCAATACTGGATTTAAAATAGAATTTCATATAAACATTACAATATATCACTGCACTTTACCGATGCTCGTTATTTATTTATGTTAACAGTTTCCCTTTTTTATATATAACAAATAGTTTTTTTAAAAGAAAATCTAAATTTCCAATATTTTTGCGCTATGAAATAAAATATAAAAAAGCTTTTTTTCTTTACAAACGACTTTGTTGTCACAAAGCGTACAAGTGTGTGTAGTACCTCTACCTCCGTTCCAGTAAACATCAAACCAGTCTAGTATACAGGATGATACGATTTGCAAGTCGAAACAGCCACAGCATAGCTTTGAATATTTTGCGATTCGCGATTTGACTTTAAAATTTGTTGCAACCGCCTATCAAGCTAGCTCTGCTTCACTGGAGATCTCCATTATTTCACTTGATACTTTAAGCCCCCTTGTGTTTTGCATATTTGCTTTTTTAGCTTTCCAATACTTATAGTAGATTAACTTAACCCGTTTAGAGGTTATTTCTCTTAAGGCAGAGTATGGTATATTAAAATACTGTGTATGTAAAAATACCTAAAGATTTTTATTAAATTTGTAGTGATAGAGAATTATAGAGAACACATATTGTCAAAAAAACATAACTTATTCTTATTTTTTTATTTTTTTTTATAGCTTCACGCTTTATCCCAAATGGCAGACTAGGCAGAGGGAACTGTAGAAATTATAGAAACCTAGTTTGAAGACACTCAGTTGCTTAGTCCGTCCGTCCTCCGTCCCCACTTTCCGCCTTTGGCGGAACTCAACGCCGCATTTTGCCTAGTTGCCAGAGCGATGAAAATGGAAATAGAAAAGTGTATCTTCTCCAAATGGGAATCAAAACCAGTATGAATAGTATTTTATGGATTATATACTTTAACTTAAACTGCAAGTTAAGCTATGAATTAAGAATTTAGAGAACAGTCATGGCACAGCGTGGTCTGTAGACGCGTCGATTTGTGGGTTCGATACCCACTCGTGGAGGACGAATTATTTCATTTCCATTTTCTTTGCTATGGCACCTAGGCGAAATTGCGGCGTTAAGTTCCGCCAATTAACACACATACATGCATTCAAACGTAGAAATTCGAAAACAGAGTGTCTACACACTAGATTTCTATGGCTAAAAAATATACTTAACTTCTAAATATTATAAAGCTAGAACGCATTATAAAGTGTCGTATTTTATGAAGTCAACAGTGTGATATGGAGATGGGAATCTACCTCCTTTTAACGATGCCTCTCACATTATGCTAATATTGTATATTATTTTGGAAGAATACGTGTTTTTGTATGTAATAGAATAGGCTATAAATTGCTTTTATTCAAATTGTACTGAAGTGTATGAGGAATATTATATGCATATAATAACACAATTTTATATTTTTACAACGAAGTCAATATAAATTTACTTTTGCCTATTATATAAGATGAGGAAAATAATGCTTATTTTAGTAGACATTTTAACGGATGCTTTAGGAATATATTATAAAAAGAAATCTTAAAAAAATATGTTTTTGGGGCGATTATATCTTAGTTTTTCTAACAGATACAATTTTCCTAAACTTTTCCTTTTATCATCTTACTGTTGATAAAGTTAGTACACTATTTTGACCATATTTTCTGAATGTCATTATTTTATTTTCAACGGTGAAATCACGTTTTTACATCACATATTGTAACAATTGTAAGAATCTATAAAAATTTACAACCCGACTGTTATCGAGGACCGCCGTGGCGCAGAGGCGCAAGCGTCTGCCTGTAAACGCGACAGTTTCTTATCTTGCTGCTCAAAATGAAGAATTTCAGAAAAAAATAATTGAGTTGGAAAATCAAGTTAAACAAGATCGAAATCAAATAATTATGCTTGAAAGTAAGATCGAGGAATTACAAATGAATAGTAGGAAGTCTAGTTTTGAAATTAAAAATGTTCCGAAAAAACCTAGCGAAAATAAAGATGATCTCATTCAGATGGTTCTCAGTCTCTCCAAAACTGTGGACTGTGACATAAGTAAGTCTGATATTAAGGATATATATAGAGTTAAACCAAAATCATCTGAAAATAAATCACCGCCAATCGTAGTAGAAACAAACTCAACCATACTTAAAAATGATTTTCTAAAAATGGCAAAGTCGTACAATGTTAAGCATAAAAGCAAGCTCTGTGCTAACCACCTTGGACTTGGTTTTAAAGAGGATAGCCCAATATACCTGACGGAACATCTAACTCCAAAAGCTGTTCGCCTCTACTTCCTGGCAAGAGATTTAATAAAATTTAAAAATTTTAAGTTTTGTTGGACTGCTTACGGAAAAGTATACGTGCGAGAAAATGAACATACCAAAATCATATTGATCAGAAGTGAAAGTCAAGTACAACAAATTTTGAATGGGAATCCTCAAATATCGAAGCACATTTGACTATATATAGACAACTCGACAATACCAAACATGTTGTCCATTCTACCTCTATTAGATAATTTATTTTTCCTTTATTTTAACTATTTTAAAATTGTATTGTTATTTTGTTTTGTATTCGTATCACTCACCGAGTATTTTATTGTTCTTAACGTGTACCTATTACTCTGCTGGCAAATTAGACGGCTTATAACAAACATTCTGAGTCATATTCCGCAATACTTTAAAAAGCATACACCCTCAACAACCACACAATGTTATCTCTTCATAACAAACTCAGATTACTTCCAATTAGCACCTTCAATTATACACCTCTATATTGATTTAAACAATTTAAGTTATGGCTGAAACTAAGCAAACTGTGAATGAAATAGACAGCTTAACGTTAGCACGAAGTGTTGAATGTGATTTTTGTGATCTGACTAAGCATGTACATATAAAGAAAAATGATTTAACTATAGTTTCACAGAATATTAGAAGCGTATACTGCAATTTTGATGATTTTTTAGCAAATATAAATGTTTTGTCTTTTGATATTGATGTAATCGTTCTTACTGAATGCCATTTAAGGTCCGATAAGCCTCAACTTGAAAATTATAACTCTTTTGCAACTGCTCATCAGTTAAACCAGAATGACGGAGTAGTGGTTTATATAAAAAATATATTTGAGTCGAGTGTCAAAGAAATTAGACTTTCCCAAGCATCTTGTCTTGAGGTGAAGCTATTAAATACTACTATTATGTGTATCTACCGTTCTCCATCAAATACAAACGCTGAAAGCTTTATAAATTCCTTGAATTTACACTTACAGTATCTAAAGTCACAAAACGTAGTCATTGCAGGAGATATTAATATAAATCTTATAAGTAGAGATACAGAGCAAACATATGAATACAGCAATAGAGCTAACTATCTCAATATGTTATCAACGTACGGAATATTACCTGGACATATATTACCTACTAGGAATAAAAATTGTTTAGATCATTTTATGTTGAAATTTAATAAAAACAAATTTCAAGCGTTTATAGCTATTTTACAAAGTTCTATCACTGATCATTATTGTACACTGTTAGTGTTATCAAAACAAAAGAATATGTATCCTGTAAATAAGACATGTACAATTATAGATTTCGACAAAGCCTTAAAATTTATAAAGGAACAACATTTGCCAGAATTACTTTTCTGTGACGATGCATCCCAGTTAACGGAGCTTTTAATAAATAAACTGAGCATGGCCATTAAAGAGAATACCACGATTCGACAAATTCTTAAAAGTAAACGAATAATTAAACCATGGATTACGCCTGGAATCTTACGATGTATAAACACTCGAAACAAACTACAGAATGAGTCAAAAAAAACCCACAGGATAACGTAAAGAAAATTATTTATTTACGACACAGAAATTTTTGTAATAATTTAATTAAAAAGGTAAAAAGAAAATATGAAAGAGAATCTTTGGCTAAATCAACGAAAAACAACAAGCTACTCTGGAAAACCATAAAAAATATAACTTACACCAATAATGACAAAAAATATAATAAAGAATTACTAAATATCAAACCGACGCCAATAGAATCAGCTAATGCAATTAACGAATATTTTGTGACTGTAGGTAAGAATCTTGCTCAAAAAATTAATGTTAATATCGACAAAAACGATAATAAGCTTTTAAAATCGATTCCGTCACAGTCCCAGTCTTTTGTTATCATGAGTACAGATGTAGTCGAAGTAAACAGCATCTTAATAAGTTTGAAATCGGACAGTGCTCCTGGTTGGGACAATATATCCACCAAATTCCTAAAGCATATTAAAAATGAGGTTGTACCTGTTATTACCCATCTGGCAAATCTTTGTTTTTCATCTGGCGTATTCCCTGCATCGCTTAAATGTTCCATAATAACGCCAGTTCACAAGGGAGGAGAAAAGCAATATGAACAATTACAGGCCAATTTCAGTTTTACCGGCAATTTTTAAAATTATAGAAAAATTAATAAATAATAGACTTAAATATTTTGATAAATATAACATATTATCTAGTTATCAATTTGGGTTTCAACAAGGAAAATCGACAGAAGATTCAATAACAGTCCTCACTGAGATGGTTACAAAACAACTCGACAAAGGAAATAAATGTTTGTCTATTTTCTTAGATCTCAAAAAAGCGTTTGATGCTGTCTCGCATCCCATCCTAATTAAAAAGCTAGAGATAGTCGGGATTAGGGGGAAAGAGCTCTCGTTATTTAAAAGTTATTTGTCGGAAAGAAAACAAATGGTAAAGTTGGGTGAATTCATTAGTATCAAAGCCACTGTGACATATGGAGTACCCCAAGGAAGTGTTTTAGGCCCCACATTATTTCTTTTATATATAAATGATCTATGTAATATGCAGATGGAAAAAGCAAGGATTATATCATATGCAGATGACACTGCGATCATATTCACAGGCAATTCGTGGGCAAATGTCAAAACAATTGCTGAGAAAGGTATAGCACTGGTAAACAGATGGCTAGAAAGTAATCTACTAACATTAAATGTAGTAAAAACAAATTATATTACTTTTTCAATAAATAACAAAACACAACCTGGGGACGACTTTTGTATAAAAATACACAGATGTCAAGATTTTCAAAATAAAAATTGCACCTGCCCTATCATAGAAAAAGTAACAAACACAAAATATCTTGGCGTTATAGTGGACCAAAGGTTATCATGGTACCCACATCTAGAGGAAGTCGCAAATAGAATAAGAAAATTAGTTTTCATTTTTCGTACATTGCGACACGTGCTTCCAATACCTCACCCAAATGACGAATTTACTTCCAGAAATATTCTTAAGGAAACATATGTTGCACTAGCCCAATCGGTACTGACATATTGTATTCCCATATGGGGAGGAGCCCTAAAGACAAAATTCTTGGTTTTAGAACGTGCACAGCGAACTCTAATCAAAATAATGTATTTTAAAAATAGTATGTATCCAACAGAACAACTATATGCACTAAGTGATTTACTATCTGTAAGAAAACTTTATTTGTTAAAAATAATTTTGAAAAAACACAAATCCCTTTACTATGATCCGCTTTTAATTAATAAAAGAAGAAAGGATATGATAGCGCAGACCTCAAAAACCAAAACTTCGTTTGCTAACAATCAGTATGAGTCCCGTTTGTGTTTATTATATAATAAAATAAATAAAATATTAAATTTATACCCCAAGCTTTACTATGAATGTAAAAAAAAGGTTGTAGAATGGCTCACACCAATAAGCTATGAAGAAACTGAAGCACTTATTCAACATTTGAAATAATCATAAATCTTTATATTTTTATTTATACTTCTTGTTAGCACGATTTTTATACATATGATAACACATGACAATACTTTGAAAAATTAAACACATCCTTTTTTTTTTTCCCTGAGTTTATTATTGTTTAGAAAAGTAAATGAAATAAATTAAATAAATTTAAGAAATGATAAGAGTATAGGTATTTAATTATAAGTTATTATTTTAAAAACAAATCTTTGTATTTAAACATAAGTTTTATTTGTATGCTACTGGAAGAGCGGAGTCTCCTGGTACAGGCAATACCATGCTTAAAAGGAGGCTCCAATCACTATCTGATTGTAAGAAACTTGTTTAAATAAATGATTATTATTATTATTATTATTATTGTATGTTCGATTCCTAGTCAGAGAAGATAGATTTTTCTATTTCCATTTTTTTCGCTCTGGAAACTAGGCAAAGCGCGGCGTTGAGTTCCGCCACTCAACAAGCAATGCCTCGAAAAAAGACGGAAAGCGGGGACGGAGAAAGCAGGAACTAAGCAACGGGGTGTCTTAACACTAGGTTCATATGGTTCCTGCAGTTCCCTTTGCCTACCCTGCAATATACGGGATAAAGCGTAAAGCTAAAAAAAAACAAAAAAAAAAGAAATTACAAACACTACAAATTAGCATCAAATTGAAATATTGTGGTAATTTTGTGACATTTATAATATAACACAATAGGAATAGAGAATTTCAATGATTTTAATTAACGATAAGTTATAGATGAATAGAAAAACCCTTCATAGAACTCTGATCCCTTCCTGGTAGCATCCATATTAAGTGTGAGTGATTGTATTATATTTTAGTAAAATTAATTTTAGTAAAATTCTTATAGATAAGATGTTGCTGAATATTTACGGTCTTCATTGTACGTTATAAAAACCACGTGTACCCGTAAACGCGACCGTTTGTAGGCCCGATTCCCACTCGGGGAAGATGGATTTTTCTATTTTCATTTTCTTCGCTCTGGAAACTAGGCCACTCAACACGCATTGCCTCGAAGAAGGCGGAAAGCAGGAACTAAGCAACTGAGTGTCTTAACACTAGGTTCCTATGGTTCCTGCAGTATCCTCTGCCTACCCTGCCATGTGTGGAATAAAGCGTGAAGCTAAAAAAAATTAACCATTACAGTGCAGTGGATTTATGACCGTTTTTTGGCTCGATTTCCACTCGGGGAGAATAAATTATTTTAATTTCTTTATTTTTAATAACAAGATAGTTACTGTCTTAACACTAAGTTCTCCTGGTAGAGTAAAATCTAAAATATATATTATTGATTAAAATAACTGAAACGTGAAACTTGAAAAATTAGATTTTCTTTTTTTTTTTTTTTATATATACTTTATTGCACAAATTAAAAAAAAATGTACAAAGGGCGGACTTAACGCTATGACAGCATTTTCTGCCAGCCAACCCAGAATAGTGTAGGAGAGTAGTCAGTAGGATGTGCACATAAAAGTTAAAGAAAAATTTAAAATACATACATAGCAATAGATGCCTAAAAATATATATAATAATAAAACAATATATTTCTATGTTATACATAATATATAAATATACCTATACATAAATATGCATAAACATATACATACACATACACATACATATATAAATATATATATACATACATACACACACACACACACATACAAATATATATATATATATATATGTACATATAATCCAATTATAATAATAATTTAGATGGAAAGACATCAAGTAGTATTGATAGATGACAGATAAAATTCTTTTACTTGGCGCTTGAAGGAATCGCGCGATGGAGCTCTACGAATAGAATCAGGCAAAGTGTTCCAAAGCCGTGCTGCAACTAGAGAGAAGGAGTTGGAGACAAAGCCAGATTTATGGGAAGGTATGAAAAGGGTTAGTAATTGAGAGGATCGTAGGGGCTTATTATGAGTAGCGGAAAGAAGAGAAAATTTAGAGGATAAATAAGTAGGAGCATTCGGATCAGTAAGGATAGAGTAGAGAAGACAGAGAAGCCGAGTATATCTACGTTCCCGTATAGGAAGCCAGTGTAACTGTTTCCTAAAACGAGAAACGTGGTCGAATTTTCGTAAACCAAATATAAAGCGAATGCCAGAGTTAAGGAGACGGTCAAGTTTATTCAGGTGCTCTTCCGACAGATCTAGATAGCAGGAGTCACCGTAATCAAGAATTGGAACCAAGAGGGTAGTAACAAGTTGGATTTTAGTTTCGGTAGGCAAAAAATTTTTTAAACGCATCATGGAATGCATGGTGGCGTAGAACCTACGAGAAATTTCTTTAATATGATCCCCCCAACTAAGTTTACTGTCAATGATAATGCCGAGGTCCTTAACACTACTACTGAACTCTATGGGTGTATTATTGTATCGCAGGCTGGGCAGAGTCAGGACATCTATCTTAGCTAACTGTTTCCTGCTACCTATAATGATGGCCTGACACTTGGATGGATTGACAGCGATACCATATTTAGCGGACCAAAGAGATATGCGGTGAAGATTGTCGTTTAAGGAGTTAATAGCCGCGGCAAGATCACTGACAGAAGAGTGTTCGTAGAGCTGCAAGTCATCGGCATACAGATGGTAGTGCGAAGTTAAAATTTTAGTGATGGCGTTTATAAAAACAGAAAATAACAAGGGAGATAATATGCCGTCTTGATGAACGCCGGCACTCACTTCGCACCAATCAGATTGTAGCTGACCAATGCGTATGGATTGCCGACGCCCTCGAAGATAAGAAGAAAACCATTCAACGACAGAGTCTGACAAGTTAGCATGGGAAAGGAATGCAAGAAGGAGGTCATGGTCTACTGCATTGAAAGCATTGCTAAAGTCAATTAGCACGAGTACTGTGAGTTGCTGGTTTTCCATGGCAATGCGAATATCGTCCGTGACCTTTAACAATGCTGTTGTTGTGTTGTGACCTGGACGAAAGCCCGATTGGAGTGGACTGAGTAAGTCGCATTTATGAAGGTAGCAGGAGATTTGTTGGTGTGCAATGGACTCCAGGATTTTGGATAAGAAGGGAAGAATTATTATAGGACGAAAATGAGAGGGTAACGAAAGATTTGATATTTTAGGGAGTGGGAGAACAAAAGCCTTGCGCCACATCTCAGGGAATGTACTCATGGTAAAGGAGAAGTTTACGATATGAGTTATGGAGGGAATCAGAAAATTGAGGATAAGGGTAATCATAACTCGACTTACCCCGTCGCAGCCAACCGCCTTAGATTTAATCGAAAGAATGGTCTTCTTAACATCATTTTCCGTAATAGGAGAAAACCTGAAAGGTGGGGAAGTGATTCTAGGCAAGTCATGTATTTCAGAAAGTGTTGAAAGTTTAGTTTGCAAGTCGAGGACTGGAGGTGAAGAGAAGTGAAGATTAAGAATATTTAAATCCATTTGAGATTGATCGGAGAAAGTTTGAGACTTGCCAATACCGAGGGTATTTAAAAATTTTAAAATTTCCTCGGGAGAAGATTCACGTATTTTGTCAAAGATATATCGGCGTTTAAGGTTCCTACACAACTGATTACAACGATTCCTTGCAGCTTTATAAGCTGACCAGTTGAGAGCAGAACGGTCCCTCTTGTACTTACGGAAGGCTTCATCCCTCTTGGCTCTCGCTTTTCTTAGATCGTCATTAAACCAAAGGTTTGAAAAATTTTTTACTTTTACAAGACGTAAAGGCGAGTGTCGGTCGAATAACTCAATTAATTTAGAGCACAAAAAATGCAACTTCTCGTCAATTGACGGCAACACCTCTATCTGCGTCCATGGAATAAGAGTAGCATCGTCCAATAACCTATTGAGATCTAGATTACGGTAGCTTCGCAGCAGCAGCATTTTGGGTTTGGGCTTAGGTGATCTGAATTTAAAAGAAGCGAATATTAGATCGTGGTGTGAGAATTCCGGCGCTGAAAACTGACCAAATTTAGAGACCATGTCACTATTAGACGTTATAATTAAGTCTAAGAGACTATCGGGACCGTCGATTGGGTGATGTGTTGCAGCGAGCGGTAGAACCTGGAGGTTAAAGGAGTCTAGTATAAATCTGAGCTTAGACGACCGATAATTACTCTTGATCAGACAGGTGTTGATATCCCCCATTACAATAAGATTAGTGTACTTTGGCATCAGATTCTCGAAGAAGGACTCAAGAGAAGAAAAATAATTGATATTGGGGGGACAATAGATCACTCCAAGGGCTATCTTGGTGCCTACATCTATCTCAATGAATAGATATTCAGGGGATGCGTTATACTGGGAAGTTGATTGACAAATAAGTTTGTAAGGGATGTGACTTTTTAAATATATTGCAACACCCCCACCATTTTTTCCGGTTCGATCATTTCTGATCAGGACGTAATTAGGTATAGAAAAAGAAGTAGAATGAAGGGAAGGTTTTAACCAGGTCTCTGAGATAAGAACAGCATGAATGGATGCATGGTTAAATGTAGAATAGAGATCGGAAAAATGACTTGGAACACTCTGCGCATTGATGTGGCAAATATTTAAGTTCTTACGAAAATGTAAAAATTCATTAGACAGTAAATCTCCTAGTAATTGACAATTATCATCACTACCACGAAAAGAAATGTTGTCATCATCATCTATAGCAGAATAAAATGATTCAGAGCTTGAATTCATAATACATGTACAAAAATATATAATATACTAAATAAAATATATATTTATATAATAATATACTTATATGTATATAACAAATATTTATATATAATTATATAAAATCAAAGACTTAAAAAGAAAAAAAAAAAACTAAAATAAATCAAGTAAATTGACTAGACTAATCATACACATTCTGTTGGCTCACAACAATTCACTTAAAGTACATAACTAATAAGAATGACTAAAATACATAAGCAAAACAAAAATACAATGCAAGCTAAGGTCTAGAAATTATGTATCTAAGTGAGTTACAACAAAGTTGCTCAACCAATAATAGATGATAATATCTAATAATAAAAAGTAACAGATGTAAATAAAATTAATAATTTCATAACAAAGATAAAAGTAGATATTTAAAACAAATCCATAATGCACATAAAAGTAATGATACATTTGTTTACCATAATGACATGATTATATATATATAAAAAAAAGTAATTCTGTCCTTTTTTTTGTAGCTAACTAATACAGATTAAGAAACTTGTATCTAAAAAAATAAATAAATAAATAATTAAAAAAAAATATAGAAAGAAACACATCTAAGTAAAAGATAAAATTTGTTATCTACATTCATTTAGCTATCTATCCATTAGACATAAAATAAAGTGTGCCAAAATCCTATCATCCGAGTCACTAGCAATTGACAGACGGCAACGACACTGCCTCAGGTGTCAACTTGTCAAGTGTCAACAGGATGGAATTGGTAAACAAATACCCGGGATTAACACGTAACTTGAGTAAAGATTAAAAATATTGTAATTACTACGGGTACACTAATAATTAAAAAAAAAAGAAAATATAGTATCACAATTACCCACAAGAAATGAGTCACTGAGGGACAATATAAACATCATTGTGAAGATAAAAAACAATTAAGAGTAAGTGAACTGTAACTTAAGAACAAACATTGTGTTGATTTTAAATTAATTTCACACATATGCATATCAATTGCAAATACTACGAAATATTGTCGAGACTAGAGAGACTTTAATATGTACTATGGAGTGATTATAAATAAAGTAAATGAAAGTAAAACCAAAACAAGATATTGAATACATAGGATTACAACATACTATTACTTCTTGACCAAATTTCGTCGCGTAAGTGGCCTTTTGCTGGCGTCAGGAAGCGTCAGCTGCAGGGCTGACTCGAGGCTGCACAGAGCTGGCAGGCTTATCAACGGACTGTATTGAAGGCGAAGAAGAACTGGGGAACATCTTCAGACATTCATCGAAGTCTTCCTGAGTTGTGACACGCCTGCGTTCGTTATTTGGCAATTTGATATATATGTTACCATTAAGGGTCCAAGTGTTAGTTATGCCAAATCTTTTCCTCGCTTTTGTGAAGAGGGATTGACGAACTTTAGTCAAGAATTCACTCAGCACAACTGGAGAAGATTTCAATTTCTTTTTATTACTCCAAATGAGACTTTTAACTTTTAAGTCATTAAATCGGACAACAATGGGTCGAGGGGCCTTCTCAGACTTACTTCCTATACGATGGCAGTACTGGATTGCACCTGGCTGGATATCAGGGATGCCCATCAACACTTGAATTGTTCCAAGGACAGTCGAAACCAGGTTCTCACCTTCAGCCTCCTGAATACCACCGAACAGCAGGGCATTTCTTCTAGAGGTGTTGTCGATGTCATCAATTTGTGAAGATAAATTAGTGACTAGTGTCCTTAGGAGGTCCAGGATGTTCCACACGGAAGCCTTAAACTCTTTAAAACTCACTTGCAAGTTTATCAAGAGTATTCCTATTACCTTCAGTGCTGCTTGAGGATTTCAGTTGTTTTTCAAATTCTGCCATCCTATTGCCAAGCGATTCTGCTATGCTTTTGTGAACTTCCAGTATATCTTCAACTCTTGCCATTGTATTTAAGTATAAATAGTGTTTTAATTGTGATGTGACAAAAAAAAACAAAACTCCTGGGAGAGTTAGTAGAGCCAACAGGTGAGAGCAATTATTATTCAATTAAAGACATAAGAACCACAATAACTTATGTAAAGTAGCCTATATATGTCACTTATGTAAAATATTACTTTTTAAACTGTTAAAATAGATTTTAAACAAAAAAATAAAGAAAATTTTGGAGAGTGATTTTTGTCATACGAACATTTATATCAAATAATTTAACCGGATTAATCGCGTATGTTGACATTTTTTATTAAGCGCGACGTTTCGAAAACTTTGCAGTAGTCTGTGGTCACGGGTAGACACCTACCCTTCAATATTTTTAAAATATATTTTCATCTGTCGTCTATCTGGCTATCCAGCGCTTTATAGAATGATATTATCAATAATAACATATTAATTAAAATCTATCGCCTAGAAACTTGAAACAAATAATAATAATACAACATTCATAGGGATTAAGCTAATAATATAATTTTCTAAATATTTTTATTTATATAGATATTTTTTTATTTTGATGTTTCAGTAGTAAGAGCTCGGACAGTGTGTATGGAGTGGATTTGAACTTCTGAACTTCCCCTCCTATAACAATTGGTCCAGCACTTGTACGGTGCTTATAGAGACTTAGACTTAATTAAATATTTTTGAAATAAATTAAAATTTATACAAGTTTAACTATAATCATACATGACCTTGGCATATTACATAGTAATTTAAAATTCTGACGTAAATTTTACAGTAAAGATAAAAGCAAAGGAATCTCTTGGGACATAATAATCTAAATTTCATAAGCACTTTATTATGACAAGGTAAATTACTTAAAATTTAGTATATTGATATAAAAAAACTCCTACCAAAGTGGATCGTAGCTTAGAGTAACAGAAACTCTCAGGGGTAATACTTGCTTACCTAGTGCTGAAATTTCCAAATAATGCGATTTCCGGTTAAGGCCAGACTACTCTGTGTGACATTTGCAATAATGTTACATAGGATAGTCTGATTTCACATTACTTTAGGCTTTTACTGCGTCCTTGGAGCCGTTGTAGCGTAGCGGCATAGAATTTGCCTGGAAAACGCGCCGGTTGAGGTTCGATTCTCACTCGGGTAGATTAGTATTAGACATTAGGTTAACGTATTAGCACGAACAAGCATTTAGCTCTACTCCTCAACCGTATATTTGAGGTTACGTATTGTAAAAATTATAATTGAGACATATCAAAAGGATTGTATATCCTGTGAAACCATTAGTACGACCACTACACTACTATAAGTAGTAGATCTTATTGTTATAAAGACTGTTACCAATTCTGTTTCTACTCAAAATATACACACACACAGCTTCACGATTCACTCAGTAGCACTTCATTCCCCGCTTTCCGCCATTTCAAAGCATTGCGTCTTGAGTGGCGGAACTCAACGCCACGTCTTTGCTTAGGTAACAGAGAGATAAGAAAATGGAAATGAAAAAATCCATCCTCCTCGAGTGCGAATCTAATCCACAAATTATCGTGTTTACAGGCAGACTCTGTACCACTGTGTCACAATGGTCTCGAAGGTTTATTTAAAATGCTTATACTTATTAGATACAGACGCTCTGTAAAAAAAATCGATTTTATCTATTTTCACTACAAAATAATAAAATTACCTATAGATTGAAACGTTGTGGCGACATAATTAAATATCCTTGTTATGATAAAAATATTCTTCCTTTTATATCACACAGAAAATACTTTCACAATGTTATAATAAACAAACCTTTGACCTTTTGTATTAGCAACCCAAAGCAGCCTCCGACAGAACGTACCCAGAATATTTAGAGGATTTAGAATTTGACTTTAAAATTAAGTAGATAAGATAAATGATGGATTCAATGTAGTATTAAATTTTTAATATTACTTGTAATTATTGTTGAAGGGATTAATGATAATTAAAAATTATTATTAATGATTTTGGTGATCATTATCATTCAGATCAGCATTTGATTACAATTTCTGTTTTTAATTTCTTGTTTTTTTGGTAATATGATGAACTAATAATTAATATTAAATATTAATAGAGCAAAATCGACGTGAACGAGGAATATGTATTTTAAGGGCAAAATTGTTAATTAAAAAGATAAATTTGGCGGTACAATTCAAATAAGGTCAAATTTGTTCCATAGAAACTTGTAAGCTTGCAACGAAGCACTTATTATGTGTAGTAGTATGTAAACATTCACATTGCCAATAACCTTGCCTTAACTTATAATTGTATTAACACTATAGTTTTAGTTTGTAATTTTAACCATCGATAGACTAACCATTTTGAAGCCATCAAGGCTTTGTAGGTTTCTTTGTTAGGAAAGTGGTAGATTCGATCGGTGAAACGGAATAATCGACGATGAGTTGAGAAAGAGAATACAGCAGGATAAGTAAGCTTGCTGTTTAGAGAGAAATTCAATTTAGCTTTCCATGGATTCACCGTGCGGGTGCCGTGCCCATCGTGTTGTAGGAAGAGGAGCTCCGAGCAGCGCTTGGGACTTGCGACCCAAGTGTATGTCGGGATATTTGTTTCCCACGGAACTGTAAGTTCTACCAGTACTACGCGTTTTAGGCTTCGTGAGTAAAGAAAAATGTCCGGTCTGGCTGACGAGACACAAATATCCTCAGGGATTCTATACTGTTTCTCATACGTGCCCATCACAAGTGTCCAATCAGGAGCTGGGTCTAATATGGAGAAAGGCTTTTGTGTAGATTTTTTATAAGAATTTTCTTTCACAAACCCTATTGAGCGTTTGCTGGTTGTTATGTTTTTCTGTGCTCTTGCTACTGAAAGACTAACGGCTTCACGTATGATTTCTAGTACTTTGTCATATATCAGATATAGTGTGGAAATAAATGTAAAAAAGAACCCAAACTCCTTGATCCTTTTTGAAACTTTTGATCATATACTTTCAAATATTAAACCTGGCTCGTTACATTAATTAGCCCCTCCAAGCAAGAGCAATTGATTGAAGTGGATTATTATATCCGACATGATAATAATGGCGTTAAGCTTGAGACTTATGTGAAAACTATGTTCTCTCGTATACATATAGTGAGCTTATGCTTTGATAAATGGTTAAAGAAGTATATGTCAACGCAACATATATACAAATATGTGCAATAGCGATATACAAAATTTGAAATATACGCAAAGAAGCGTAAATTTGTTCTGGGATAAAAATAATTTTATAGAAGTAATTTATCTAACTATTTATCTAAAAAATCAAATTACCTAATTGTTTTATATATTACTTTTTTAAAATTACTTTAATATTTTTGTTGTTCCTAGTTTAAAATCAATTATACAATTCTTATACAAACTGTAGTTTCTATGTAATTTGCTTTGAAATTGCCCTTTTATTACTACAAAGTTTAATCTTAACTGCCTTGATCACGGCTATTTAACCTCTGTGCATATATAATCAAGGTTGACAGATTCCTGAAATATGTATGTATGAAATAAAATGTTTTTTTTAACATATGGTTTGTGAATGAATTTTGAAGAAATTATATTAGTAAATTGTTTAAAAATAAACTTAAAAACAATACATAATATTTGTAAAAAAACATTAATAAATTTAATTATTCTATTATTCAATAAATAAATAAATAATACTAATTATTAAATAATGAAAAAAAGAAGAAATAAAGACACAAAATTATCGATTTTAATGATAATTATCACAAAAATAATAATTAATAATTATTAATTATCATTAACTACTTCATTAATTATTATATGTAAAACTAAAAATTTAATACATACACAATTTGTGGACTGAAATATTGTTTATTACTTACTTTATACATGATATTACAAGTAAAAATTTACAAGTGGCAGCCCTATTCATAATTTAAAATTACCATTCATTAAATAGGAGCTTTAGGCGAGACCTTAGCGCAATAATCAGTGCTTATTTGTATACGAGAAATTTGTTGTTGTTGTAAAATCTTTTTTTTTTTCGGAAAAATAGAAGAGATATTAGTATTAAGATATTTTATTTAGTACTACTACTAAACCGGCTTTTTAACTACTAAATTTATTAGCTTCGGAGTTCAAGAGCTTTGACCATCAATGTCAATAATATGTACATACATACATACATGACTTCACACTTCACACTTCAAATTTTCTCGACAATAGATTTACTTTTTGCCAATTTGTTCTTACTTAGCAGTAGTCTGCATGTAAAATTAAAAAAAAGGTAAAGAAAATAATATTACATATAAATATAGTACGCACAGTACGTTTAGAGGTCTTAGCCTCCCAAAATTCATTGTAAAAGAAACAAAGAAAAACAATGTTAGAGGGAAAGAATTTTCAGGGCAAAGAACTTTATAACGAGTGCTAGTGTAATCCACCGCCACTCGTCGTAACGACATGAATGTCTCAAGCCTGCGTGTACACGAGATTGCCTTTGCTGAAGAGTTGTATACAAGTATAACTGGATATAATACTGTGACAGCAATTTATTTATCTTATAAGAACCTCAACAGTTACAAATATATATATATATATATATATATATATATATATATATATATATATATATATATATATATATATATATATATATATATATATATATATATATATATATATATATATATATATATATATATATATATATATATATATATATATATATATATATATATATATATATATATATATATATATATATATCCACAGTTTACTTTAGGAATTTTGATCACCTCACTCGTGTTGTATAATGAAAAGAGCTGGGAGGCATTTATTGATTTCGGTAAGGGTTAACTATAATTTATCCTCGCACGGACTCTGGGAGAATACAAAGTAAGGGGTACACAACAAATTGTACTTATTGTACTATTACAAAATTGTTCTGAACCGGTCGTAGTCATACATTGTATGTTTCCTCCATGTTGTTATCAGATTAGATTTATGTTTATAATATTGAAATATAGTGTTGTTTTTTGGGCCAATTAACTAAATCAAGTTCTTTTTATCGATTTCTACCAGACTTAATAATATTTTCAGTTTAGTGATCGAACGCCGTTTTTTCTATTATTATAGTTATTAAAAAATATTTTCTTTAGGGACAATCAAAACCAACTATTGAATTCTAAAACCGATACCTATATCGCATCGATGGTCTCACTATCTGTATACTGGTAGTAATGGTAGTTCTATATAATATGTTCCTTTTTTATTCTCTATTGTCCATTATTTTAAACAACATAGATAACTTTATAGAATTTTTGTGGGCAAGGCATTTTTATTCGATAGCTTTTTATAAGTTCGATCCTCACTGTGTATATAAATAATTTAGACCTTCTTATTCTGATAAGAAAACAACGTGCTTACGTTGTTAAGTTTTGCCACTCGACGTTATGTCTATAAAATGTGGCGGGAAAAGGGTCAATTAGTTTCCCTGTCTACCTAAAATAGATTCACTCAGTTGACTTCTTGTTTACTTGTATTATTAAATCTCAAAACTACATTCTTTTAGATTCACGCTTTATCTCGCTGCACGCTTTATACCTTGGGAAGTTACCTAGTATTTTTTTTTTTATTTCAAAATAGTTAGCTGTACAGACACTTGGGCCGTACCCTTTTTTAACTTACACCTACTAACTTATTACCTAGTGTTAAGACACTCTGTTTCCCACCTTCCGGCATTCTTAGAGGCATTCCGTGCAGAGTGGCTTAACGCCACGCTTACTTAATTGCCAAAGCGAAGAAAATGGAATAATCCATCCTCCCCGAGTGGGAATAAAACCCACGAGTCGTTTATTTACAGGCACAATGCCTCTGCGCTACAACGGTCTTCGAAATTACAATTTCTAGTTAATAATCCGTATAAAACGTTAGTAGCGGAAACTCAAAATACAAACCTCGAATAATCTTCTTCGTATCCCACAGGACTTGCTATTTTGAATATTGCATCTATTTTATGGTAATGTTTTAATTACAACGATGTTTACTTGAATCAGGGCGGAATGCGACTCCCTCTTGGTTGTTAAAACCGCTCTTAGCAATCTCTTTTATATATCTTTGCTTTACTCCAGCTTAAAGTAAAAATTCTTTAAAGTATTTAATATATGTGAAAGCTTAATATAAACGACAAAAGTTAATATTCTTTAAGGCTATGAGAGGAAAAGCTTGTAAGCTCAATTGTATTTTAGAAAATTAATTTTATAGATTGAGGACTGCCTGAGTCTGATTGAGTCTGCCTGTAAACGCGATGGTTTGTGGGTTCGATTCCCACTCGGGGAAGATGGATTTTTCTATTTCCATTTTCTTCGCTCTGGACTACTAGGCAAAGCGCGGCGTTGAGTTCCGCCACTTCACGCAAGTTTCTTATGGTACCTACAGTTCCCTCTGTCTACCCTGCCTTGTGCGGGATAAAGCGTAAAACTAAAAAAAAATATATATAATAGATAAATTCATATTGTCGTTGATTATAATAATTTATATTATTATAATATATAATAATCACAGATAATATATCAAATCATAGATCAGTTATTTATAATTTTGACGCATTGGAACAATGTTAAAACTTAGAATGTAAAACGCGCTGATATCTTTCCCAGCGATTTCCACTAAGGGGAACATATTATTATCATCTCAAAAGTCTTTATATAAACGACTGCGTTGCGACTCACCAATTAATCACACTATTTCGGCAAACGTAGTGTCTAGACACTACCTTCTACCTTTTGTCTCTGTTAAACGCGGGACATAGCATGAAAGTGATAATAATGGATACAAATCAAATTATACATTGAATTTGTACTAAAAAAATATGTACTAAATAAGTAACAAAACCAAAATATTGATATTTACTCTAGTTATCTATTTTTTATATAATATATTATTAGTTTAGGTAAATAGTTACAAAATAATTTTATTATACGTCACGTAAACGTGCGTGGTTCTGTAAACCAACATGTTTATAGTCATTATAAGTTATTTGCTCTCATGCTGAAATAACACACTGTGTTAAGTTCCGCTCTTCACCAAAGTCCAGAGTATTGGGACACTAAGATATCAGGCTATTTGCAAAACGAAGCGACAAACTAAAATAGTGAAAGTAATACTAAAAATAGATATTAACTAAACTAGAATTAATACTATTCCTCGTGTGCTTCCGCGACATTCCGATACACACACTTGATATATGTCACCATGTATGGTTATAGCCAAAATATAAGGTCATAGGAACTGTAACAAAACTCAGTGAAAATATAAATGAAAACAAACTACTTTAATAGTGTAAAAGAAAATTGTAATTTACAAAATAATAAAAATAAAGCCCCATAAAGATTTGAAACCAGTAGTTAGTGTCGGATGGGTCATTCAATAGATTCGGTTAAGTGGACCGTTAGTCGTTCTCCAATATCCGGGTAGATCCGAAAAAATCAGATTAAAACGGTTGGGTTAATGGCTATCTATGCCTTGAAAAGTTATGTAATTACCTACGTTATATTGATTGTTTTGATGGTAAAAATTACGTTAACTACTGGTAAATGGTTTATTTTTATTATAGTAATTACTATTTTTGTAATGTTATATTGTGTGATTGGTAAATAGTGTAAGTGATATCAATATACAAATAAAGTTAGTATCTCATATTTTACGTAATATGTACTTCTGATTTCTCTTCTTCTAATATGGGTAGTATTTTAGTCTTAAAAAAAGTAAATTAATGTGTGATTAAATTTAACCACCTCAGTGTTATCATAGGTGCTTATCAATGAAAAAGATCAATTTCATCTATACAATTATTATTATTTTAAAAATAACATTATACTCCAAATTATAATTACGTTTAAATATATGACAAAATTTTTTCTTCTCTTTAATTATGGCATTTTGAGTTGAGATATTAACAAATCTGCATATCTCCTAACATTGAGTTTGACAAAAAAAATAAGAGCGAAATCATTAGATAAAATCATTACACGGCTAAATTCTCTTAGTACGAAATATAAGAAGTACTTTTTTTTAGCTTCATGCACGCACATGGCAGGGTAGGCAGAGGGAACCACAAGTTCCTAGTGGAACCTAGTGTTAAGAAACTCTGTTGCTTAGTCCCTGCTTTCTCCGGCCCACGTCTTCCACCTTTATCGAGGCATTGCGTGTTGAGTGGCAGAACTCAGCGCCGCGCTTAGCGTAGTTACCAGAGCGAAAAAAATGGAAATAGAAAAATTCATCTTCATCGAATGGGAATCAAACCCAGAAACCGTCGCGTTACAGACAGACGTTTGCGGATCTGCGCCACGACGTAGAAGAAGAAGAAATAAGTGTAGTGCATTATTTATTTTGGCCCAAGTTCAATAGCTCAAGTTAAGCGATAATTAACGACTAGCAGATGGCAAAAATTGTTAATAAAAATTAAGTGGCCTCTTTTCATAGTAATAAACGTCAAGGTAGCAATTAAAATGTTCCCAAAGCTTTACCGCAAGTGCTCGTAATCATTTCGGATTAATATCAACAAGGAAATACTTAAAAAAGTAATTATAAATTATCAGACCCTAATGACATTCTTATTTTATTTTGTAGGAGTTGTAACACGCAATTTTGTTTGCGTCAACGAGAAAATGTGGAAATTTGGTTTTTCTTGATCTCATGGGAGTTTATGAAAATTCTCTCGTAATGTTCCTTTACCTTCCCTTTGGAACCTTAATGACAAATATGAGGTTCCCAAGCTCCATAGTTAAGGCGGCGCATTTTTTGTCAGTCCCCTAGTGACTGAAGTGTTTTATATATTTAGATCGATGATGATTTGTTAGAAAATCCAATCAACTTAAGCATATATAACGTATTGTTATATAAGTTCTATACATATTTATTATATACTTCTCAGAACACGGAAAAATTATACTTTATGTAATTAAATTTCTACGCGAACGAAACTTATAAAAATATAAAAAAATCCAATTAATTTTTTTTTTAGCTTCACGCTTTATCCCGCACAAGGCAGGGTAGGCTGAGGGAACTGCAGGGACCATGGGAACCTAGTGTTAAGACACTCCGTTGCTTAGCCCCTGCTTTCTCCGTCCCCGCTTTCCGCCGTTCTCGAGGCATTGCTCGTTGAGTGGCGGAACTCAACGCCGCGCTTTGTCTAGTTTGCCAGAGCGAAGAAAATGGAAATAGAAAAATCCATTTTCTCCGACTGGGGATCGAACCCAGTAACCGTCGCGTTACAGTTTACACACAAACAGCTAATTTTCCATATAAGAACGTATTATAATTTCTTCCTTGCGATAAGAGTATTATCAACAAACACGACTAACCGTGTAAGCTCCGTGAATATTTCAATTGCTTTTGTTTTGTTTTCCCAATTTTATTTTTAAAAACAAGGAAATATTTTGACAATCACTGGATATAATCTTGAGACTAGATAATTACGTGTATTTTGTATATTTTCTTTGTAAAAAAAAATGGTTGCCTGTAAAGTGGGTTTTACGGGCGAAAATTTCACGTGACAACGTCTTTTTCTCGGTTGAATATTTATTGATATGAATAATAATTATAATATAAATTGCACAAATTTTAACTATAGAAAATATATTTTGTTTACTAAAACATTGTACATGTGTCAAGTGATACGCGCGGCGGACCGATCATAGTTCGGTGACAGTTGACACATCGTTACGTTACTTTTTCATAAGTGACTCCGAGCCGCAACCTAATTTAAGACGTTGTCACGTCAATAAAAAAAGATCTTTGAGGACTGTCGTTACGCAATGGCGCAGCGTGTACCTGAAAACCAACTATTTGTGGGTTCCTTTCGCACTTGGAGAGGATGGATTATTTAATATCCATTTTATCTCTGGTAACTACGTCAGCGCGGCGTTGAGTTCCGCCACTTAAGTACTAGGGTATCTGAATGTTCCATGGAACACAATAAAAAATATTATTTACCTTAAAGAATAAACTCTGTGTTTAACAAAACAATTTTAAGCTTTAAATTAATAAGTTATTTAAAAATGTGTGACGTCATGCAAATTTTAAGCAAAATAAGCTGACCAAAAAATAGAAAAATACATACACCCTAACGTAGTAAAATTTAGTTGTATTTGGCCGCAATTGATTTTTGTGACCTACTTCACGAACTTTTCTAACATTAGTATATTACTAAAGGAGTACTAAGTATTAAGAAGTTATTTATAACAACAATCTCAACGCAAGGTGTAGAAGTTGTATGGAAAAATGCTACATATATTTTATCTCGTTACAATACTCACAGTTCTCGATTTTAAATAAGTGAGTAAATCCCGAACGTGGAATTTTATTCATAACACGTGCCGGTCGATGGGAGTGTGAATTTAACCCATCTTATTTGTACGAACAAAACGCGCGTATTTCAAAGCTATATTGCAATATAAGGAAATGTTTGGGGCCCTCTAATTCGCCAGTTTTTGCTGAATCGATATTGTCGATAGCGTTAAATAAACATGGCGCATCTTTGACTTAGATATTTTTGTTTTTGTGCCGAATTATACTTAAATGTAATTCTTACAATATGATTTTTGTATACTGATAATTTTTACCTCATCTACCTCAAAAGAAAAACACAGAACTCTTTAGGATCTTTCTTGTCTTTCTGTTTTGTTTGTAACTTTTTATTTTATTGTTTTAGTACTTTTCCTTAAAAGTGAAACATAAAATTACTGGCAAATATAGATCTTTTGTTTCTTGCATTATAGAATTATGTAAATTATACTTTCAAGCCAAGTTTCGCTTATTGCATATCGTAATTCAACAGGAAGTATCTCATATTTTGTTGCGGATTTTATATACAATTTTGATTACAAGGTAAAAATAAAACTTAACTAAGCCAAGTCGAGGTCTAAGCATTCGACTCTATGGAGTCGTTGACTTAGAAATTTCACTTCTTTCGACAAAAATTATTGATTTTAGTTCGATCTCAAATGGAACCACATCGCGAACTTGAGAAAAATAATCATGAAAAGGGGATAAACAGACAGATATCTCAAAAAGTTATCTTATAATGCTTAATCATTTGCCAGGCCTAGAATTCCAAAAAGGAACCAATTTTCTACATAATTATTAAAAAAATATACATTTAAACTTAAAAATATTGCTTGAAATTCGCTCCATAAAACGCTTAGATAAAAGCCTTTTGTGAATGAATGTCAAAATATTCACATTGTGTGTAGTAGTTTGTACTCGAATACAAGCGCTGGAGGGAATAAAAGCGGCCTTGGGGACGTGATAAAGAAATGACAATGCATTTTCCTTTATTTTAAACTAGCTTTAAATATTTATGCCAATGGCAAAGTAAAATATATATAAAGAATTAAATAAGAATGTACGTATGTGTATTGTTAATTTATTGTTGTGATTTTATTTAGGAAGTTGTTTTTTTAGCTTCGAGCTGTAGGCTTTTAAAACTAGGCATAGAACTTTGTTAAAACATTCCGTTCTTCGGGTTATGCCTAAATTTTTAATATGAAATGTTAAATGGCGGAGCTTAAAAGTGGACTTTGTTGCATTAAAGTTGAAATAAATTAATTAATTTGCTCCGAGTGGGAGACTTTTATTTTAGAAAAATTATATTCAAATTTCACAAGCAGTTTAATTAATAAATTTTAGTTTGATTTGATTTTTATTTCCTTCCTGTCGTAAGAGAAGTTCGGCGTTAAAAGCTTTTACCTAGAATTTAAAAGAAAAATAAATGCAAGCCGCGCCTTTTACACTTCTAATTTAACTTTATACTCCTCAACTCCATTCAGTCAAAACTATATAATACATATTGGCTTTTAAATGCGTTTTCACAAGCGTGTTCAAATTAAATAACCGTAGTATACATTACATTTTAAGTACACAATATAACTGCCTGTCGGTACATTGACTTGAATGTAAACAATCTACTATTCTTAAAGACTTTGTAATTTTTCATATAGAAGATTTGTAGAATTGTACTTGAGATAAACAATTTTAACTTCACGTTTTTCCCGCTTACAACAGGGTAGACAGAGGAAACAGCAGGAACCCTGGGAACCTAGTGTTAAGACACTCCATTCTCTGCTTACTGCCTCTTCGAGGCGTGTTGAGTGGCGGAATTCAACGCCGCGCGTCTTGTCGTGTCGTCGCGTCGTTTGTCTATTTTAGGGTAAAAAAATTCATCTTCCCGAAGTGGAGATCGAACCTACAAACCGTCGCATTTACTGCTAACCGCTACGCCTGTGCGCCACGACAGTTTTTAGTAAACTCTAATATTAAACAAGCAAACTGCACGCAGCCTTTCCTTGAACTACATAATTCAATTAACAACCGATACCTTCCTTCTCTAATAATATACACACTTGAGCAATAACTTTTATACTAGATTTTTAAAAGTCATTGTGTTGATCTTGTTGAAAGCATACATTTACGCATAAATTTTTATAACCATAAATATACTAAAAATTAATAAATGTCTCAAGATAAAATAGTAGGCTATTTTAACGATTTTTAAAATGTTAATCGAAACTGGGGATACGAAAAGTACTTAAAGAATGTATATGAAAATTTAAACGCTACTGGATTTGAACCTAGGCGTCTTTCAAATTGTGCAAGTGCTTAGTGGTCAGAGCGGAAGAGTTAAGTAAAATTGTAGACTACTTCCTGGTTATTACTCATTGTTTATATTGGTAAAATTTATAATTCAAACCACTTTAGTACTTGGAAAGGTAAAAGAAAAAAAAGCATCTCTAAATATTTAGAACCTAGAAATTGTCGCTAGTAATTATTGTTGAACACAGGATATATTATATAGTGAATAGTGATTACTTACCAAAACGTTTGAGTCTCCGTCCTTAGGTTTTTGCTATCTTAGTTATGTTATTAGAATATTAGTTGAAACGATATATTGAAAATACAATGTATTTGGAAGTTGCTTAGAGCTGAGTACGAATAAATATCAAGATCTTATAAGTAAGTGCTACAAAGTATTTAATATTAGAGCGGCCGTTTAGGAGATCAGTTGAAGACCGTTAACCGTCGATATCTGGACGGAAGCGGAAAAAACGGATTAAAGAGGCTACGTAACGACGGATCTGTGAAAAGTGATGCAATTACAATAAATTGATTATTTCCTTTGTTCTACGATGTTTTGATATAAAAAATATAGGTAAAGGTAAAGTTTTTTTTTAATTTATCTGATATTTTTGACACAGCATACACTCAGGGTAATATATAATATATTCATTGCTTATATTTGTGGCACTCTAGCAAATAATGTGTGGGTTTCAATCTTCACATGCCACTCAATAATATATCGAAAATTGGGTGAAAAATGGAGCACTGTATATATTAATACTTGAAGAAAACATATAAAAATTTGAGCCATGCGTTCTACGACACGCCGCGTTGAAATTCTTATAGGCTTTTATACAACTTACCTATATCGTTGTTAGCATCTCTATAGGGAGATTTTTACAAATTTCCGCTACCCAAAGACCATTACAAAGAACAATCGTTTGGCGAGAGAGAATGCTATTTTTATTAAATATTTTTATGATTTTTAAAGTGTTAATCCACACTGAGGATAGAAAAGATACTTAAAGAAAACATATAAAAATTTGAACGCCGCGGGACTCGAACCCGCGCCCTCTTGCGAACCGTGCAGGCGCTCTCACCACTGAGGCATGCGTTCTACATCACGCCGCGTTCAACACGCGTAAAAATGAATATATTAATTTCTTTTAATTAGGTAAATATTTGCTTTTTTATTCGTAAAAGTTTAGTTTTTAACGCTTAATTTTAACTGTAAGTGATATTTATCATTATTTTTTTGACATAAAGTGTAGATGACTTAATGAGAAAAAAAAAAGATATTAATGTATACAAATATTGTAAAATTTATTTTCATGAATTACCAATTATAATAGCATAGTTAATACATAATACAGGAGCCTATTACGACTACTAACAATATATTTTAAAACAACGCTACTATGACGTTAAAAAATTAAAATTATCATGTAGTAAAAATCATTACTTTAGTTCAACATTAAAAATGTACGTACAATATGAATACAAAATAGCATTTAAAAATGTTATAATGTACTAAAACACTGAGCCGCGCTATCAACAGGTGAAAAATGCAATAAAAATGTAAGTGCTCTCTAAATTTCACTCTAATAAATGTCAAAGGCAGCAATTAAGCGCCCTTAGTTACTGAGAGCTCGTTATTTGTTTCAGATTAACTTGGTAGCCTCGAAATTTTACTTTATAAGTAATTTTATAAGGAATTTCCTTTCTTTTACATTTTTTATCTCTAACGGCAAATAGGTAAGAAATAAAGAAAATTTAAATTTAGTAAATTATATAAGCTTTGTATGTATATTAGTATATATAGGTAGTAGAATCTATCGCCGCCCCATGTTTAATGTATTCAGAAAACGAAACATGATTTAAAGGTCAATTTCTTTAGATAAAAGACGATGTTACAATCACTGCGTATAGTGAATCATATTTCCTTAAGGTTTAATGATGGCGGCTTAGAATTTATTATATATAAGTAAATATAGATATATCTTCTTAATTCTTCTTCACGAAATCCCTAAGAAAGCTAAGAATCACGACTACATAAAAATGTTCTCCATTCAGAGCGGTTTTAGGCAGAGTAGACAGCTCGATACAGAATACCATTGTTGGGCCAAAAACACAAAGTAATCTGTATTTCCAGCTTATGTATCGCATTGTAAATACAGAAGAGTAAAGATCTAAAAATATTCGATCATTTCATTTTTTTTCTAATTGTAATTAGACCAAAAAATGTAGACTAGGTAATAAGATGGAACTTTACTCATGCGTTTTTCCATTTATCGCAGAGGCGTTGCGTTCAAGGAAGTAGTCAGCCGAAATAAATACTCTAAATTGAATACGTAAAATTAATAACAATTTTATAATAATGCTAATATTACACGCATAGCGGCAAAATGTCTGCGTGTAAAAGCGAGTAGTGGGCTTAATTCCACTCAAAGAGAGTAATCTGCTTTGTTTTCATCGGCAACAAGATAAAACGTATCGATGAGTTAGGTTTCTTGACACTCAATATCTTGAAAAATAAAAGTTAGAGACGGATTGTCTTAACACTAGGTCCCTCCAAATATTACTTAAAATTATAACTATGTAACAAAATAATATTATACATATTTAACAAACAATACGCACTTACTTTACTCAAAGATTTTGTAAATATAAAAAAAAAAAAAATACTACTATCCAGTTTAGTTTCCAATATAAAACTAAATCTCATAAACAACAAGAAAATCCTAAAATGATTTATAGATAAAAAAAAACGGAGTGCTTTCGTCTAAATCCATATTTCTCGCTTATCACATCCAATGACATTTTAAATCAGTCATATAATTTCGTATGAGCAATGTTACTTATTCATGACACGCACGTCTGGGGCAAAGGGAGTGAGAATTTAACCTATCTTATCTGCACGAACAAAACGAGCATATTTCAAACCTTCATTGCAATGTTGGAAAATATTCCGTTATTAGGATAATATAAGGATATTCGTTTACATTGATTGTATTGTTATTTTGCAACAGTTATAATTATAAATCTTTAGTTTAATATATTTCATGTTATAACGCAGCGTGATGGAGAACGCATGGCTCAGTGGTGAGAGCGCACGGTTCGCAAGAGGGCGCGGGTTCAAGTCTAGCTGCGTTCATATTTTTATATGTTTACTTTAAGTACTTTTTCTATCCTCAGTGTGGATTAACACTTTAAAAAATCATATAAATCAAAATATTTTTCAAGCTCTCATAGCAACGCTTACAATATTTTAATTTTTGTAAAAAAATACATATTATAGAAACGTTTTCAATAAATAAACCTTTAGAAACTCGATTTTTCACATATTCGTCTATAATTTGGAACCGTCCTCTTGTCATCCGTCACTCGTCGTTCGTTCTACCAATACTACTATATATTTATCAAACTATCTTTGTTATACAAAAAATGTATTTACCTACTGTATAGTATATATTAGTTTACGTATTAGTGTGTAATGTAACATATAATATCACCAATATCACATACATTGGTGATTTCTTATGTGTCATACATTTTTCTTTTATTTTTTATTTCACGCTTTATCTCACACAAGGCAGAGTAGGGAGAGGGAACTGTAGGAACCATAGGAACCTAGTGTTAAGACATTCGTTGCTTTGTCCCTGCTTTCTCCGTCCCTTGTTTTTATCTTTTTCGAGGCATTGCGTGTTGAGTGGCGGAAATCAATGCCGCGCTTTGCCTAGTTTCCAGAGTGAAGAAAATGGAAATAGAAAAATCCATCTTTCCTGAGTGGGAATCGATCCCACAAACAGTTGCGTTTACAGGTAGACATTATGCCTCTGCCTCGACGGTCGTTTGTTATATATATGTGCACAATTAGGTTGAATAAAGAAAATAGATAAACAATATTTTCAAAAATACATTTTACATATTAAAAGCCAAAAAAATCTTATAATTGAATCAATTGTGGCACCGTTATTCTTTATATAATTGATATTTATAATTGATGGATTCGTTTCTCGTTCATCTTACTTAATAATTTGGCTACAGTTATCACTTCGTGAGGTTAAAATTCAAGATCGTTAGCACTTGGCATTCCCTATGTTTATATTACTATGATATCCTGTGTAAATAAAAATGTACATATTAAAAATTTTTAAAGGTATCCATTTTTAAATATTTTGTACAAAATTTAACATCGTCGCTCCTATATCTCATGGTTAGAACAAAATAAAGTGTTATAGGCACAAGGCGCAATAATCCAAGCTTCGACTTCGTCCTACTGTAATGTTTCCCAAAGGAACTTTGTTTATAACACAGCGTTTTATTGCATTTAAGTCACTACAAGAGATAAATATGTGACTTTCATTTATACAGCAGTTAAAAGTAATAGAGAGCTCTGCTTTTTTAAGGCAAAGGGTAAAACGGGACCCTATTACTGAGCCTCCGCTGTCTGTCTGTCTGTTTATCTCTACTTTTTTTAGTTAATTATTTTTGTATCATACTATGACTTTCTACAGTTAATTTATTATAATAATTGTATTCAATTAAAGACAGAGTGCTTCACATTCCGAACTATCTATTGTCTTCTCATGAAACGGGCTCTGTGAATTAGACGATGGCTATTGTTAGTTTTTTTATCTAGTCATAGTATTTCCCAAAGGCCTTCATTTTTATCTCGAGCTTTTATGTATTGCACACAATGCGTCTCAAAATTTCGACTTTGACTCACAAAGCGGCTATCAAGTTTTTTATGAAACGAATTTTCTCGTTCAGCGTTTTACCTTTTATACTAAGTTTAGTATAGTTTTATGCGGATATTCGCGGTTTTCATATTGATATATTTATAATCTGTGTATATATTCTTACATTTTATTTTCAAATAATTTTAAAATATTATTTATATAAATACATGTTATAATTTTAGAATTTTGAATTTATCACAATATTTTCTTTCTCTCTCCGTCCCCTCAAGCTAAGATCAGAAGATAATGTCCTTGCTGGTCGGGTCCGATAGGCTTCATTAGCTCTCTCGTGGTTTTAGACTGAGTGAAAGGCGGACGATATAGTACTTCTTTTTGTTTACACTGATTTTGGATCAACAATTTTTACAACGTATAAAATTGCCACGTTAGAATTTTTTCCTTGCCCAATTTAATTATTCATTTTTAATTTTTGTACTAGTTCTTCAATTAGTAATTTTAAATTTATATACCCTACTTATACTATAAAGGTGTAATGACATACCGTCGTAGCATAACTACGAGAAACCTGTCGGCTTATAGGTAGGTTCAATCTGTTAAAATATAAAAATGTAGTTATTTAAATATAAATTTCATTATCTGAGTGAGTGCAGACACTTAGCTTAGATAAAATAACATAATTATATAACGTAAAAGCAAAGAAAATCCAAAGGAAATTGATAATAAATTTCATAGACGATAAGTTTAACGATTTGACGAAAGATAACGACTTTAAATAATTTATATTATTCAAAATAACTACAACAGTAAGGCTTAATTACAATAAAATTTAGGTAAATAAAAACAATATGTGAAATTAAAAAAACTAATGTTCATTAAAAGTAAAAACAAAGTAAATCCACAGGAAACACACGAACAACAACAGATACGCCATATCGTAGCACACGTAGCATATGCTTTTATCAAATGTTTGTCTCAGAAGTTACATTCGTACGTACATATATATATGTCAAATATTTATCAGCTACGCGATAGCTACGTGCCTCTCGTAGACACTTTACACTGTTACTTGAGATATAAGCGATCACGTATTGCCTCCAAGCTTTATGTTCTATTAACTCAAAAATAACAATATAATGCCAGTAAATGCATTTTTCTTAAAGATAAAATAGCGTTAGCTAAGCTAAGCATTTTATATGAATTGTACCTTCTTATAGTTATCGAAGAGAATATTATGTGAGATCGACAGTGTCTGTGTGGTCAGTGTGGTTAGATTACCTTACTATTATCTTAATATAAGATAGGTGACATAGAGGTGACATTTAAATCTGTCTGTGAGGGAAGGTGACGTGTAGTTGACACGCTTACTTATTAGTGATTGGCGTATTGGCGAATAAGCTTTTTGCTATATTTTTTTACCAAATTTCGTAACTATAGGTAATTTTCATATTAATTACAATAAAAACGAATAATAAACACTTATATATTTTGATTGCGTTTGCTTAGAAGTTTGTAATTTTATTTGTATTTTTTTATTTTCAAGTTTGTACTGTTTTTTTTTTGGATATGTTATTTAAATCTCCTAATCTTTAATAACTATGAAGTAATCCTCGTAATCCTTAATAATTATGAAGCCCTAAAATTCTATAATGCCCTTTACTTTGCAGGAACTACACTAAAAATGGATTTGGAAAATATATTTAGATATTATGTTTTATTCTATAATAAAATGGCTATATACTAACATTACATGCATACATATAAATACTTAAGCGTATTCAGTACACAAAAGAGATTTCCTATAATATAATATATATGTAGTGTTAAAATTAATTTGTAATATTTAAAGGAATGTGATTTTGAAAATGTTGCACGCTTTAAAGTAACGGTGAAACATTCTTACCAATGGGGTCTTATGATCACGTTACTCGTAAATTTGGGAAATTTATACTTATAGAAGAGAAAATAGATGAAACTCAGTGTCAAAATATTTTTTTTTTAGTAGCTTCACGCTTTATCCCGCACATGGCAGGGTAGGCAAAGGGAACTGCAGGGACCGTGGGAACCTAGTGTTAAGACACTCCGTTGCTTAGTCCCTGCATTTTCCGTCTCCACTTTCCGCCTTTTTCGAGACATTGCGTGTTGAGTGGCGGAACTCAGAGACACTCCGTTGCTTAGTCCCTGCTTTCTCCGTCCCCGTCTTTTTATTTATAATTTTTTTTTTGCTTTATCCCGCACATGGCAGGGCAGGCAGAGGGAACTGCCGGAACTATTAGAACCTAGTGTTAAGACACTCCGTTACTTAGTCCCTGCTTACTCCGTCCCCACTTTCCGCCGTTTTCGAGGCATTGCGTGTTGAGTGGCGGAACTCAACGCCGCGCTTTGCCTTAGTTGCCAGAACGAAGAAAATGGAAATAGAAAAATCCATCTTCCACGACTGGGGATCGAACCCAGAAACCGTCGCGTCGGCCGCGTTACAGGCAGACGTTGCGCCTCTGCGCCACGACGGTCCTTTATTTACTTTCTTTTTATTTACTTTCTTTAATAGATATTTTTATTGTTGCTTTAGACAGACAGCTTAACTTCCTTTTTTGTAAATAAAACACAGAGGAAAGAGTGAAGTTAAGAAACTGATATATTTTTAAAATAGAACTATTCACACAAAAAAACATACATTTCAAACTTTACAGAAAATACATTTTTTGCATATATACTATACAATATATTCAAGAATCATGAGCTTTAATATGATTTTTAGAATTTAGTTTAATTTCTATAAACTACTAACACTGGTAGTGGTAGATTAACACCATAAACATGTCAACATATGAGAAGTTGAAAAACACAAGATCAAACAAACTTCCTTTGAAAACGCTTCTGTAAAACTTTCGAAAGTTCAACTGGTAGTATAAACTGCTGCCCCTGAGATAGTGCGCGAATTTTTCAAGCAGTTAAAGTCCGAATGCTTTTTTACTCTTAACTTTTCCTATTACACTTAAATATTGAAAAGAAAATATCTTATATTACAAAACTACATATTACTTATTTTTATACCATGCTACTTTCCTAATGGTTAAAATAAAACCTGATGTATATTATCTCACTTAAAATAATATAAATAGTTGAAAATAAAATATCAAAATATGTAAGTTCGTTCTGTCTGTGATTTTATACACAAAAATGCTCAATGTTTAAAAGCTAAGGTTTTATAAATATGTATATTTTATTGCAACGTATAATTTCAAATTGTAGTTTTTTCTTTTTTTAGTTTTATGCTTTTATTCCGCACATGGTAGGGTAGGCAGAGGGAACCGCAGGAACTATGGGAAATTAATGTAAAGACACTCTGTTGCTTAGTCCCCGTTTTCTTCGTCCCCGCGTTACATTGTAGTTAATGTTAAAAACTGACAAAGAAGGGAACTAAGTGTGTGAACAACTCAGCCACCCGTGTTAGGTGTGATATAGCAAGCCAAAAAAAGCAGTGAATGTTATGTAAAAAAGTTTATCTTCATGATTCTTAAAAATTAAGCTCTTTGAAGACACGGTCGATTTCAATTCTTTGAGTTATAGCTGTTCTTATTCTAAGATAGAATTTATTTGCCATTGACTTCAGCTTGATGCCTTTATACGTTATTGAATTTACTTTTTATTTCTATTACCGTATTTGTGTCTTCTAGGTGTTGTTGCGATTATTTAATTTTAATTTTCATTTCCGTTTGGGAAAGACAAACTGAACTCCTTTTTTTACTTTCACGCTTTATCCCAAATACTGCAGGGTAGTCAGAAGAAACTGCAGGAATCATAGGAACCTAGTGTTGGCAGACAAAGGAGTAGTGTAGAAGACACTCTGTTGCTTCATCTCTGCTTACTTCGTCACTACTTTCCATCTTTTTTGAAGCTTTGCGTACTGTGTGGCGGAAATCACCGCCACGTTTTGCCTAGTTAATAAAGCGAAGAAAATGGAAATAGAAAAATCCATCTTCCCTGAGTAGGTATCTAACCCACAAATCGTCTCGTTTACAGGCAGACGTTATACCTCTTCGCCACGAAGGTCGCATGTTTTATATTGAAGTATCTGAAACCCTCACAACATTTGCTATATTTACAAACATTTCTACGTCAAAAGTTCAGAATATTATACGAGGGCCAAACTGAAAGTTTTTAGAACTGGCAACTTAAAAGCATTATATTAAAAAAATAAGTTTAAATTTTGAAAATAGAATTCTTTACCAATAATATTGAGTATACATTTCATTCATTTGTCATTTGTTTTACGATTTGGCGGCAAATTGAAAATTGTCTGTGCACGTCAGAATGAACTTAAGCCGAGAAAATTTTCGTGCAATGATTTTTTATGACTTTCGATGCCATATAAGTCAACAAGAAAGTTATGATAGACTTCGATTGGCTTTTCACGATGAAGCCCCATCTCGTGCCACAGTTTACAACTGGTTTAATGAATTCAAACGTGGTCGAACTAATCTCACCGATGACTTGCGTGAGGGACGGCCTTCTACAGCGACGACTGACGATAATATCAGTGTTGTGCGGCGTAAGATAGAGACTGACAAAAGAGTGACCTATCAGCAGATTCGGACAAGTCTAGGCATAGGTATGAGTCAAGTGCACAAAATCCTCCATGAACATTTAGCGGTTAGGAAGCTTTGTGCCCGCTGGATACCGCATAATATAATACTACCTCAAAAACTCCGCCGTGTTGATTGGTGCCGAGAAATGATCCAAAAATTTAACGGAGGTGACTCAAATGCTGTGTTCGACATACTAACGGGTGACGAAAGCTGGATTTACTGTTATGATTCGGAAACCAAAAGACAGTCTGCTCAGTGGGTGTTTCCTTCCGAACAGTTACCAACTAAAGTGAAGAGAGGTTGAAGTGTTGGAAAAAAGATGGTGGCCTCGTTCTTCGGAAAGACAGGTCATTACACGACAGTTGTCTTAGAGGATCAGAACAGTTAATTCAGAGTGGTACACTAACAACTGTTTGCCACTTGTCTTGGAAAAAGTTCGGCCTCTTCGCCACGAAGGTCGCATGTTTTATAATGAAAGGTATCTGAAACCCTCACAACACTTGCTATATTTACAAACATTTCTACGTCAAAAGTTCAGAATACTATATAACGTATTGAAGCGGGAACAATCAATCGTTTTCGTCATAACTTCTGACAACTGACGATTATTAACGTAGGCGTAGTATTAGTTTGAGATTGTGGAACAAATGCTCAAAATGTGTGGGTAGATATTGTTTATGATCGAAATACACATAGTACATATACTTGTACATAGTTAAATATTTATTTATATACAGCATTTAGTTCCGCTACTGAACATGCCTCAAATTTTGGAGAGTATGTGTTTTGATACTAAATTTCTTCTGTATATCCTGTTATAGAAAACTGAGAAATATTGAGGTCAATGACGTTTATAATGAACTGTTTCTCTGCCTACCGATAAGGATTATTTTCTAAATTCTGGAAATGTATAGAATACATATAAATATAAAGAAATAAATATTGATAACTACTTATATTAAACTATTTGTTTATTACTATAAAGGAAAAACGAAATAGTGCTATTCGTTTGCAGCAGATTCAAGGCTTACTTTAAGAAGGATAACCTAATATGCAGCCTCGTATGCGATCAAAAAGATCCGCTACTTAACCGACGTCAATACAGCTAGACTAGTTTATTTTAGTTACTCCCACAGCATTATGTCATTTGTCTATTATGGGGTAATGCTGCTGATATTGATACTACATTTATTCTTCAGAAACGGGCTGTTCGAGCAATCTATAACATGAGGCCCAGAGATTTTCTTAGGGATATATATTCGAATATTTAATGTATGTCCATAAAAATATTGATAAATTTATAACAAATTTAAAGTAATTTAGTAAGATAGGGTAAATCTGTAAAGATGCAGTGGGGATAGCTAAATATATGCTGGTGGGGTGTAGAGTACTCTTGGAAAGTGGTCAATGGCCGTTAGTCTTCCAGTAGAAAGAGCACAGAGGAACATTACAACCAGCAAATGTTTAATAGAGTTTGTAAAAGAAGGTTCTGTTAAACATATTAGATCCAGCTCCTGATTGAACTCTTTTGATAGACACATATGAGAAACGTGGCGCAGAGGCGTAACGTCTGCCTGTAACGCGGCTAACGCGACGGTTTCTGGGTTCGATCCCCAGTCGGGGAAGATGGATTTTTCTATTTCCATTTTCTTCGCTCTGGCAACTAAGGCAAAGCGCGGCGTTGAGTTCCGCCACTCAACACGCAATGCCTCGAAAACGGCGGAAAGTGGGGACGGAGTAAGTAGGGACTAAGTAACGGAGTGTCTTAACACTAGGTTCTAATAGTTCCAGCAGTTCCCTCTGCCTACCCTGCCATGTGCGGGATAAAGCGTGAAGCTAAAAAAAAAAAAAAAAAAAAAAACAAATATGAGAAACAGTATAAAATCCCTGAGGACATTGGTGTTTCGTCATCCAGACCAGATATTTTTCTTTATTCTCTAAACCTAAAACGTGGGAGACAAATATCCCTAAAAGCCATAACTTCAAACTTAATAAATATTTCGAGCTTACTAACGAACTGACCAGGAATAGGTTTAGAGTAAATTCATATGCGGTGGAAGTAGGAGCGAGAGGTATAACAGCGAAATCTCTCTTTAGCTCGCTAAAAGATCTCGGCCTGTCTAGAACTATTACTAATACATTTCTAGAATGTACTTCAAAGGCAGAACGTACTTCATTAGCAGAATTATTTCGAATTTGGTTAGGTAGTGGGAGGAGCTCGGACAGTGAAGGTGAGCGTTAATGCATTTTAAAGGGGCCCCTTTAAACCTACACTTGGAACGCAAGTCCCAAGCACTGATCAGAGCTCCTCTTCCTACAACGCGATGGGCCTGGCCCGCACGGTGAATCCGTGGAGTGCTAAGCAGTTTCTTCTCTAAAATTACAGCCTTCCATTTTACCAGGTAGTTCACAAATTAAGTAAATACACACAAAGCCTCTGAATGCGCTCAAAATCTATATCAACATTAGTATGTTGATAGCCAGGGTATAAATACGGTAAGAAAAACCTACCCCTGGCAAATCCTTTGTTACGCATACTAATAAGAACCTCAGGCTACAGTGCGACCACAAGGGTTAACAGTTGCTACTGGCCATTATAGTACTGCGCGTCAGCATCTGAGAGGAAATGCAATGGCTATGCATTCAATTCTTCAGGAACAGTGAAAATGAGAAAATATGTTTACTTTCCCAGTTTTGTAATTTGTTAATAAGAGTTTCTACACTTAATACGCAATACATTAAATACAATAGTTATGTAGAGTTGTTATCTTTATCGTTAAAAAATATATATTTAATAAAATTATTCCCATTGTAATGTTATAGCACAGATTATGTTGTGTTATGATAAATTTATTCCCACTTTTTTAAAAAATGAAAAGAATATTTAATATTTGTTCATATATTAATTTTTTCATATGATATTAGTACCAAAAAACAAAAGTATGGTTAAAAATCTAGCCAGATGACATAAAGATTTTTTTAAAGATATAAATATTTTTAAAGATATAAAGATTTACTTGATACTTTATCCTATTCGCACCAGGTTAAGTAGGGGGAACTCAACGCCAAGCTTTGCCTTGTTGCCAGAGCGAAGCAAATGGAAATGGAATAATCCATCCTCTCCGTGTGAAAATCGGACCCACATATCATCGCGAAACTACGCTATGACGTATCTTATAATCTATATTTGCGGAATCAAGCGTGAAGCTCCAATGTAGAGATAAAAACTTTTAAAAACGTCATTAAATATAGTAAAGTACGTTATTTATGATACTTTAGAGCTTTAACGTATGCTTTGAGTTATGAGTATGATACACGTATCATTACCAGTTTATGACACGATGCTTTTCCTTTATAATATTGTTACGGCTCACAAAGATTTCAATATTTTTGAAATTTTAAGTAGTAATTTTAAGTGGCAGTATAAATGTATATTAAATGTAACACTTATAAAATATTTGTGCTAAGGACGTGGAATCTAGTCAAGTCTAAGTCTATTCATTCTACTTGTACTTTACACAAAGTTGTATTTTACATAAGGCAAGTAAATGTCGCTTTTTCCTTTCTTTTCTGGTGACCTTTCGAATAAAAATATATTGATAATGAGTGAGCAATAAAACCACAACATTTAATTATTTATCCTTTTTAAAGCTTTTTCTTTTTGAACATATAATATATCATAATCGAGCTTTTAAATACGCCATTTATCACAATTCACTCGCCAAAAGACCTCTGTCTTTTATTATTCTCATTGAAGCTGTGAATTAATTTTCAATTGATATATGCTTTTGAAATACGGTGGACATAATCCGTACATATAAAACGAGTCGGCAGTGAACTTTGTAACTTTTAAATACTTAAGTGTTTATCCTTTACCTTTTAAGGGATATTTTAAAGCATATTTATGATTTGGATGCATTCAAAATATTTAAATTGGATATCAAATTTTGACACAACATATAAAGTCGCGCTTCTAGGTTTATGTCTAAGCTCCATACTGCTAAGTTTGATGTTTTAGGGGAAATTCCTATAAATATGTAAATATAATTTAAATATTTTTTAGCAAGCATATGTTTGGTATTGTGGTGATATCATATTGCGAATTGGAAATCATAGCACTGTATACTTGTTTAGTGAAAATAATATAGCAGTTGTGAGCTTAGTAACGTTATATTGCTAAAATAGTATATTTTTAATAACCAAATATTCATATTGTATAATATTTCTTCAGACCCTTTTCTATTCCATTCTAGTAAATTCGTTGAATAACTTGTGATGTGTCTATAAAATCATCTCCATTTACGACTAGTTTCAAATTGTTTAGAAATTAAATCTGCAGGAATAATTGTCTCATTTTAATATAAATAATAAATTTAAAGCTTTTATACCCTTAATAAAGTCCAGTTCTTTCATAGTAGTAAGTTCCAAGTCATCTATATCGAAACTTCATGATACCGTGAAATGTGTTCGGGTGAACACTCAATCGCTCTTATCAAAACTTTTGATAGAGATTACTTAAGTCATTTTTTGTTTGGTAATTTGAGAATATTTCATTTAAGAAAATAATTTTTTATATTAAATTTTGCTTAAGCACAAATTGTTATATAATAATTATAACCGGTTTAAAAAAAACAACGATTAATTTTTAATCTTTTCCTAGGTATGTGTAGTCATCAGGTGGCGTACTTCATTTCTTCGTATAACAAATACAAATTGTCATAGTAGTAAAATTATTTTAAATATCTGATATATATTAAACATATATTAAGATGTTCCTTAAAAGTTATAATTTATCTTCATTTCTTAATTCTAATTAATAAGTAAGTATTAGTAGGTACAGTTTTACAATTTTACTATTAATAAGAGTCATAAATTATAAATATATGTTGTAACAAAACAAACAGACTAACTTTTGTCTGTCTGTAAGTGCGACGCACGAAGTTGTTTAGTCAAGAGTAGCATTGTAAATTTGAATTATAAGTACTAAATGTAATTATTTTCTAGATACACATTATCAAATAATCTTTTTAAATGAGTCTGTAATATAAATAAAGTATGAAGAAATAATACATTCAGATTTATTTTTACAACAAATATCACCTAGAAAAAGTCGATTCAGGCGTACGTACGTCTGACACGATTTTAAATTTAGTATCAACTTTTAAGTAACTTCCGTTTTCGATAGCACTTGACATGGTAAAAGGTAAATTAACTTTCATTGTTTAAATGACTTTCAAGAGGCAGCAGTTTATGGTATTTTCGAAGTCAAATTTCAACCAACAGTTTTGTTGAAAAAGTTGAAGAGAGCATAAAACTGCGATATGCAGTAGTTTGGGAAACGCTTTCCGTTGCACTCGTTAGTTATTAACATATGGAAATGAAAAAATATTGTAACGTTAACTATTGGATCATTTTAATATGTGCGTATGAGGACCGTCGTGGCGCAGAGACGCATCGTCTGTCTGTACGTGACTGTTTGTGGATACAAATTCAAATAATTTTATTCAAAATTAGAATACAAGATTCTTAACAATAGGTTCCCATTATTCTTGCTTATCATTCTGACTACCTTGCTAAGCAGGATAAAGCGCGAAGATAAAAAAGAATATGTGTATGTGTTATAGGTTATACAATATATTGCATAGCATACGTGATTTTTTCTTCGTTAAATGAAAATAACTAGAAATTGTGTGCGACAAATGATATTGTGTAAATGCCTGAGACCTAGTTATCTCAAGTAAAATTAACGATTATATTTAAATTCAGAGTAAAATATTGTTTATTTAATTTATTTAAAATGAGTAGTTACAATTTTTATGTTTTTAATACATTACCACCGGCTTACTAAAATTAATAATTCAGTTCTCAGAAGAATTCGTTACTAACAGTTTTTTTATTTTTAATTTCCAAGATAAGCGCTTTCCACTAAACATACCTTAGTAATGAGAAGAAACAACTTAGCTTTCCATGGATTCACCGTGCGGGTGCCGGGCCCATGGTGTTGTAGGAAGAGGAGCTCCGAGCAGCGCTTGGGACTTGCGACCCAAGTGTAGGTTTAAAGGGCCCCTTTAAAATGCATTAACGCTCACCTTCACTGTCCGAGCTCCTCTTACTACCTAACCAAATTTTAAACGATTCTACCAAAGCCGCCTTCGAAGTGCGTTCTAGAAATGAATTTGTGATAGTTCTAGACAGGTCGAGATCTTTTAGTAAACTATAGAGAGATTTCGTCTATACAGTAAGTAAAGTTGCTTTTCACCTTTAAATGGCGGTTTTATAGGTTTAGTAAGATTCCGGCTTGTACACATATAATTTGCTTTTTCGTCGTTACTACGTACTGTATGCTGCAAATTAATCCATATCTATACTCTAGTATTGTATTGTTATTTTTTTTTATTTTAGCTGTACAGATTTTTTTCATCAATGCTTATTTCAAAACATACAAACGAAACGTATAGAATATACTAACAAGCAAGTTGATAATTCATTTATTGAATTGGGTTAATTAAATTTATATTAGATAGTACATTTGCATGCAAAAAAATATATATTTGGTAACTTAAAGAATAATATTTGGTGATACAAACTAAAATTAAGGTTTTCTACTGTTATACCGTTTTGATGGATATATCGTCACCGTAGCAAGACTTACAACAAACCAATGCTAACTTATAACTCATTCCTTACGTTCTACGTTATTTTATTGAATTCAAAAACAACATCATCATCACATATAATAGTAAAAATACGTAAATTGTAAAGGAACATAAAACCGTTACAGCTTAAAATATATGCGAAACAATAAAATATTTATTGAATACTTAATTGTGAGAACCAATTGATGGTTAAGTAATCAGGCAATTTGCCTCGAAGTGATAAAGCGGACCGTAAAATGACAAATCCTGTTCAAATAGCCAATATATGTGATGGCCTATCTGTAGTGCCTACCCTCGGACATAAAAATATATTGAAATACCGCACAAAATGGTTCCATCGCAAACATTTTATTTATATCCCTCTCATATTTTTGGGGAGCTTTGGTAACAATTTGGTTAGGACGATAATTAATTAACAATTTTTGGTATATTGTGCAATATGTCATTATGATGTATTTTCGTATTCCATACCGCAAAATAAAATTAAAATACTTATAAGATCTCGCTTTTGCCATTCGATTGAATACATTCAGCATTGAGTATCTCCAAAGACGCGTTGTTTAACAATAAAGTTCATGAGGGGCCGAATGTTTTGCCTAAATATACGTGCTGTAATGTCGTATCTATCACTTGATGTTTGTCCGGGAAGCAGCAGTTCATTCTATATAAGTACAAGAATAAATGTGAGGCATTTATTCTATACATATGGGATTAAATCTTAATCTAAATAGGGGATTAAACCTACGTTCTTCAATAATATTTGCCCCAAATGACATCATTTGGAAACAACCATTGTATTTTTGAGTAGTCCAATAGTGTCTGTGTGGTCAGTGTGGTTAGATTATCTTAATATAAGATAGGTGACCTAGACATGACATTTAAATCTGTCTGTGAGGGAAGGTCAACTACACGCTTACTTATTAGTGATTGGCGTATTGGCGTATAAGCTTTTTGCTGTAATTTTTTACCAAATGTCGAAACTTAGGTTGGAAGGTAATACTTATTGGAAGATAATCTATAGGGTTTTAAGTATGCGGTAATTTTCATATTAATTAAAATAAAAACAAACAATAAACACTTATATATTTTGATTGCGTTTATGTAGAAGTTTGTAATTTTATTTGTATTTTTTTCATTTTCAATTTTGTGCTGCGTTTTTTTGAATATATCATACAAATCTCTACTTGATTATAGCTTAGTTGTCTGAGTAATCCTTAATAACTATGAAGTACACAAAAGAGATTTCTTAAGCGCACGTAAGTGCATGTAATAACATGTGTGTTCGTGCGAAACGCATGTCTAAATTAACCGAGATGCGTTATTGTGTAAAAAAATAATTATTGCAGCTGCATTGAATTGTAAAATTAAACTGTTAGCTGTAATATGTATAGAAAGTGGTTTTTATAGTAAGGTGTTATAAAAACGCGATAAGTCAAGGAATTTGAAATATTTGGCACTAATTATGATAATAGTGTTAAAGTTAATTTGTAATCTTTAAAGGAATGTGGTTTTGAACATGTTGCACGCTTTAAAGTAACGGTGAAACGTTCTTATGTAGCTTTGGGAACTTTACACTTATGGCAGAGAAAATAGATGCAACTCAGTCTCAAAATATTCTGTTTAATTTTTCACCAACCTTTTACGATACTACATGTTGAATGTCAGAGTATGACATACATAATTATATGTTAGCCCTTACCATATGTTAATCCATCCCAACCGTGCCTAGAAATTTCAAAATTTGAAGACTGCCTTAAAGAGTAACGGCCTTATTCATAAAAAGTTATAGCACGCTTAAAGACTCCATATAGTACAGTTGTCAAAAAACGTTATTCATAACAGCATTTTAGTGCCAATCAGTTCTATAAACCTATTATAAAGTTATAGAGCCGAGAACCCTACTATAAGAGTGTTTTAACGTCCAAAGATGGCCGATTCATATAACAGCTGATTATAGCTCATACTAATATGAGCATAGATATGACGTCGTCGAGTCACTTGTCATCAAGAGTGTCAATTTCAATTTCGTAAACATAACAATATAACAATTGACATTTTGTTCGATATTTATTAACTATATTTAGTTATAAACAAGTTTATTAATAATAAATTCTACATAAGAAAGGTGCATTGAACATAGGTAATACTTGTCCACGCCTAAACAATTTTCAATTCTTTGTCTTTTTACTTCTTTTGACTTTATTTTTTAAAAACTAAGTAAGTTTATAAACTAAAATAAAATAAACATTCGTGTTTTTGTGATAACAACGACATAAATCAAGCCGGTATATGTCAAGCCAGATCCAATAATATATTTTTGTAGGTAATATTATCTGTGGTCATACTATGTCAATGCGTTTGTCACTTATCATCTGTGGATTTACTGGTATTTTCGGCAACAAGTCGACCGACTTCAGTATAGTGGCAACATTGTGAACGTATAAATCAAATTAGTGACACTTTAGTTATAGAAGGCTTATAGAGCGTTTATGAATACAAACATTTATCGAACGTTCTATAAGCCTAAAGAGCGTGTTAACTAAAATATGCTTAAAACGTTCTATAAGACTTTTTTATGAATTCTTTAAAGGAGTCTTCAAATTTTGAAATTCTTGCTTGCTTGAAATGCTTTCAAGCTCAATTCATTTTGTGTATTGAGAGATGTTTTAACTTAACTATGTTATTGAAAATTATTTTATAAATAAGATTTATTTTGAATGGATTTTATTATTAATTTAATAATATTTGAAAGTCAAGAAACTAGACTCGTTAAAAAGATGTTATTTCTGTTGACTAATGGACTAATATCTGAAAACTTTTGTTAATTTTAATGTAAATTATTAGCTGTGTATTTTATCAATATTTATATATATTTGAGTATAATTGTATAGAAACTCCAAAACACATACAATTAATACCTGATATAAAATTAAAGAGACATTAACACAAAATCAAAAGCAATAGGAAAGTACGAGAAAAAATCCAAAACAGCAATACCAATACTAAACCAACTCGAAGTAAGTCGTAAAGTGACTGTAATTTCAGATGGGAACGTGCAATTTAGTTTGAGATATCGTAAAATTAGAATTGTATCTATAAATAACGCATTGTAGGTAATTCGTTTACGTACGTATTATTGATATCGTCAGTTTGTAGTACTACTACTTAAGTTTAAAGCATTATATAGTTATATAACATATGGAGTAAATTTAAAAATATTTCCTACCTTGCGAATTTGACGAGTTTTTACAACGTAGTTGACAATTTAAGTATCACAATGTAAATTTGCGTTCATAATTACCCACTTTATATGAAATGCTTGTTCCTTTATATTAACAGAATCCTATGAACCCTTTTATTATTTAAATTTAATAAAACTATATTTATATTTATAAATTTGAATGATATCAACATTAAACCGTTTAAGGCTCTATTTTGCTCTCAATACATTTTTATGTTCTCAACGGCTTGTCTAAGTATGTTATTACCGATATTGGCTATTAAGTCGAGATTCCTCAATTTACAGCTTATTTTATCACCTCACGTAAATTGTGCGATTACGTATGCACTGTGCGAGACACGGTTTTTATTTATGTCTACGTCATATAAAGAGTGACACTAATCCCTTGCCTCATATCGCTTGGTGTTGTCAGCAGTAATATAACATCTAAAACAAATTCTGTCCCGCCAGAATTTGTTTTAGATGTTATATTGCTAAATATATAGCAAAATACAAGTATAATTTGATAAAAAAAGGCTTTTAGGTAAGATAATCACTGAGTAGTCATATATAATTTTCAATTAAGATGAGAATATACTTCAATATATACAATGTGGATGCTGCCTTGTAAAATATTTTGTTTTTTTTTATAGCTTCACGCTTTATCCCGCACATGACAGGCAGAGGGAACTGCAGAAACCGTGGGAACCTAGTGTTAAGACACTCCGTTGCTTAGTCCCTGCTTTCTCCGTCCCCACTTTCCGCCGTTTTCGAGGCATTGCGTGTTAAGTGGCGGAACTCAACGCCGCGCTTTTCGTAGTTCGCCAGAGCGAAGAAAATGGAAATAGAAAAATCCATATTCCCCGACTGGGCATCGAACCCAGAAACCGTCGTGTTACAGGCAGACGTTGCGAACTCAACGCCGCGCTTTTCGTAGTTCGCCAGAACGAAGAAAATGGAAATAGAAAAATCCATATTCCCCGACTGGGGATCGAACCCAGAAACCGTCGTGTTACAGGCAGACGTTGCGCCTCTGCGCCACGACAGTCCTCAAAACAATAATTGGTACATAAAGAATTTTGTTATAAAAGCTTGAAACAAAGGATATATTTCTAGTTTGTATATTTCTATTTTTATAGATATTTTTATTGTTGCTTTGTTACAAATCATAGAAGCAAGAATTATATCAATGTACTTTTTTTTAGGTTTTGAAACGGAACTATGAACAGATAAAAAAAACAACATACATTCCAAACCTTCTAAAAATATATATTTTTTTGCATATACATTATGTATAATATACTTTAGAGCTTATTTTTGATTTTCACGTGTTATTCTGATTTCTGTACAATACAGCAACACTTGTAGTGTTCGATGTACACCATAAACATATCAACATATGAGAACTTGAAGTATAGAAGTTCAAATAAATTTCATTTGAAAACGCTACTGTAAAACTTTCACAAGCTCAACTGGTAGTATAAACTGCTGCCCCTGAGATAGTGTGCGAATTTTTCAAACAGTTAAAGTCTGAATGCTTCTTTACTCTTAACTTTTTCTATTACACTTAAATATCGAAGAGGTCTTAGTCTATGAAGCACCTAAATTCTACAAGCAAGATTATGTTAAAGATAGATAGTGACAAAATTCATTCATATTTGACATGTATTATATCTTCCTGATAATGATGATTCCTGATAGTTAAGATACCCTGATATATATTATCTCACTTATAATAATATTATTTGTCAAAAACAAAATGTCAAAATATGTAAGTTAGTTCTCTCTATGTTTTTATACATAAAAATGCTCAATGCTAAGAAAGCTAAGGTTATATAAGCACGCATATTTTAATACAAGGTATAAATTTACATTGTAGTGTTTTTTTTAACTTCAAGCTGTATCCCGCACATGGGCAGGGTAGGCAGAGGGAACTGTAGGAACCATCCAAACCTAGTGTTAAGACACTCCGTTGCTTAGTCACTGCTTTTTATCCGTCCCCGCTTTCCGCCATTTTCGAGGCATTGCGTGTTGAGTGGCGGAACTCAACGCCGCGCTTTGCCTAGTTTGCCAGAGCGAAGAAAATGGAAATAGAAAAATCCATCTTCTCCGACTGGGTATCGAACCCAGAAACCGTCGCGTTACAGGCAGACGTTGCGCCTCTGCGCCACGACGATCCTCAACACATTGTAGTTAATGTTAAGAAATGACAATGAAGGGTACAAAGTGTTTCAATCAGTCTACCGTGCTATATGCGGAATATTGCGGGAAGCCAAAAAAGGAGTGCATGCTATGAACAAAAGTTTATCATAAAATTCTTAGAAATAAGAGCTCTACTTCGAAGTCACGGTCGATTTCAATTCTTTGAGTTATGGCTGGTCTTATTCTAAGATGGAATTTATTTGCGCTTGGCTCCAGCTTCCCGCTTGATGCCCTCACACGTTATTGAAATAACTGTTTATTTTTATGAGCATATTTGTGACTTCTAATTTTCGCATGGGCCAAAAAGACATTACGAATACACAGACATATAAGTGTTGTAGCGATTATTTAATTTTAATTTTCATTTCCGTTTTGTTTAGGTAAACGAGTGAAATTGAACTATATTTTTTTGTAGCTTCTCGCTTTGCACGCCGCACATGGCAAAGTAGTTACAGGAAATTGCAGGAAACATAGGAACCTAAGACACTCCTTTGCTTTGTCACTGTTTCTCGACTTTTTCGAGGCATTGCGTATTGTGTGGCGGTAATCAACGCCATGCTTTGCCAAGTTATCAAACCGAAGAAAAGGGAAATTGAAAAATCTATTTTCCCCAAATGAGAATCTTATCCACAAATTATCGCGTTTACAGGCAGACGTTATGCCTCTGCGAAACATGTTTCGAACTTTGAAAACATTAAATGTTTTTGTTTTGACACTAAATTCTTTCTATTTAACAATATATACAAAACTGAAGAATATTGAGGTCGATGATGTGTGTAATAAACTGTTTCTCTGCCTAACGATAAGGCTTATTTTCTACATTCAGGAATATATAGAATACATATAAGTAGAAAGATAAATATTGAAAACTATTTATATATAACTATTTGTTTAATCAATATTTTTCATTCTATGTAAGTAATAAAATAAAAAATAACATGAAAGGTAAAACAAAATAGTGTTAATCATTTGCAGCAGGTTCAATTGAAAAATAATTTGGTACATAGAAGCATTATACGTAGATTGGCAGATTTCCTAACATCATTTTAGACCATCTAGAACGTATCGGCTTTTATGATATAATATTTAAGACACTAACGACATGGAACTTTCATAACTATGTGATTTTATGTCAGAAAATATATCGAAACGATATATACTATCTCGTTCTCGAAACGGCAAAGTACGGACACTCTAATCTATAACTCTAATTTACTTTATTTTTTTTCTCATATTAAATATCTGATAAACAAGTTTTCCCGATTTCATTCCTAAAAGAACATTGAACCAAAGATATGAATATAAAGTGCAGCAAAAGCTCTTAAATACGGGAAAGAAAAAATACAACAGTAAAATACATCATGATACATCTAAAATTACAATCTTCCATCTTACCAGGTAGTTTACAAATAAAGTAAATAAACACAAAGCCTCTGAATGCGCACAAAATCTATATCAATTTACTAAGCCGGGGTACAAATACGGTAAGAAAAAACTACCCCTAGCAAATCCTTTATTACGCATACAAATAAGGAGCTCGGGCTACAGTGCGACCGCAAGGGTTAACACATTTGATCTCTATGTAAGTAAATACTATTCAGCAAAAAGGAAACGTTATGTGGTTTACATGACATTTTGTACACACAGTAGCTTGGTTATTGTTACTCTAAAGATGTGAGCATAAAATGTAATGCCATTAGCTATCATCGTTCAAAATAATTATCTTGAATTGAAAACAGCTTAAAGGTCGAAATTTGAGTGTTAATATTTATATGAGAAGTAGTTTTAAAATAAAATGATATTAGTGGCCATTGTAGTACTGTGCTTCAGTATCTGACAGGAAATGCGGTGGATGTGCGTTCCTTTCCTATGGAACAGTGAAAATGTGAAAATTGTTTATTTTCCCAGTCTAGTAATTTGTTTATAAGAATTTTTACACTTAATACGCAATAATTAAATACAATAGTTATGTAGAGTTGTTATCTTTATCGTTAAAAAAATTATGTTTAATAAAATTAATCCCGTTACATATCCCACTTTTTTAAAAAATAAAAAGATTGTTTTGTATATATTAATTTTTTCATACGAGATTTCGTAGTTGAATTCGTTTTTCGGTCCCTTAAACCAAAAAGCGAAGGCTTGGTTAAAAATGTAGTCAAAAGACATGGATTTTTTACTTTACATTTTATCCCGTCGTGGCGCAGAGGCGCAACGTCTGCCTGCAACGCGACGGTTTCTGGGTTCGATCCCCAGTCGGGAAGATGGATTTTTCTATTTCCATTTTCTTCGCTCTGGCAACTAAGGCAAAGAGCGGCGTTGAGTTCCGCCACTCAACACGCAATGCCTCGAAAACGGCGGAAAGCGGGGACGGAGTAAGTAGGGACTAAGTAACGGAGTGTCTTAACACTAGGTTTGTATGTTTCTGCAGTTCCCTCTGCCTACCCTGCCATGTGCGGGATAAAGCGTGAAGCTAAAAAAAAAAAAATATCCTCATCTGCTATGAGCAAGTAGGAGGAACTTAACCTCAAACTGTGCCTTGTTGCCAAAGTGAAACGAATGGACAAGAAATAATCCATCCTACACGTGTGAAAATCGAACCCACGTACCGTCGTGATTACAGGCAAACGCTGCGAATCTACGCTATGACGTATCTTATAAGCTGAAGCTCTAATTAAACATAGTAAAGTACGTTATTTGTGATACTTTAGACCGCTTTAACGTGTGCTTTGAGTTATGAGAGTGATACATGTGACATTACCAGTTTACAGTTTACACGATGCTTTTCCTTTATAATATTGTTATGGCTCACAAAGCTATCAATACTTTTTAAATTTAATATGTTTTAAATACATTGTGATTAAGTAATAATAATATACAAGTCTATTTGTTATAGGATTATGTCTAAGCTCCATATCGCTATGTGAGGTTTAAGAATATTTATTTCTCATAAGAATACAATTCACTTACATGAGAAACTAACACATTACACTTAATACAAAAATAACATAGGTACATTGCACAAAGGAAGTATTTTAAAGTAAATAAAATATTAATTTGAGTAACAAATAAAATGTAGGGTAGGATGTTCGCGTAGTCGATGCATTGTGCGGAATAAGAGCAACTGGAAGTGTCACGTAACTTCGTATTCCATGTTATACTATAATATTTTTTTCTTACACTTTTTGTTTTATTTTGTGTTATTCTATATAGGTCCTTTGATTTTCATTATTCTTTTTGTGTATTTTTTTACTTTTATTTATTTTATTAATTTATTGTTGTTACATTTTACAATTTTTTGACATGATTTTTTAGTAATTTTTTGAAAATTAGTGTTGATTTTACTTCTTTAATATCTTTTGGCAATTTATTATACAAATAAGCACCTTCAAACAAAATGGTTTTTTTGCCGTAGTTAGATCGCGGCTTGTAAAGTTTTATATCGTTTGCATTTCTTAGTCTCATTCTTTGCATATTTTGTTTTTTCGTAAATGTAATATTTGAGTGCATATCTTTGCTTAGAATTTTTCGTATAAGAAGGCAGCTATAGTATATGTAGGTTTGATTAATATTTAAAAGCCCAGATTCAGCATATATTTTTTTAGTTGAGGCAAGGAAATCATATTTGAACAGTATTTTTACTAATTTATTTTGTGCTATTTGTATAGTTTCCAAATTGCTTTTAGCAGCTGAACCCCAAATCTCGATCAAGTAATCAATATGCGGCTTGATGAGGGTATTATAAGTAATATAAACAACTTTGCGCGGCAAACAACGAACAATGTTTCTCATTACACCCATTAGAGATGTAAGTTTTGACTTAATTTTTTGTATGTGAGGTTTCCATGTCATTCTGCTATCTAGAATCAGTCCTAAATATTTTTCCTCTTCTACTTGGGTTAATTTTTCGTTATTAATAGTTAGTCGTGTTTTATGGGATACCTTTTTATTTTTTGCTGCAAATACTATATAATTTGATTTGGATGCGTTCACTGTAAGTAGGTTGGATTGAAACCAAATATTTAATCGCTGTAGATCCTCTTGAGCATCGTTCATTATGCTTTCTAGATCATTTCCATAATAGAAAAGACTAGTATCATCGGCGTATAATGATATGTCGCCATGTAAATTAAGTGTATGTATGCTGTTAATGTAAATAAGAAAAAACAATGGACCCAAAATTGATCCTTGTGGGACTCCATAAACAATATTTTGAGGTTTACTTTGGGTATCTTTGACTTTGACTATCTGAGTTCTGTTAGTGAGATAGGATTCTAGCATCTTTAAGGCACGGTCTGAAATTCCTATACTTGTTAGTTTTTCTAACAGTAAATGGTGACTCACGGTATCAAACGCCTTCTTTAAGTCTATAAAGACACCCAAGACTATCTGTTTCTTATCAATACTTATTTTAATTTTCGTCACAACGTCTAAGGTTGCCGAGAGAGTATTACTTTTTGGCCGAAATCCATATTGCTTCTTGTAAAAGAAATTTTGTTTGCTTAAAAAAGATTCAAGACGAGTATATATGATTTTTTCAAAGACTTTCGACATGACGGGTAGAACCGATATTGGTCGATAGTTCCCTGGGTCCGTTCTACTACCAGACTTGTATACAGGTGTAACTCTGGCAATTTTCAGGCAGTCTGGGAAGGTTCCTTCTTCCAAACATTTATTTATACAGCGTGTAAGCTCATCTAAAATTAAATATTTTATGGATTTAATGGATTTAACGCTTATTTGATCACAGCCAGTGCTGACATTACTGTTTAAGTGTTCGATGATTTTAGCGATTTCTGCTTTGCTGGTTGGCTCAAACCGATAAAGATTATTTAACGACCCAGTTGCATGTGATTCCATTCTGAGGTTGGAATTGGAGTAGTACGTTCTGGGTATTTGATTAGCTAAGTTTGAACCAATATTACAAAAGAAGGTGTTAAAATATTCGCAGATGTCTCTTTCGCCTGTTATAATGCCCTGATCTGTTTGTAATTTGTTAATTAGTACCGTTGATTTCAGTTTGTTTGCTGAAAGGTTGTTTAAGAGTTCCCACATCTTTCTAGGATTTTTTGAGCAAGATGTAAATGATTTTATATAATAAGTACTTTTATAATTCTGTATTTTGGCCATTACCTCATTTCTCTTCTTAATAAATAGTTGTTCTTTATTTTTATCACTTGGGTTTACTTTATGGTGTCTCCATAGCATATTTCTTTCGTCAATTTCTTTAATAATAGTCTTATTTATCCAATCTTGTCTTGGTGGATTTAGAATTTTTATTTTATTAATGGTACTATCGTTTATATTATTTTGTAGTTTCTCTTGAAATATAGTATATAAATTAAAGTTGTTACTAGTAGAGTTCTCTAAGTAATTTTTATATAGTTTGTTATAGTCTATAGCTTTATATATTTTTTTGTTTGGCCGAGATGATGTAAATTTTGTCACTTCAAGATAAATTTGTTTGTGATCAGACATCGATGAGTTGATAATAGAGAAATGAAATTTATTTTCTTTGAGATTTGAGGCTACATGGTCAATAATTGGTTTCACGAGTGCAATAGTCTTTATGAATGTAGTTTATAAAGTTATACCCTGCTTCACAAACGGTGTCCTTGTATATAGATGGATACCGATCCGAACTTAGTAGGTTTAGATTAAAGTCTCCGAAAATGATTGCTCTTTTTCTTTGATTTAAGTACATTGTATAGGTGTCCATAAACGTATTGAAATTTGTGCTATCAGGTTTTCTGTATATCGCAGCAATGTCTAGAGAGAAGTTTACTAAGTGTATCCATAGGAAATGGTTATCATTTAAACATTCTGCGTCTAATAAACAATGTTTTAGTTTGTTATGGCAAAATATTGAAACACCACCGCCTCTACTAGATTTTCTAAGACTGAAATAATGCGCATATCCTGGAATTTGATAACGCATAGCTTCTTCTGCACTTTTTAGCCATGTTTCTGTTAAAATAACTATATCAAGACCATCGTTAAGAGAACGAATGATACTTTTTAATTCATCAAATTTCCCTTGTTTTACTATGCTTCGAATATTGCCATATAAACATTTTAATGACTTTTTCATTTTTTTTAGATTTTCATAATTATCGACTAGTTCGTACGTAGCAATATCGGTTACAAATACATTTTTGTTTGAATGAGTGCATGAAGTAATCAGTTTTTTGAAGTTACTTTTATTATTTTTGGTATATTTTTGACAAATTTTATTCTGCGATTATTTTCTCCTGCATCCGTTCGTCTTTTTAATTCCTCTTTGAGCTGTTTTAAGTATACTTGCTGTTGTGGTGTTTGATCCGAGTAAATAGATATAGTATTGCTATCAATTTTATGTTTATTACGCAGTATAAGCTTAGGTGTTTTATTTGTAGCGAAACAGACTTTTATAGCCCGGTGTTTATTTGTTTGAAATTTACCAAGGCGAAATATTTTTTCTGGGGTAGGACAATTTTCGTCGATTGATCTTAATATTTTCACTACTTGGCTTGAATCTGTGCGTATGCGTTTATCTTTATTTATTTCATATGGTTCTTTAATTCCGGTGATGATGACGTTTTTAGAGCGAGTTTCGCGTTCATTGATTTCTTTAAATATATGTTCGTACGTAGCTGTTGTTGAACTTGAGGAATTTGCCATAGATATTTTAAATTCTTGTAGATCAGACTCTAATCTCTTAATTTTATTTTCCGATGCATTATTTTTGTTTACAATATCCAAAATATCTGATTTCATTGAGTTTTGATCGCTTTTTAAAATGTTAGTGCTATTTTTGATATCGTTTATTTCATTTTTAATGACACTAATATCATTTCTTTTTTACTCAATGAATGCAGCTTGACTGTCGCGGAGTGATGTTAAAATGCCCATTATTTGGCCTGTTTGTTTTCGTAATTCACTAATTTCTTCTTTTATATGAGAATTATCGTCAAAAAACTTACGCTTGTTACGGTGAGTAATTTTTGGAGTATCCGGATATTCCTGTATAGGATCACAACTTGAAAGGTTTGGTTGAGAATCACTTCGGCAGGAACCGAAGCCACTTCCAGTAGGTGATCTTAGTATGTTCATTGTATATCTGTGTTGTTGATGTTGCGTCAACTAACTAGTTATTTTTTCTAGTATTTTAGGAGCCTGTCTCTTTTCTTCGAGGTGGAGAAGAGCGGTTGCCGTTTGGTAGTCACGAAGTTATTTGTAATTGATATGTCTTATAACACATTAATAATTTAAGCGAATTTGTTTTCTATTTTAATATCCTTATGGTTTGATTTGTCACGTAAGTTTTACAAAAATTGTACAAGTAAACAAATAACACGTCCGCTTTGTGCAGCACCCGTATTCATATTCGATGTTTAATGTTTTAAGGTAAATTCCTATAAATATGTAAATATAATTTAAATATTTTCTAGCAAACATATGTTTGGTATCAAAACTAATAGATATATTATAAATATAATCCATTTACGTAGCATTGTTTATAATGACATTATATCGCAAATTGGAAATCACTGCACTGTATACTTGTTTAGTGAAAATAATATGGCAGCTTCTAAATGTTATATTATTTAGATAGTATAGAAATTTAGAAAAAAAGAATATGAAAATTACATAATGTTATTTCAGACCCTTTTCTTTTCCAGTCTAGTAATTTTCTTAAATATCTTGGGAAGTGCGAATAAAATAAGTTCCATTTAAGACTAGTTTTAAAATCGTAGGAAAATAAAACTGCTGGAAAAAATAGTTTTATTGTGACACAAACAAAAAACTTAAAGCTTATATACCTACTTGTCTGAAACTCAATAAAGCCTAGTACTTTCATAGTAATAAGTTCCGAGGATCTATGTCGAAAGTTCATAATACCGTGAAACGTGTTCGGGCGAACATCAAGCGCTCTCATCAAAACTTTTGACAGAGATTACTTAAGTCACTTTTTGATTGGTACTTTGAGAATATGTCATTTAATTAAAATATAACATTATTTTTTTTTTATTAAAAATTGCTTACCCCCAAATTATTATATAATAAATACTATAAAAGAATAACCGGTATTTAAAAATTATTTTATGTTTATAAGTGATATTTGAAATATATACTGAAGTCACTTTTCCAGTTTAGTTATAAGTTTTAATAATTGAAACACACTAGTTTACACTTTTACAATTTTATTTCCCTTATTACAATTTCGACGCGTCCGTATCACTTGTCGAGCGTCATCTGCTTTTCCCCTACCCACATTGTCCATATTTATAATTCGTTTATTTGTCTAGTGTTGCTATTTAATATATTTATTAGTAATGATTTTAAATTAATAATACATAATAAAAATCTATAATTAGATATGACTTATTATTTAGCTTACATTGTAAACAATTTACCTAATACTCTTGTAAAAATATATGTCTATATTATCTATATAAATAGGTAGGCTTACAGCTCGGCCTTCCTGTTCTTAGCGAGCCCCTTCGCGTTGGGGGGTAAACTATTATTATTATTTTAGTTCGTTTTTGTAACATAAAATTTACTAATAAGTAGTTATTTTAACATGTAAATATTCGTTTTACTACATTTTATCTTTTTATGAATATATTAATTGATTTTATAACAATAAATTAACTTAACATTACGATTAATTACAATTAACTTATAAACATAACGATATTATATTAACATGACAATTATTTACAATTAATTACATACGATTTACAATTAATTAAATACGATTAATTACAATTAACTTATAAACATAACAATATTAACATTACGATTAATTACAATTAACTTATAAACATAACAATATTATATTATAATATTTAACTATTTATAACTGTTTTATAACTATACAACTATTAACTTAAATTATTAACTTATTAACTTAAATTAAATTTAAATAACTATTTATTTATGCGTATACTTAGATTAGTGTAAAAATTACAATACATATATTTTGGACTGAGTTAAATTGTTCTATGATTATTTTTATATTATACTTATTATCATAAATAAAACATCAATCAATCAATAATTATGCAAAACAAAGGGTATATAAAATTGCTTTATAGGGTAATTAATATTATTTCAATCTTTATTATTATTTACATTTATTGTAATTATATCATTATAATTATTCATTATTATCAGAATCATTTTCTTCGGAACTACTATCTAAGTCTCTAGTAAAATGTAGCCACGGCTGTATTTTGTCCACTGCAACTATTGCTTCATAGCGGCGATTATTTTTACGCGATAACGGAGTGTCTTCAACGACATACCTATCGTTAGGAAGAACTTTTATGATACGGTACGGACCTTGGTACTTAACAATCAATTTCTGCGACTGGCCATCATGAGGTACCTGTCGCTCTACTCTAACTAGATCACCTTCGGAATATTGTTTTGGAGCTTTTCTATGGCTATCATATTTTTCTTTGTCCTTGCTTTGCTTTTCTATTATCTTTTCTCTTGCTTCCTCCCTATTTCTTACCAATTCTTCCTCAGAAGACACGTTAATGGTGTCATTTAAAACAACGCTTAGTATCCCTTCGCTTCTACATTTAATGTTGAAACCAAAAAGCAACTCCGATGGGGTTTTTTGAGTTGTTTTATGTGTTGTCGTATTAAGTCCCAACTGAACGTCTAGAATGTTCTCGTCCCACGATCTTTCATCTTTGCCGTGATTTAAAGTGGAGAGAGCATTTAAAATGGTTCTGTTGAACCTCTCCACTTGACCATTGGCTCGTGGAGTTGCCACTGCATTAATAACGTGTTTGATGCCAAATTTGTTTGTAAAGTCCTTAAAGGCGCCGCTTGTAAAGCTTGTACCTTTATCTGTGATTAGACGAGTAGAAACACCAAAATTACTGATATGATCTTTAAGAACCTTAATTGTAGTTGCAGACTTTGTGTCCTTAACGGGTCTTATACTGACAAATTTTGTAAATCCATCAATCAGAACTAATAGGTAACAGTTGCCTTTCTTGCTTTTTATAAAGGGGCCAAGATGATCCACGTGAATCGTATGAAAAGGCACACTGGGTTTATCTATGGGATGAAGTTCTCCTTCACGCTTTCCTCCTGGTGTCTTATGATGCAAGCATTCAAGGCAAGAGGAGACGTATTTTTTTACAAACTTCCGCATCTTTGAAAACCAATAATTTTTGTGGATGCGTTGCAACGTTTTGTCGAAACCGCAATGACCAACATCGTCGTGGTTCATTTTTAGTATTTGCCAACGCACTCCTCTTGGCACGAGCCACTTTATTTCCTCTCCTACGACTCTGTATACGCGGTTATTCTTTAATTTATAATTCTTATGAATGTCCAATATCTGTTCTGTATCAGGAGTTGACAGAATTTCTTTTATCTTTTTTATCTCCTCATCACCAGATTGTACAGTCGCGATCCAATCTTCTTCAGAGTTTTCAATAATCATGACGTCGAGAAACATTGGGGTTTCAATCTCAGCATTTCCAACTGGATTTCGGCTTAATGCGTCGACGTGGGCCATACGTGATCCCGGCCTGTATTCGATCGTGCAATCAAACTCTTGAAGTTGAATCCACCATCGGGCAATTCGCGGTATTAAATCTCGTTTAACCAGAGTTGCGCGCAATGCATTGCAGTCTGTAAAGATTTTAAACGAGATACCGATAAGGTAGACTCTAAACCGATTTAAGGATGCAACCACTGCCAATGTCTCAAGATCATAAGAATGTAGTTTCCGCTCCTCTGAGTTCGTTTTTCTGCTAAAATACGAAACAGGCTGGAAAACCCCGTCGCAATTAGCCTGGAGTAAGATACCAGCTAAACCTTCCTTACTGGCATCCGTATGAACTTGAGTTTCGGCTTTTGGATTATACAGCGCTAGTAAAGGTCTGTCTACCAACATCTCTTTTATTTTATTGAATGCCTCATCTTGATTACCGGTCCAACACCATTTAATATCTTTTTTTAAAAGGTCGGTTAGTGGAGCAGCCAATGACGCATAATTTCTAATAAATCTCCTAAAATATCCTGACAGCCCCAAAAACTGTCTTAATTCATGTTGATTTCCAGGTTTAGGGAAATTAGCTACAGCCTCAATTTTACGCAGCCCTGGCCGAATTCCATCGGATTTTACTTCATAACCAAGGAAATCGATGGTCTCAAGGAAGAAATGGCATTTATTTAGTTTTAAGGTTAGCCCACCCTTTTTAAGCAACACCAAAACCTCCTCTAATCGCTTAAGGCCTTCTTCTATGTCTTTAGAAGGAATGAGAATATCGTCCATATAAACGATAGCGTACTTGATTTTTGCCTCGAGCAGTATTTTATTTATGGTACGTTGAAAAACCGAGGGTGCGTTTACCAAGCCAAAGGGCATCCGGTTGTACTCATACTGGCCGTCAGGCGTCACAAAAGCCGTCTTGTGCCGTGACTCTTCCGCTATCGATATTTGATAGTAACCCGAGGCCAGGTCTAGGGATGTGAAAACCTTGTTGTCGGCTAATTGATCGAGTTGATCCTCGATACGAGGGAGTGGGTAATGTTCTTTTTTAGTTTTCCGATTTAACGCTCGGTAATCGACGCATAGACGCTTGTCACCAGTTTTCTTTTGAACTAGTAAGATCGGACTAGCATATGGTGAGTTTGATTCCCTAATGATTCCATGATCGACCATTTCCTGGATCATATTTCTAACTAAAGTACGATCAGCATAGGACATTCGATAAGGTCGATAAACGACTGGTTCCGCATCATCAAGTTCGATCGTCATTTCCGTCAGGTTTGTAAAACCTAAATCATGAAGTCCAGTTGAAAAACAATCGTAATATTTTTGTATTAATTTTTGTAATTTTTGTTGTTCATCCTTATTTAATTTATCACTACAGTTTAAATTTTCGTTTTTCTGACTTTCTGAAAATGTAACATTACACGAATCTAATACGTTGTTTGATAATTTCGATCCTTTAGGAGTCACACGTGACAAAAGTGAACCCTTTTTTATTGTAAAAATATCTGTGGAGACGTTGTATATTAATAGGGCGCCGTGACCGTTCCTAAGCTCATATTCACCTGGTAGGAGAAAGTATTCTTTACCTTCTGGACCCCTGATAGATCCATTCACGAATTCTTGACTACAAAGACTTGGTTCAGCTGTGATCTGAACAGCACATAACGTGTTGGGGAATATCTCCGTATCTTTACTTGCTACTAAACGCGTTTTAACAATCGGTTTCTGTTGAAATATAATATCAGTTGGAGTCTTTGTAATGATAATATCGGGTTGCTCGGTAAAAAAATGACCTAGTAAGGTTGATTGGGTTATTACGTAATCATCGACAATATACATATTTATGACTTTTTTGATACTTTGTACTTCAACGGTGACAATCGTCATACCTACTGGTGCGATAAGGTTAGCACCAATACCCCTAAGTACAGGCAAATCATCTGGTACAACAATTTCCAAATTAAGCTCCTTAGCTTTAGTAAGACTAATAAGGGAGCATTGACTTCCTAAATCTAAATGACAATCAACAAAGTTGTTGTTTATTTTAATAGTAATTATATATTTGGCAGTTGGATCATCTGTATGACTTAATTGAGCTACGCGTTTTTCAGTTTTATCGTTGGTAGGATTAGAGTCTTTCTCACGATCTTTGATAGATTTATTTTTAAAACAATGAACGGACTGGTGACCTAATTTATCGCAAGTCAAACATTTTGCAGGAGGTTTGCTACATCTAAAACTCGGGTGGCCTGCTTCATCACAATTGTAACAAACCATTTTTGTATCAGATTTTAAACTAACGGATCTAGAAGTTGATCCGGCATTTCTACGCTCATTCCGAAATTTAGAATACGATTCATGGTTTTCGCGACTCGGTCCGACTTTAACAGTCCTAAAATATTTTAAGACCTTTTCCGGTTCTGAGAACTGCGCAGCTTGCGCACCGACTTTTACAGCCCTATCTTCAACTCCGTACAGTAGACAATCTACAGCCTGGCGTCCATATATATTACATCTATTTAACAAATTAATTTTAGCGTAATAATATTGCTCAAGAGACTCTCCATATTTTACGCGCTTAGCCAGCATTTCAGTTAAGAGTTCAGCGTAGTCTTCACGAATGGGAAATGATTCAATTAGTTTATTTTTCCACTCGACCCATGTAAATTTCATACTAGGTAAGCTTTGATACCACGACTTGGCTACGCCAGTTAGTTTTGGAAGGGCATAATGAATGATTTCCTTATCATCCCAACTGTATATTTCAGAACACTCTTCCACTTTTGTAAGCCACGTTAAAATTGTTTGCTCTTTTGACATAGGGTCGAACTCGGGGATAATGTTAGTATTAAAAGTTAACTTTGACTTATCTGAACTCTTGACTGATTGCAATATTGACAAAAATTTATCTATTATATTATTCTCATAAGAACTATCTCTACGTCGCCTAGAGGTACATGGTTGCTCACCTGGATCACTTGGACTTCTATTCCTTTTACTTCCGGTTCTGAATGTGGAATTTACATCATCATCATGCGCTCTTCCGTTTCTAGTCCTGCTTCTTTCTCGCATAACACGTCTCGGAGAACCAGTACTAGGCGATCGATCCCGTGCGACTGAAGGCGTGCGAAGAGATCTTTCCATATTTCTTCGCTCTCGAAAATCATTTAGTTGCTGACGCTCTCCGTCAGGCCACAGAATACTCTCACCCTCGGTACCACGCTCCCGCGATACCCTGGGTTGCTCAGAATTACAATGTTTTGCTCTCCTGACCTGACCCTCATACCTGGGTCCTCCTGGCCAGCTTGCACGACTAGTATGTTGCCTTAGGCCTAGTGCGTCCTGACCCTGACCCTCGAACCTGGGTACACCTGGGTCTGCACTAGTCCTATCATAGGCTGCTCTCTTTCGTTGATCATTGCCTCGATCCATAGCAAACAGCTGAAACTGACAAATCTCAGTTTTAGATAACAATTTATATTCTCATTCGTAATAACCTGTTTTTATTATTATGAAGCCAGTCCAGGTCTGTAAGTTTACGTGTATTATTATTTCTTAGTCAACATTAAACACATCACATCATTATCATTATGCTATGATTATCATTATGCTATGATTAAGCATTTTTATATAATAAAACGATTAGATGATCATAATTAAATAAAAATAAATACCACTATTCTGAGATCTATAAAAAAAATCATTACGACACATTTTTTTTTTAAAAATCTGCTACGACTTTTGTCGCATAATATTAGTATTTACTACTTTTATTCAATGTAATGGGTTAAGTTATACCTTCGTTATTATAAATCACAATAGTTTTATCGATCTAGTATTATTACTTATTTCATAATACAATAAAATTTAATTTTTAACCACACCCAGATGTAGGTAGAATAAAAGAGAAAAAAAAAAAAAATCTTTAAATAATTATATGTAAAATTTAAAACATTAACGGTCGGTAAGCAACTTATTATTAGCTTTAAAGTACGTTTCTTTCATGGAAAAATAAATTATCATTGGGAAAAACTAAAGAAAGTTCTAAAAAAAATAAAAATAATGTACTATATGTACCTCCACGTTACTTACATTTTCACGGTGGCGTGGAAAGGAAAATGGTATTATCTTCCTTCAATCCCGCTTCTGAAGTTGAAGTCACTTTTCCAGTTTAGTTATAAGTTTTAATAATTGAAACACACTAGTTTACACTTTTACAATTTTATTTCCCTTATTACAATTTCGACGCGTCCGTATCACTTGTCGAGCGTCATCTGCTTTTCCCCTACCCACATTGTCCATATTTATAATTCGTTTATTTGTCTAGTGTTGCTATTTAATATATTTATTAGTAATGATTTTAAATTAATAATACATAATAAAAATCTATAATTAGATATGACTTATTATTTAGCTTACATTGTAAACAATTTACCTAATACTCTTGTAAAAATATATGTCTATATTATCTATATAAATAGGTAGGCTTACAATACTGAAAAAATTTTATTTCTTAAATGTGAGTTTTGCTACATATGATACTAGAAAACAATAAATAAAAATAAATATTGCCATAAAATATATGTGTGTCATTAATTTAGACAGAATGCGTATTGGAGAACAGTTTGTCTCAATTGTAACTTTGTCTTGTCTGTAAACGCGACCGCGATGTTTTTTAATTATTTATTAAAAACTTTTCAACTTAGAATCAATAAGATGATAACATTTGTACGTCAGATAGAGCGAACGGAGAAGTGTCAGAGGAGCCCAATTCGATAATAAATATCGAATTGAGCTCCTCTGAAACCTACACACACCAAGACTTAAAACTAAAGTTACGAGGGTTCCAAGCGCGGCCTGGTGAGAAAAGCCCACAACAAACTCAACTAGGTTTCCCTAAACCTATTGTGATCACTTCACAAACGTCATTCTAAGTTATGAGCAGTTCATTAATTCCATGCCGTTTTATCATTAATGTAATCTTTTACACTATAATAGGATATACTAATAAAGAGATCAAACACTCCTTTCGGCAGTTTATTGTAGAAGCGAACACAATTACATGGGAAGGAGTTACCTATTTTATGGAGTCTAATGGTGGGCATAACAAGTTTATACTTATTTCTCGTATTAACATTGTGAACATCACAGTTTATTCTAAATTTGTTAATATTTTTATGAACATACATTAAATTTTAGAATATATATAGACTGTGAAGAGTCATGATTTTAATATCTTTAAATTTATTCCTAAGAGAATCTCTGGGCCTCATGCTATAGATTGCTCGAATAGCCCGTTTCTGAAGAACAAATGTAGTATCAATATCAGCAACATTATCCCATAATAGTATACCATATGACATAATTCTGTGGAAATATCTAAAATAAACTTGTCTAGCGGTATTGATGTCGGTTAAGAAGCGGATCTTTTTAATCGCATACGCGGCTGAGCTAAGTCTGTTCGATAAATCGTTCACATGAGGGCCCCACTGAAGTTTCGAATCTAAAGTAATGCCCAAAAAAATTAGTATTTACTAAATCTATTTCCTTATCGTTAAATTTTACAATAGTTTTTATTTAGCATAATTGTTCACATTGTCAATTTCATCATGTCGTCTATTAATTTTAAAAATCAAAGATGTATCATCTGCAAATAATATTATCCCATGTTTGTCCTTTACAAGGTAAGGGAAATCATTAATATAGATAAGGAACAGAAAAGGGTCTAATATTGAGCCCTGTGGCAACCCCGTTTTGACAAATGACTCGGGAGAACGCTTTCCATTAATGTCTGCTTTCTGCATATCATATTGTATAGTACATGTGAAAATGAAAAATGTTATAACGTAAGTAAGCTATATAATACGTATATTGTAAAAAAACGTAAAACCTTAACAGTGTAAAATATATGCGAAATGCGGTAAAATATTTATGAAATATTTAATTGTGAGATCCAAATGATGGTTAAGTAATCAGGCAATTTGCCTTGAAGTGATAAAGCGGACCGTAAAATGACAAATCCTGTTCAAATAGTCAATATATGTGATGGCCTATCTGTAGTGCCTACCCTTGGACATAAAAATATATCCATCCATCCATCGCAATAATAAATATAAATTATAAGATATCGACTTGTTAATCATTTAGTATAGAATTTGACAACATCTCTCCTATATCTCATGGTTAGAACAAAATAAAGTGTCATAGGCATAAGGCGCAATAATCGAAGCTTCGAGTTAGTCCTACTGTAATGTTTCCCAAAGGAACTTTATTTACAACCCAACGTTTTATTGCATGTAAGTCACTACATTTATACAGCAGTTAAAAGTAATAGATAGCTCTGTTGTTTAAATTAACTGCGTTTAGTAGTAACATATTCTATTATTGGGTGTTTCTTTTTGAAAAGTAAATGCTACAAAAAGACGCAAGGACAGTGACAAGCATATTATAAATATACATAAAAAATATAGAGGGACTACAGGCATATTTAGTAAAGTAAAAACATGAATAAAAATGTTTGATCTGTCGTCTCATGCGAATGTAAACAAAACCACAATACACTAAATACTATGGGCCGTACGCTTTTTGTCTCTCGATTGAGCCTATTTCCTGCGTGTCGTTGATAAATGTCCTATATATATACGATCAATGTCGTTATTTTTGAAGCTGACGTTAAAATATAATTTCTATCAATGACTGGCGAGAATATGACGCTTCTTATACATAATTGCTCTTGATTAAAGAAAAGAATGTCTTTAAATTTAAAATAAACTCGAATGTTAAATCTTATCATTTAAATTGTCGATATGCGATGACGAAATCTTCAATATTGGTCGAGAAGTAAAGAACGGAGTGTCTTTAACGCTCTGTCATTATTATTTTATGCAAGAAATAAAGTGAACATATTTATTATTTTATATTATTCTATGAAATTCTATAGTTAATTAATTATAACGATTAATTTGAATTAAAGACAGACTACTTCACATTTTGAACTATCTATTGTCTTCTCATGAAACGGGCTTTGTGAAATAGTCGATGGCTATTGTTAGTTTTCTTTATCTAGTCATAGTATTTCCCCAAGGCCTTCATTTTTATCTCGAGCTTTTATGTATTGCACACAATGCGTCTCAAAATTTCGACTTTGACTCACAAAGCGGCTATTAAGTTTTTATAAAAAGAATTTTGCTTTCAGTGTTTTATAGAGCCTTTTATAATAAATTTAGTTTAGTTTTTTTGCGAATATTTGTGTTTTCATCTTGATATATTTATAATCTGTGATAGATATATTTTAAAATTACTAATAGTGACTTCTGTTGGAAAATCTTCTTTTCTTCTCTTTGTCCAGTAAAATCAGGATCCGGTTAGGCAGGTCAGGCAACTGGTTTTTCTATTTGTCTCTCGGTCTTAGACTGAGTAAAAGGCGGAATATCGTCCGCGACTGCTTATCTATCTTTGTTAACTGTAAACTTGAAACTTGTTGTTTTAGAAATTTAATTGTAGTATACTAATTTTTATACGCCAGTCTTTGGCCTTTTTTGTCACTGCATTTAGCATTAGGTAATGCCGAGCTCCGGAGCCTAATCCCAAACCCTTCCCTGAATATGACAGCGGTACTGAAAGAGATTCTACCCCAAGAGGGTACGAAAACCCCCGGTGCTGGAGAACCCAGGAGGGAGTCCTTTAGTCCTTACACTCAGGCTGCCCGTCGAATTCTGAGGAGGGCACAGAACCGCGCAATAGAAAAGGCAAACGAGGCGTGCGCTCTACGGCAACTCCTTCCACTCTTAAAGTGGATTTTTGTAACATCAGGGGTCTTTATTCCAACTTAAATGCCGTCCTCCTCCACCTTGAAACGGCTCGGCCGGCCTTGTTGTTTCTGACCGAAACACAAATAGTCAGACCGCCTATCTTCATTATCCTGGCTACAAATTAGAGCATAACTTTATGCGTCATGCCGGTGTCGCGGTGTTCATAAGGAATGACTTAAGTTTTTTTTAAATTATCTAGCTTTGTATCAATTTAAACGATCGCGTCCGAATCTACGCATGTCTGTACAGGTCCCATAATGGTAATACAGAAACAGATCGACTCATGGAGCGTTTGCAATCGGCCATTGATGATGTGCTGTCGCGTATCCCCCCCGCTGAAATCGTGATACTTGACGATTTTAATTTTGTGAATTGCCTCTTTGGGAATTGCCCACAATTCCGATTGACTTGGGTCACGCACCACTGACCACGCGGGGAGGGCCGTATTTGACCTTGCTGTGGTTAATGGACTGTCCTAACTGGTTGACTCACCCACGCGTCTTCCAGACGTGGATAGCCATAATGCCTCCTTACTGGACCTTCTGCTGACTTCACATCCAGAACGGTACCAGGTTATGATCGTGAAAACCTTAAAAGGGAAGTATAACCGAGCCTCTAGGTACTTTAAGCGGCAAATCGCCAGAGCCAGGTCCGAGCATGTCGTCAAAATCGGTGAGAAACTTGTGGGCTGCCCGTCTGGAACACGTCAGTTCTGGGCGCTCTCTAAGGCAACACTTGGCAACTTCAGCCGGCTCTCATTTCCGCCGTTACGCACCAAGTATGACATCCTCGTCCATATGGCCAAAGAGAAAGCCGACCTCCTGGGAACTCCCTTTGCCTCTAACTCGACTCTTGATGACCAAGGCAAGACACCGCCAATAATCCCGAGATATCTGAGCTCAATGCCGGACATTAAGTTCAGTCAAAAAGCAGTTCGGCGAGCCCTCTCTTCTTTGGACATCCACAAGTCGAGTGGATGGCATTTCTCCTTTAATGCTCCATTCTTGCGCTCCTAAATTGACACCGGAACTAACGCGTCTATTTCGGCTTTCCTATTCAATCAGCGTAGTCTCGAACTCGTGGAAGAGCGCTCTGATCCATCTGATCCCGAAGAAAGGTGACAGCTCGAATCTGGCAAACTATAGGCCTATCGCTATCATCTCCCTGCTCTACAAAGTTATGGAGAGCCAGCTGCTGGATTATCTAGAGGATCACCAGTAGACCAACGACCGTCAATTTGGCTTTCGCCATGGTCGTTCAACTGGCGATCTTCTAGTTTACCTGACTCACCGTTGGGCTGCAGCTGTCGAAAGCAAAGGCGAAGGCCTGACAGTTATTCTGGATATGGCGAAAGCCTTTAATCGTGTGTGGCATAGAGCACTTCTAGAAAACTTCCATCGTATGGGCTTCCCGAGAATTTGTGCAAGTGGGTCGCTAGCTTTCTTACCGGGCGTAGCATTAAAGTCGCTGTCGACGGTTTTTACTCTGATTAATTTCCCGTAAATGCTGGCGTCCCCCAAAGCTGTGCGCTGTCCCCCACGCTTTTTCTACTGCATATCATTGACATGTTAGAAGATTCTATCATTCATTGCTATGCAAATGATAGTACTGTGGACGCCGTATACTCTGGCCGTGCAGGTCTTTCTCGGGAAAACGTCGACGATTGCCGAATGAAACTTGTGTTTTTTATTGAGATCTCCCTCAGTAATGTCTTATTGTGGGGAGAAAGGAATCTTGTTCAATTCAAACCTCAGAAGACTCAAGTTTGCACGTTAACCACTAAAAAAAACCCTTTTGTCGTGTCACCAGTTTTTGAAAACACTTCTCTTAAAGCCTCGTCTACTATCAGTATATTGGGGCTCAGCGTTTCGAATGACTGTCAGTATCGCGATCATTTGGAGACAGTACTTCACGCCTGCACACCGATTGGCACTGTATAGAGCCCGGATTCGGCCTCACATGGAGTATTGTTCTCATCTCTGGTCTGGGGCACCCCAGTATCAACTCGAACCATTTGATCGCACACAGCGTAGAGCCGTTCGTATCGTTGGGGACCCAATTATCTGTAAAAAGCTAGACTTTGGCGCTGCGTAGAGACGTTTCCTCGCTGTGCGTTCTCTACCGTTTATACCATGAGGAGTATTCTGGAGAACTTTTTGATCTGGTGCCTGCCGCTGAATTCTCTAACTGCACAGTACGACATAAATTAAAGTATCATCCCCACCATCTGGATACGTGAAATTCCACTACTGTGCGGTTCCGTAGGAACTTTTTTCCATGTACCACACTACTGTGGAATAGCCTACCTGCGGCAGTGTTTCCAGATCGAAACGACATGGATACCTTCAAAAAGCGCGTCTACGTCCACCAAGGCCGGCAACGCTCTTGTAACACATCTGCTGTTTCCCAAAAAAAATAAATAAAAAAAACTATAAAATTGCGACGCTTAACGAATAATTTTGGAGTCTGCCAAAGGAAGGAGTTCCTAGCTCACCTTGAAGATTTTTAATCGTCCTTTCTTAAATCTTCAGAGTATTGCGACTTAAAAAGACTGGTTGCAACTTAAAAATAAAGCTGTTAATTATTAAATGTTTCTTTCAGTCTAGACTTAGCACGTATTGACACTTAGCGTTTCTAAAATATCATAATGCTTAAAATTACCAAAGGAAATAATAATAAAATTCATAGACAGCAAATTTTGGATTGAAAATGTCTATATTATTACCCATATTATTCAAAATAACGACAACAAGAAAGCTTGATTTCAATAATATTTAGGTTGACTACTAAATAATTGAATAGTATGTGAAATTAAATAAATTAATGTTTTTTAAAAGTCAAAACAAAACAAACCTATAGTCGTAGTCAGAGGTAACACACGAACAACAATAGATGCGCCATATCGTAGCACATGTTGTATATGTTTCTCTCATGAGTTACATTCGTACATACATACATATATATATATATATATATATATATATATATATATATATATATATATATATATATATATATATATATATATATATATATATATATATATATATATTATATATATATATATATATATATTACTATATATATATATATATGTATACTCTGTATATATATATATCTGTATATTATATATATATATATATATTATGATATATATTAGTATATATACTATATATATATATATATATATTATATATATATATATATATATATATATATATATATATATATATATATTGTACATCGGTACGGCAATAGTACAGCGTGTGGAAGGCAACGGGAAACCACCACATATACTTCCCTAGGATGATCATTATGGCTGAAAACAATATACAAATGGCCCTCAGTCCCCGGCAGACTTTTAATAGTCAGAGGGTGCGAAGAATCTCCGGGTTAGCCATAAGGATTGCTACGTGGAATGTTAGGAGTATGTACCGCACTTACAAAATGGTAAATGTGGAACGGGAAATGCTAAGACTCGGAATAGATATCCTCGGAGTGAGTGAGTCTAGACACCAGGGAACGGGCGTCTTGTTACGAGATGACACAGCGATTTATTAGCGGCAACAATGACAATTATCACTAAAACGGAGTGGCGGTAGTACTGAACAAGCGATTCCAACAGCAGGTCAATTGCTTTTTACCGATTTCGGACAGAGTTTTGGTCTTAGAATTAAAAGCGAAACCCAGAAATGTCCAGATTGTTCAGATATATGCACCTACTGCCGAAGCACCTGACGAGGATATTGAGCTTTTTTACGAACAATTAGAATTTGCAATGAAACAACTGAACTCCCATAACATTATTCTCGTCCAAGGTGACTTTAATGCGAAAATTGGAGAGGGCAAAGTATCGGACATCGTTGGACGGTTTGGACTGGGAAAGAGAAACGACCGGGGTAATCGTTTGTTACAATTTTGTGAAGAATACCAACTTATTATTACGAACACCCACTTTAAGCAACACCCAAGAAGACTGTACACGTGGACATCTCCATCACATTCGCCTAATAAAACCGTCCGTAATCAGATAGATTATATACTTATAAACAAAAGATATCGCAACAGCTTAAAAAGCGTCAAAACCTATCCTGGCGCCGATATCGGATCCGATCACAATCCAGTTCTTGCGTCTCTTTGCTGCAGTATGAAGATTTTAACACCTAAGTCAAGAAGACAACAAATCGATGTTACCAGACTTAAAGAAGCAGCAATACATATTAAGGCATCGTCAGAAATAAACCATGCACTGCATCGCCTGAACATAGACCTAAGTCAAAATATAGACGTCGAAGAAACTTGGTGTAAATTGAAGGATAATATTGTTGACATTGGCAAAAGAATTCTTCAACCACAACAATATGTACCTAAAAACCACTGGATCACTCAGGAAATCTTAGATCTAATTGATCAGCGCAGAGCTTACAAAGGAATTAATGAACAACAATATAAAGCTTTAAACAAAATTATCCAAATAAAAGTAGTTGAGGCGGAAGAGAAATGGATAGAAGACCAATGTGTTGCGATAGAAGAGTTCGAGGCCCGGCATGATTCTTTTAATGTGCATAAGAAAGTCAAAGAACTTACAGGACATACTAAATCACACAATTCCAATTGTACATTGTTGGATGAACAGGGAAATTTTGCCAAAACCATTGAGGACAAGCTTAAAATTTGGCAAAAATATATAACAACACTATTCCATGATATTAGACCTAATCTGGAATCAAGTTCACCTGAACCAGAACTAACCGGCCCATCAATTACAAAAAGTGAAATTGCTTATGCCATTAAAATGTCCAAATCAGGAAAATCTGTGGGAGAAGATGCAATACCCGTTGAACTTTTTAAACTGCTTGACTATACAAATTTAGGAATAATCGTAAAGCTATTTAATTCTATATATGATTCGGGCATCATTCCATCAGATTGGCTCAAATCCACTTTTGTCACCTTGCCCAAGAGTGCATCTGCTAAGAGATGTGTCGAATACAGAACAATATCTTTGATGAGTCATATCCTGAAATTATTCCTTAAAATAATTCATAAAAGAATTTATGCTAAATGTGAAAACCTAATTTCGAGAACGCAGTTTGGGTTCATGAATGGCCTGGGAACAAGAGATGCTCTTTTTGCGTATCAAGTCTTAATACAGAGATGCTGGGACATAAATCAAGATGTGTTTGTATGTTTCATCGATTATGAAAAAGCATTTGATAGAGTACAGCATGCAAGAATGATCGATATTCTACAGACTATCGGCTTGGACTCTAAAGACGTAAGGTTCATAAAACACCTTTATTGGAATCAAACGGCAAATGTTCGAGTAGAAGGCAAACTAACAGATGAAGTGGAAATCTTACGAGGAGTACGGCAAGGATGCATTCTATCCCCAATCCTTTTTAATCTATACTCGGAGATGATATTTAGAGAAGCGCTCGACAATTTGGATGTGGGCATTACAGTGAATGGCCAGATTATTAACAATATCCGCTATGCCGATGACACTGTTTTACTAGCACCGACCATAGAAGAACTTCAAATCCTTCTAAACAAGGTTCAGTCTGTTAGTGCCATGTATGGTCTCAACATCAACATCAGGAAAACCAAATATATGGTCATTTGTAAAACATCACCTACTCACTCACCTCTACTTTGTAGTGGTCAGGCCCTTCAAAAAGTAAACAAATACAAATATTTGGGATGCTGGGTTGATGAAAAGGGTGATCACAGCCTTGAAATAAATTGCCGCATAGAGTATGCACGTAAGGCTTTCTTTAAACTTAAATCACTTCTGTGCAATAAAAAGCTGAACATCGAGCTACGAGTACGATTGGCACGTTGTTATGTTTTCTCCATTCTCTTGTACGGCGTTGAAGCGTGGACCCGCGTGGAATCGATGAGTAAGAAAATTGAGGCCTTCGAAATGTGGGTATACAGGAGAATGCTAAGGATATCCTGGAGAAACAAAATAAAAAATGTAACCGTGTTAAGTCGCATGAACAAAGAAACTGAGGTTATATACTTGATTAAGAAAAGAAAGCTTGAGTATTTCGGTCACATCTTAAGAAATTCTAAATATGAATTGCTGCAGTTAATAATACAAGGCAAAATCCAGGGAAAGCGAAGTGTTGGGCGGAGAAGGATATCCTGGCTAAAAAATCTACGCCAATGGTTTGGCAAGAGTACCCGTTCCCTTTTCAGAGTTGCGGTATCAAAAGTCCAAGTCGCCGTAATGATCGCCGAACTTCGCAAGAAGATGGCACCTTAAGAAGATATATATATATATATATATATATATATATATATATATATATATATATATATATATATATATATATATATATATATATATATATATATATATATATATATATATATATATATATATATATATATATATATATATATATATATATATATATATATATATATATATATATATATATATATATATATATATATATATATATATATATATATATATATATATATATATAAAATAAAAAAAGCTACGCGATAGCTACAGGCCTCTCGTAGACACTTTACACTGTTACTTGAGATATAAGCGATCACGTATTGCCTCCAACCTCTATGTTCTATTAACTTAAAGAATACATTGTGATGCCAGTAAATGTATTTTCTTGAAGATAAATTAAATTTCAATTGTATGATAAAGTGAGGCTTGGGATTTTATAAGAATTTTCTAGCATTACTTGCGAATGGTCTCTTTTTACATGTTTTTATTTTACCTTGACTACGTATTAAGCCAGGTAGTTCACCTTGTAGAATATTATGAGAAATCGATAGTATGGTTTTATATTGTGGTAAGATTAAATACTAGATTTATACTATCGTAATGTAAGATATGACCTAGACTTGACATTTGAATCTATCTGTGAGGCAAGGTTACTTGTATACGCATATATTTCTGATTAGCGTAAGTATTAATACAATATATTCAATGACTATAATATAAAGTATTTTTTTGCTTTAACTGTGAAGTAGTCGTTCAAGTGTAAATTGTGCTCACGCACTGTTTGTGTACCAATTTTATTTACGGGTACAGTTTTAAAAGTTAATAAAATATGCAGATGTGCTCTTTTGATATAATTTTTTACCAAATTTTATAACTCTAGAATTGATAATAACTTAAGAGAGTGAGTATTAATTATGTATTATTTTATATTATAATGGCTATATAGCCATTATAATATAAAATAATTAGTATATACTAAGATTATTTAAATAAAATATTTTAGCGTATTCAGTACACCACAGAGATTCTCTATGCATGTATGCGTAAGTGCATGTAATAGCTTGTGTGCTCGTGCGGAACGCATGTCTAAATTAACTGAGATGCGTTATTGTGCAAAAGAAATTGTCATTGCAGCTGTATTAAATTGTAAAATTAAACTGTTAACTGTAGTATGTATTGAAAGTGGTTTTTATAGTAATGTGTAATAAAAAACGCGTAAGAAATGTTCCGTTCTAAAATGTTTTATTTTTATAATAGAACATATAAATGAGTTAAGAAATTATAATATTTGACACATAGTGTTATAATTATATAATATTATAATGTTAAAGTTAATTTGTAATCTTTAAAGGCATGAGATTTTGAACATGTTGCATGCTTTTAAGTAACGGTGAAACGTTCTTACCAATGGGGTCTTATGATCACGTTACTCGTAGTTTTAAGAATTTTACAATGGTAGCAGAGGAAAGAGATGAAACTCAGTGTCAAAATATTCTGTTTAATTTTTCACCAACCTTTTACGATATTACATGTTGAATGGCAGAGTATTACATACATATACTATAACTATACATGTTAGCCCTCACCATATGTTATTGGAACCGTATCTAGAAACTTCAACATTTAAAGATTCATTTAAAGATTTACTGAAGGTCAATTTATTTTGTATATTGAGGGATATTTTAATAAGTTTAGTTTTGAATAGATTTTAGAATTAATTTAATAATATTTGAAAGTCAAGAAACTAGACTTGTTAAAGAGATGCTATTTCAGTTGATTAACTGAAATACAATATCTGAAAACGTTTGTGAACTTTAATATAAATTATTAGCAGTATATTTTATCAATATTTATATATATATATATATATATATATATATATATATATATATATATATATATATATATATATATATATATATATATATATATATATATATATATATATATATATATATATATATATATATATATATATATATATATATATATATATATATATATGAGAGTATAATTGTATGAAAACTCCAAAAAACCATACAATTGAAACCTCATATAAAAATTAAAGAGACAGTAACACAAAATCAAAAGCATTAGGAAAGTACGAGGAAAAATCCAAAACAGCAGTACCGATACTAAACCCGCTCGAAGTAAGTCGTAAAGTGAATGTAACTTCAGATGGGAACGTGCAATTTAGTTTAAAATATCGTAAAATTAGAATTGCATCTATAAATAACAGATTGTAGGTAATTCGTCACGTATCACTGATATAAACAGTTTGTAGTAAACTGTTTTATGTAGCACTCTGGTGTAATGCATGTATTTTACATAGTTGTATAATATATAGAGTAAATTGAAAAATATTTCCTTACTTAGCGAATTTGATGAGTTTTATGTACCGAATTTTTGGCTGCAATAAGACAATTTCAGTTTGTGTTCGTAGTTACCCATTTTGTATGAAATGCTTTTTTCCTATATGGTAACAGAATCCCACGAACCCTTTTATTAATTAATTTAATAAAACAACATTTATATTTATACATTTGAATGATATCAACATTAAACCTTTTAAGGCTCTATCACGCTCTTAATACATTTTTATGTTCCCAACGGCGTATCTAACTATGTTATTAGAGATATTGGCTGTTAAGTCCAGATTCTTCAATTTACAGCTTATTTTATCGCCTCGGGTAAATTATGTAATTACGTATGCACGTTTTTATTTATGTCTACGTCATATAAAGAGTGACACTAATCCCTTGCCTCATATCACTTGGTGCTGTCAGTAATTATGTGGCGGGACAGAATTTGTTTTAGATGTTATATTTCAAAATGTATAGCAAAATAAAAATATATTTTGACAAAAAGGCTTTTTAGATAAGATAACAGTTGTTTTATTGTAGTTGAGTAAATTCTTGAAATAAAAGTATATTTTGATATAAAGGCTTTAAAGTAAGACAGAATTATTGAATAGTCATATATAATTTTAATTGAGATGAAAATTTACTTCAATATACACAATGTGGATGTTTACTTGTTAAACAATGATTGGTACATAAAACATTTTGTTATACAAGCTTGAATCAAAGCATAAGAACAATGAATCATCATTTAGTACATAAGTCGCTTTTTATTTATAATTTTTTATTTACCTTATTTAAAAGATAATTTTATAGTTCCTTTAGATAAATAGATTAACTTCTGTTTTTTTTAATAAAACAGAGGAAAGAGTAACATACTAAAATTTTCTTAGAACTTTACACCAAATAAGTTTTTTCGCTATATTATGTAATGTACAACATATTAAAGAGTCTTGAGCTTTTATTTGATTTTTAGATCTTATTCTAATTTCTATAAACTACTCCAACATTTGTAGTGGATTGTGATGTACACCATAACCATATCAACATATGAAAACTTGAAAAATATGAGCTCAAACAAATTCCATTTGAAAACCTTACTACAAACTTTCAAAAGTTCAACTGGTAGTATAAACTGCTGTTCCTGAGATAGTGCGCGAATTTATCAAGCAGTTAAAGTCCGAATGCTTCTTTACTCTTAACTTTTCCAATTACACTTAAATATTGAAAAGGAAATATCATAGTTTGTCTTTAATAAAAACTGATAGCTGGAAGAGCTAAATGCTTTCAGCAAATTTTTGTAAAATATAGACTATGACATAACTCTACAAATTACTTATTTTTATACCATGCTTACTTTCCTGGTGATTAAAGTAATGCCTGATGTATGTATATTATCTCACTTAAAATAATATATATAGTAGAAAATAAAATATCAAAATCAAAAGTTCGTTCTGTCTATGATTTTATACACAAAAAAGCTCAATACTAAAAAGCTACGGTTTTATAAATATGTATATTTTAATACAAATTTTAATTTGACACTGTAGTTTTTTTTAGCTTCACGCTTTTATATCGCACATGGCAGGGTAGGTAGAGGGAACTACAGGAACCATGGGAACCTAGTGTAAAGACACTTTGTTGCTTGGTCCTTGCTTTCTCCGTCCCCACATTGCATTGTAATTAATGTTAAAATCTGACAAAGAAGGAATAAAATGTGTGAACAACTCAGCCAACTGTGCTATATATGCGAGATATAGCATGAACCCAAAAAAGCAGTGAATGTTATGTCCAAAAGTTTATCATGAAATTCTTAAAAATAAAAGCTCTACTTCAAAGTCACAGTCGATTTCAATTCTTTGAGTTACAGCTGGTCTTATTCTAAGATAGAATTTATTAGTGCTTGCCTTCAGCTTTCCCCATTTTCATTTTGGTAAGACAAAGGAGTGAAATTGAACTACGTTTTTTTTAGCTTCACGCTTTATTACAAACACGCCACGGTAGTCAGAAGGAACTGCTCGAATCATAGGAACCTAGTGTTGACAGACAAAGGAGTAGTGTAGAAGACACTCCGTTGCTTCATCTCTACTTTCTCCGTCTCTGCTTTCCACCTTTTCGAGGCATTGAGTGTTGCAAACCGTAGAAAATGGAAATAGAAATATCCATCTTTCTCGAATGGATCTAACCCACAAATCATCTCGTTTATAGGCAGACGTTAAGCCTCTTCGCCACGACGATCCCCTAATTAATTTTTAACTTACACCGAGACTCAACCTATTTTAAAATGAAAGGTATCTGAAACCCTCACAACACTTGATATATTTACAAACATGTAGGATATGTTTGTAAAAGTTCATAATACAGTAAAAAGTATTGAAGCAGGAACAATCAATCGTTTTCGTCATAACTTCTGACAACTGACGATTATTAAAGTAGGCGTAGTATTAGTTCGAGATTGTGGAACAAATGCTCAATGAGTGTGGGTAGATATTGTCAGAGGTAGTTTGGTTTATTTATATAGTTAAATACTTATATATAGCATTTAGTTCCGCTAGTGAACATGTCTTAAACTTTGGAGAGTATGTGTTTAGACACTTAATTCCTTCTGTATATCCTGCTATACAAAACTTAGGATTAATGAGGCTGATGACGTTTATAATGAACTGTTTCTCTGCCTAACGATAAGGGTTATTTTCTAGATTCAAGAAATGTGTTGAATACATATAAATAGAAAGAAATAAATATCGAAAACTATTTATATATAAATATTTGATTAATATTATAAAGGCAAAACAAAACTAATCGCGCTAATCGTTTGCAGCAGATTCAAGCGCTGATTTTAGAGGGATCACCTTATTTTACTTAGTCTTGACGGAAACAACCTTTGAAATATTTCTATAAGTACTTCACTGTATCTCCGACTTATAAATTCAATTCCTAAGGGCTGAATAAGACATGCTTAAGTTAAAGCAGAATACAGCTCCAATAAATATTCATAAATTGGAAATCGATAATAAAGTATAGATGAAGTAGTAGGATGAGATTAAAAAGTGATTATCTTATCGTTGAAAGTATAATGTTAAATATTTTTTAATGTATTAGCCTAGTGACAAATCATTCTCTTTTCTAATTTGACATATCTATAAATTCAATTCAAATACATAGAAGTATTGTACGTAGATTGGCCGATTTCCTAACATCATTTTAGACCATTTAAGATTTGAATATAAAGTGCGGCAAAAAGCTCTTAAACACGGGAAAGAAAAAATACAGTAGTAAAATACATCATGATACATCTAAAATTACAGCCTTCCATCTTACCAGGTAGTTTACAAATAAAATAAATAAACACAAAGCTTCTGAATGCGCACAGAATCTGTATCAACTTACTAAGCCGGGGTATAAATACGGTAAGAAAAAATTATTTCTGGCAAATCTTTGACCGCAAGGGTTAACACATTTGATCTCTGTACAAGTAAATACTATTCAGCAAAAACAAAGCGCCACAGTTATGTGGTTTACATGATATTTTGTACACACAATAATTTGGTTGTTGTTACATAAAAGAAGTAGACATAAAATGTAGTGCCCTTAGCAACTATCGTTAAAAATATTTATGTTGAATTGGAAACAATTCAAAGCTCGATATGTTTGAGTGTTAATATTTATATAAAAATATTGATAATATTATGATAAAATAATATTAGTGGCTATTGTATGATTATGCAATTATGCCGTGGGGTCTGACGGGAAATGCGATGGCTGTAGGTTTCATTCTCATAGAACAGTGGAAATGTGAAAATATATTCACTAACCCGGTGTAGTAATTTGTTGAGTTTTTTTTTTTTTTTTTTTTTTATTGGTTCATAAAACTGTTTACAATCCTTAAAATATTAAACTTAATATAAACATGGACTTAATATAAACATGAACATAGATTGAAACTTTCTAGATATGAACACAGCATGCGTATATATATAAGTATTATGTGGTGCACAATCTAAATTTCAAATGTCTAAAGCGAAAATAGGTTTTTATATAAAAATATATAACTAAAAATAATAATACAACTGCAATACTAAAATTAAACAGGAAAAAAAATCACTCAGCTAAATATTTACAATGTAAGGATTTGTTTTTTAAAAGAGGCTATAGAACTACAGAATATATCACACTCATTTAAATGGGCATTTATTGTTGAACAAATGCGATACAAGGGCGCGTGTTGGAAGATATTCGTTCGACATGTGGGTAAACTAAAGGTTGTTCTGTTATGTAGCCTACTACTGGTACGGTGTACACTAAATTTAAGGCGCTCAAGCAGATCTGGTGACTCAATATAATTATGGATAACTTTATATATAAATAATATGTCAATAAATTTTCGACGGTCACTCAGAGACTTCACGTGATAAAATTGTAATCGAGACTCATATGAATCCAAAGTCTGACACCTACGACCCGTATATGCCAGATGATACAGAAAACGCTTTTGCACAGATTCCAATCTCACTGAATGAATATTATAGCTTGGATTCCAAACAGTGCTGCAATATTCTATGATGCTTCGAACCAAAGAGTTATATACCGTAATGATTAGATGAGGATCATTAAAAAGTTTCATTTGGCGATTTATGAAACCGGATAGTTTAGAAGCTCTTTTGATTATGCTGTCAATGTGATCACGAAAAGATAGGGTATGATCAAATAATACACCTAAATCTTTGATAACATATACTTGTTTTAGAGGAAATTTATTGATGTAATATGTTTTATCAATTACATTTTTTTTCCTTGAAAATCTGATAAAAACACATTTATCAGTATTTAACGCCATTAAATTGTTTTTACACCATAGTTCAATATTTTCGAGATCTTTTTGTAATATCACCGGATCTTTGTCATCGTTAATTACACGATACACTTTTAGGTCATCAGCGTAAAATTTGAATTTGGAATTAATACCATAACTGAGATCGTTTATGAATATTAAGAAAAATAAAGGCCCCAAGTGGGAACCTTGTGGAACCCCACATGGGATGTGAAGAATATCAGACTTAACTCCAAATAGCGATACCAACTGCGATCGATTTTTTAGGTACGATTCACACCATCTCAATAAAGAGCCGTGAATTCCCATGTTGCTGAGTTTAGAAATAAGTAAATCATGGTTAACTAAATCAAACGCCTTTTTAAAATCAGTGTAAATAGCGTGTATCTCTTTATTATTATCAAGGGCTTCTGCTATATCGACAGTGTAAGAAATTAAATTGGTCGTAGTCGATTTTTTTGGTAGAAATCCGTGTTGGTTATGGTGAATTTGTTTTTTTAGGAGAAATAATAATTTATTGTAAATAAGTGATTCAAAAACTTTAGCAGATGTCGATAAAATTGAAATAGGCCTATAATTGCTAACATCATTTACCACACCTTTTTTATGTATAGGAGTAACATGAGCTAACTTCCATTTGTCCGGAAAAAACGCCAGTGTTCAAAGATAAATTAAAAATGAATGCTAGTGGAAGAGATAAATTTGTGGCACAGTTTTTAAGAAAGAGAGGTGGTATCATATCCGGGCCACAACTTTTAGCCACGTCAAGTGAGAGTAAGACGTTTTGCACGTCTTCCCTGGTAATTTTAACATATGATGCAGATATAATATCATTGAGGCAATTAGTATTGATACTTGAAAGATCTGTAGCCGGAGATGTTGTATATTTACTTGTATAAACCGATTGAAAGAATTTCAAAAATAAGTTACATATCTCTTGTTTGCCATTAGCTACTTCGTCATCTAGATACATTTGATTAGGTATTTGGGTAAAATTTAGTCTTTTAGTATTACAGTAACGCCAAAAATAATTAGGATTCTTTCGAATATTATCGCCGGCTGTCTTTTTAAAATTGTTGTAACAATCAGTAATTAAAGTACTACATCGTAGTCCCAACAGATCAAACTTTAATTTATCCATATCATTTTGATATTTTTTATATTTCATATGATATTTAGCCTTTTCTTTTAATGCTTTTATTAAACTACCATTAAACCAGATAGGATAATGTTTTGAATGAGTTTTTGATAAAGGAGTATGAGAATATATAATTGGAAGCATCTTGTTATAAAAAATATCTACAACTTGATCTACCGAGGCAACATTATTGAATTCCTTTTCCCAGTCAATTTTTATTAGTTCCCTATTAACAGATTCATAGTCACATCTTTTAAAATTAAGGGTGGGGATTTGTTTTTTTGGTTGAGGCCTATCACGTATATAGTTAAAATGTAAAATCAAACATGGATGGTATTTATCTATTGGAACCAGACTGAACTCAGATTCTTTAACTATAAGTGACTGAACATTCGATAGTACTAAGTCTAGAATACGACCGTTACAATTTAAAACTGAATTATATTGCGACAAATCACAGTAAGTCAAAGTATCCACGAAATCACTCTCAATAAGGTTAAAAGATGACGTTGGAGCTAATGTACGCGTATCACTATCCAGTTCCCATTCAATATTCGGCAAATTAAAATCGCCTAATACTATTAGAGGCGACTCTTCCTTGATATAACTTTGTCTGACGTGAGTTAAATTTGTTAGAAGCGTTTTCATGTATGTTGAGTCCGCTGGAGGTGGAATATATACAGCACATATATAAATAAAGTTATTATCATGAGTACAAATTGTTAACCATATATCTTCACAAGTTGATTCCCATTCTGATTTTCTAGTAACTTGAAATTTATTTTTAACTGCAATGAGTACTCCACCTCTATCTTTTTTTGTACTATTCGAAGAGGTAGAACAGCGATCGCGACGGTAAACATTATATCTTTTGTCGATAAATTCATAATTAAACACAGTATCATTAAGCCAGGTTTCGGTAATAACTAATATGTCATAGTTTGAGTGCAAAATTGCTTGATACATTTCATCTGTTTTTGTTCGTATGCCTCTTACATTTTGATATAACACATTTAACTCGAAAACAAAATATTTAAAATTTTTATGCATGCACTAATAATAAACACAGAGAACAATTAATAGGAGATAAAATCAAAAACTTGTAACAATAAAGAAAAAAGATACTACCAACAGCTTTAAACTATCAAAATTCTTTATCAAGACAGCTGGAGAAGTGTCATTTTTTCGTACAAATATACGACCACTTCTAACCCATACATATTTATACTTCTTTTCCTTAATTGCAAGACGGGCAGCAGCATGTAGGCGCTTGTTATCCGGCGATAAATGTTCCATAATATAAACTTGCTCCTTGCCGCCCGCAATACCCAAATGTGACGAGTTAAGCTTAGTCTGAGGATTCTTTTTATTAAACACCTTAACAGCTGCTAAGAAGTTGTCGCGCTTACGTGGTGTTGATAGTTTAACTATAATGCTACGGGGTCGTTTAGATTCTGTGTTCCCTGTGCTACTCGGTGAAAGTTAACTATATCATTATCGTGTAGATCAAATGACACTACACTGGCTAACTGGTGTACAATCGATGAGAGGTTTTCTGTTTTATGTTCAGGAACACACTGAATTTCCAAATTACAATCCCGCGACTGTTGTTCCATTAAAGACATTTTGAATTCAAGTCCCGTGATGTTAGTGCGTAGATTAATGTTCTGTTTTTCTAATTCAATTATCCTGTTTTTGTAGTCTTCATTTATGTTAATTTGGTTATCATGGGAGTCGGATAAAAGTTTTAAAGACTCTGTAACTTCATCAAAATCATTTTGTAATGCTGAAAATTTATTTATAATGCCCTTTACTTCTTCTTGCATTTTTTCTAGGCATGTATTGAATTTATTAAGACTCAACTATTGTTCATCTACTTTAAGATTAATTTCCTTACGGAAACTACGTATTTCATTAACAATGGACTCTAATGAAAGACTGGAGGCGCTTGGAGGGGTTTCAAATTCTTGATCATATAGGGCTTTGTTTTGACTCAACTTACTAGTTGCTTTGGCACACTTTGGTAAACAAGCTGGACACACCCATTTAGAGCGATGAATGACGTTTTCATTGTACTTTACACAATCTGCGTGATGATGAATATTGCATCCTGTATTAGAACATTTAATACGTTTTTGTGATACAGAAATATTATTATTGCATACTCCACAAAGCGCCATCTTTGGAGAATAGTTGAAATAGTAAATGCAAGAAAAGAAAAATATCAATCAGAAAAAACTGAGACACGTGCTGCTGAGTTTCGATCCTGCGTTCGGCGGTTATATTCATTAGTTCGCACCGCTGGACCAACAAAGTCGTTACGGTACTGTGTGAAAAATCAGTATCTATGACATTTGTTGAAAAATATCGTTTATATTAGTGTACTAGTGGGTAATGTTTAATAACTATACTTGCACTTAGCACCGATACACGTTTTACGATCGATTTACTTTAACTATTCACTTTAATTTGCTCTTGAATTGTCAATGTTAATGTCGAATAACACCATATAAAGTTTTATTAATCACTTAAGAGTAAATATTCACGATAAAAACTGAGAATACGTAGATTAAACTAATAAAATATAATTATTAATGACGAGTGCACCTTAACACGACCTACGTACGCGGGGGTACGCGGTTCCTACATTTGACATGAAAAATTTTCAATACTATAGTTATATTACCGTAGTTATTTAGAATTACATATCTTGTTTTGTGTGACAAAGGCAATGAAATTGTAAGTCACAAAAGAATGCCCCAGCACAGGTTCTGTTCTAAACTGACAAATTTATTTCTACTTCTCTAATTCTTCTTCTCAATTCTTTCTTCTCAATCTAAAAATAAAAGAATATTTTTATAAATATTTATTTATTATATTAAATTTCTTAGATGAGTTCTGCCTCTTCAACTGCGATAGTTAAGAAGTTAGGCAGAAATTAAGCATTAAATTAAGTCTCTTCTCATTGTTTATTTTTTAGAACTAAGAAAATAAAGACGAAATATTCCAATCTCTTCTAATGAGAAGACGAACAAACCCACGTACCGCGTTTACGCTACATATCTTTTAGTTTAAGCAATTCCGGCATGAAACTGAGAAATAAATAGTATAATGATAAAATCTTTTAAAAGTGTTATTAAATATAGTAAACTACGTTATTTATAATACATTAGACCGAGCTTTAACGTGTGCCTTGAGTTATGAGTATGATACACGAGTCATTACCAGTTTATGACACGAAAGCTTTCTTTTATAATATTGTTATGGTTCACAAAGCTTTCATTACTTTTGATATTTTAACGTCATTGCGACTAGTTGTAATATATAAATATATATTTAATCTAAATTTAGTAGCGTAGCGTAGTGGAGTCTATGTCTATTCGTTGTTTTTATGTTCAAGGCAAGTAAACGCGGTTGTGCTTTCTTTTCGAGTATCGAATAAAAATATATTAATGACGATTGCGCAAAAAAAAAACACAACTTTGAATGTTTTACCCACTTTAAAGCATTTCCACTTCTCATAGGCTTTTAAATAGACCATTTATCAAAATTAACTCGCCAAAAGACAAAGGTACTCGAACTATGAATAATTTTCCCATTGACGTATGCTTCTGAAATACGGCGGATATAACCAGTGGATATAAAACATTTTACAAGCCAGTTGTGAACTTTAAACCTTTAAATATTTGTTAAGCGTTTATTTTTTACATTACAGAGAGTACATCAAGGCATATTATGATTTGACGACATACAATATATTGAAATCGTGTATAAACTTTACACATAGCATGTAAAGTGGCGCCTCTAGGATTATGTCTATGCCCAATACTGCTAGCATTGATATTTTAGAGGAAATTTCTATAAATATGTAAATATAACTTAAATATTTTTACATATATTTTTGCTGGCAAAAGTAATAGATATATTACATAAACTATTGACGCACTTACGTAATATTGTTCTTGATGACATTATATCGCAAATTGGAAATCGTATAGAAATTGATTAGAATAAAAGAATATGAATATTATATAATGTTATTTCAGACTTTTTTCTATTCCAGTCTAGTAATTTCATTAAATATCTTGGGATGTGCGAATAAAATAAGTTCCATTTAAGACTAGTTCAAAAATTGTAGGAAAATAAAACTCCTGGAAAAATTGTTTCATTGTTACGCAAACAAAAAGCTTAAAAGCTTGTCCGAGCTCCTCCACTACCTAACCAAATTCGAAATGATTTTGCTAATGCCGCCTTTGAAGTACGTTCTAGAAATGTATAGTAATAGTTCTAGACAGGCCGAGATCTTTTAGCAAGCTAAAGAGAGATTTCGCTGTTATACCTCTCGCTCCTACTTCCACCGCGTATGAATTTACTCTAAACCTATTCCTGGTCAGTTCGTTAGTAAGCTCGAAATATTTATTAAATTTGAAGCTATGACTTTTAGGGATATTTGTCTCCCACGGAACTGTAAGTTCTACCAGTTCTACGCGTTTTAAGTTTCGAGAATAAAGAAAAATATCAGGTCTGGATGACGAAAAACCAATGTCCTCTGGGATTTTATACTATTTCTCATACGTGTCCATCAAAAGAGTCCAATCAGGATCTGGATTTAATATTGAGAAAGGTTTTTACGTGTGTTTTTTAACAGAACCTTTTTTCACAAACCCTATTAAACGTTTGCTGGTTGCAATGTTTCTCTGTGCTCTTGCTACTGAAATACTAACGGCTTCACGTATGATTTCTAGTACCTTGTCATGGCGCCGCGAGTATTGACCACTTTCCAAGAGTATCCTACACCCCACAGCTAAACAAGCTGTCCCCACTGCCTCTTTACTTACAGATATAGCAAGATTTATCGGTAGCTTTACCCCATATTATTAAATTACTTTGATTTGGAACGCATTCAGGTAGAATTTTAATAGTGCTGGAGACCAGTCATGAATTTGGGTGCACCATTTTAAAGCTAAAGGGATACAGAATTCCCCCAGAGTTAGCGAGTGGCTGAGTTTGCATTTCTAAGCCCATTGCGTGCACCTTATACCTATCATTCTCTTCTTCTTCTATTTAATTACTTTTTTATTATAAAAAATCTTATCTATGCCCAAATTATTACAAAATAAATACTATATAAGAATAACCGATATTTAAAAATTATTTTTTGTTTAAAAGTTATATTCAAAACATATACCGAGAAAATTTTATTTCTTAAATGCGAGTTTTGCTATATATGATATTAAAAAATAATAAATAAAAATATATATTACCACACAACATATGTGGGTCATGAATTTGGACGGAATACGAATTGGAGAATAATTTGTCTTAACTGTAATTTTGTCTTGTCTGTAAACGCGACGCGCGATGTTTTTTTGTCAACAGTTGTCATATTTTAAATTTGACTTAAAAGTACTAAATGTGATTATTTTCTGGATATGTATTATTAAGTAGTCTCTTTAAATGGGCCTGTACTATAAATGAAGCAAGGAGAAATAATATTTCCAGATTAATTTTTATTATAAATATAACCATAATGTACATATACTATATGCCACGTTTTTAAATTTAGTACCAACTTATGTGCAAATTTCGTTCACGGTAATGCTTGACATCGTCGTCAGCCAATCGCAGTCCACTGCTGGACGTAGGCCTCCCCAAGTTTGCGCCAAACATCTCGATCCTCCGCAACCCTCATCCAGCCTGCTCCGGCAACCCTGCGTATGTCGTCGGTCCAGTGGGCCGGAGGACGTCCTACACTACGTTTGCTAAGATGCGGACTCCACTCCAGGACTCGTCTGCTCCAACGGCCATCGGTCCTGCGGCAATGCTTGACATGTTGTAGGGTAAATTAACTTTTACTATTCAAGTGACAGTGGAGAGGTAGTAGTTTATGGTATTTTCGAAGTCAAATTTCAACCAACAGTTTTATTAAAAAGGTTGAAGAGAGCACAAAAATGCGATATGCAGTAGTTTGTGAAACGTTTTATGTAGTGCTCGATAGTTGTTAACATGTGAAAATGAAAAAATGTTGTAACGTAAGCTATTGAATAATTTGAATGTCTGTCTTTAAACGTGATGATTTGTGAGCTCAAAATGTATTCTTTTCTTATTATTTATTCTAATCTCTTCAAAATCAAATAGTTCAAGGTAATCCAATGTGTGTTGTTTAAGACTTTATCACGCCCTCACTACATTTTTATGTTCCCAACGGCTTGTCTAAGTATGTTTTTACAGATATTGACTACTAAGTCGAGATTATTCAATTTACAGCTTATTTTATCGCTTTTGGTCTTTTGGTCTTTTAGTTTTATCGCCTTATGTTTGATTGTGTATGCACTGAGAGACACGGTTTTTATTTTGTCTACGTCATATTAAGAGTGACACTTATCCCTTGCCTTATATCGCTTAGTGTTGTTAGTAATAATGTGGCGGGACAGAATTTGTTTTAAATGTTATATTTTGATAAAAAATGGCTTTTAGACAAGATATTCAGGGAATAGTCGTACATAATTTTTAATTAAGATGAGGATTTACTTTAATATGTACAATGTGAATGCTTACTTGATAAATAATGATTGGTACATAAAGCATTTTGTTATACAAGGTTGAAACAAAGCATAAGAACAATGAATCATCGTTTAGAACATAAATTGTTTTTATTTATAATTTTTTATTTACCTCCTTTAATAGATATTTTGATTGTTGCTTTAGATAAATTGCTTAACTTCCTTTTTTTTAAATAAAACATAGAGGAAAGTATTAAGTTGACATACTAATATCTTTTTAAAATAGAACTATTTAAACATAAAAAAATAATATACTTTACAGAAAATAAGTTTTTTGAATATGTATTATGTACAATATCAAGAGTCATGAATTATTATTTGAATTTTAGAACTTATTCTAATTTCTATTAACTAATAACACTTCTAGTGAGCACCATAACACCATAACCATGTTAACGTATGAGAACTTGAAAAATGGAGCTCAAACAATTTCATTAGAAAACGCTATATAAAACTTTCAAAACTTCAAATGGTAGTATAGACTGCTGTCCCTGAGATAGTGCGCAAATTTATCAAGCAGCTAAAGTCCGAATACTTCTTTACTGATAACTTTTCCTATTACACTTAAATATTGAAAAGGAAATGTCTTAGTTTATCTCTAATAAAAACTGATAGCTGGAATAAAGGCGCTAAATGCTTTCAGTAAATTTATGTGAAAGATAGATAGTGAGAAAGCTCTACATATTATTTATTTTAATTCCATACTATATATTTTCCTGGTGATTAAAATAATGCCTGATGTATGTATATTATCTCACTTAAAATAATAAAATAGTCAAAAATAAAATATCAAAATATGTAAGTTCGCTTTGCCTATGATTATACACAAAAAAGCTCAATGCTAAAAAAGCTAAAGTATCTGATTTTGCTACAAGGTATAATTTGATATTGTAGTTTTTGGTAGGGTAGGCAGAGGGAACCACAAGAACCATGGGAACCTAATGTAAATGCACCCGGTTGCTTAGTCCCTGCTTTCTCTGTCCCCGCATTACATTGTAGTTAATGTTAAAAAGTGACAATTTAAGGAACAAAGTGTATGAAACTCAACCAACTATGCCACATGCGGGATATAGTATGAAGCTAAAAAAAAGCAGTGAATGTAATGTACAAAATTTTATTATCAAATTCTAGAAAATACAAACTCTACTTCGAAGTCAAAGTCGATTTCAATTCTTTGAGTTATAGCTGGTCTTATTCTTAAAATTTATTTGCGCTTGACTTCAGCTTCCCGATTGATGCCCTTATACGTTATTGAATTTACTTTTTTATTTTTACTATCATATTTGTATCTTCTAAGTGTTGTTGCGATTATTTAATTTTAATTTTTCATTTCCGTTTCGGAAAGACAAACGAGTGACATTGAACTACGCATTTTTAACTTCACGCTTTATCCTAAACACGGCAGGGTAGTAGGAAGGAACTACAGGACACATAGGAACCTAGTGTTGACAGACAAAGAATTAGTGTAGAAGACACTCCATTGCTTCTCATGCATCTCTGGTTTCTCCGTCCCTAGTTTCCACCTTTTTCGAGGTATTGCGTGTTTTGTGGTGTAAATCAACACCACGCTTTGCCTAGTTAACAAAGCGAAGAAAATAGAAATAGAAAAATCATCTTCACCGAGTGGGAATCAAACCCACAAATCGTCGCGTTTACAGCTCTGCGACACGACGGTCCAATAATTAATTTTGAAATCTACACCAAGACTCAACATATTTTAAAATGAAAGGTACCTGAAATCCTCACAACACTTCATATATTTACAAACTATTTTCTACGTCAAAAATTCAGAATACCGTAAAACGTATTAAAGCGGGAACATTCAATCGTTTTCGTCATAACTTCTGAGAACTGACGATTGTTAACCTAGGCGTAGTAACATATTAGTTAGAGATTGTAAAACAATTGCTCAATATGTGTGGGTAGATATTGTTTATGACCGAAATTATTTAAAGGTTGTTTCGTTTATTTACATAGTTAATTAAATACTTATTTAGATATAGCATTTAGTTCAGCTACTAAACATATGTACATAAATATGTTTTGACATTAAATTCTTTCTATTTATAACATATTGCTATACAAAACTGAGGAATATAAAATCAAAACAAAATAGCGCTAATCGTGAGTAGCAGAACAACATTTAAAGTACTGACGAATACAATCTTTGAAATATTTCTATAAAATAAGTACTTTACTGTATTTCCGATTTATAAATTCAATTCCTAAGGGCTGGATGGATGAGAAATGCTTAAATTAAAGCATACAGCTCTAATAAATATTCATAAATTGATATAATATAGTAAAGATAAAATAAAGTTTAGATAAAGTAGCAGGACAGAGTTAAAAAATGATTATCTTATCGTTTAAAGTATCAAGTTAAATATGTCTTTAATATATCAGTCTCATGACCAATCATTCTCTTTTTTATTATTACATATCTATAGAATCGATTCAAAAATCGTTTGGATTGGCAGATTTCCTAAGTCAGTTTAGACCATCTAGAACGTATCGGCTTTTATGGTACAATATTTAAGACACTAACATGGAACTTTCATAACTAAGTAATATATGTGATATATAATGTCAGAAAATATATCAAAACTATATAAAATATCTCGTTCTCGAAACGGTAAAGTAAGAGAGAGAGAGGGGAGATTAGAGTAAGGAGACTCAAAGAAATTTACTTTATTTTACCGATTTCATTCCTAAAAGAACATTGCCCCAATGATTTGATTTGAGGCAAAAAGCTATTAAATACGGGAAAAAAGTACAGTAGTAAAATACATCATAATACATCTAATATTACAGCCTTCCATCTTACCGGGTAGTTCGCAAATAAAGTAAATAAACACAAAGCCTCTGAATGCGCACAGATTCCATATCAACTTACTAAGCCAGGTTATAAATACGGTAAGAAAAAACTACCCCTGGTAAATCCTTTATTACGCATACAAATAAGGACCTCGGTCTACAGTGCGACCGCAAGGGTTAACACATTTGATCTCTATACAAGTAAATACTAATCTCTATTCAGCAAAAACAAAATGCTACAGTTATGTGGTTTACATGATATTTTGTTCACACAATAGCTCGCATGTTGTTACTCTAAAGATGTGGACATAAAATGTAATGCCCTTAGCAATTACCGTTTAAAATAACGTTGAATTGGACGAGATTTAAAATAAAATAATATAAATAATTTATATATGCATTACATGTATATGAGGATCGTAATGGCACAGTGTCTGTCTGTATGTGTAACATGTCGGTTTGTGGGTTTGATTCCTGCTCGGACTTGAATTTTTGTGTGTGTGTTGTGCAGTGTGTTCCGTAATAATAAATTTAAAGTAATCTAATTTAAAAAAAAAAGCTTTATATAAATATCAATTTACTTTATCATATTACAATTTCAAAGATAAATTCTGTCCTGCTTTGTAGGTTAAAAAATTGGACAGAAACCTATCCTACAAAGTGGAGTTCGGCGTGAAGCTAAGAAGAAATAGTAATAATCTTTTGAAAATGTTACTAAATACAGTAAAGTATGTTATTTATGATACGTAAGATTGAACTTTAACTTCACGTATGTCTTGAGTTACGAGTCATTACCAGTTTATGACACGATGGCTTTCTTTTATAATATTGTTATGGTTCACAAAGCTTTCATTACTTTTGATATTTAAGATATTTCAACGTAATATATAAATTTATATTAAATATGACTTTGAATGAGATTATTTCTGCATTCTTATAGTATTAGTCAAATTAAGGCAAATCGAAGTCTATTCGTTATTCTTATTTTATTCAAGACCTAGACAATTAAATATCGTTTCTGCCTTTGTTTTCTGGCGAAAGAACTTCCGAATGAGCAATAGAACCATAATATTAAATGATTTATACTATTTAAAGTTTTTGTTTTAGAAAATATAATGTTTCCTGCCATAGCAAAGTTTTTAAATACGACATTTATCACAATTCTCTCACTAAAAGACAAAGCTACTCTTAAAGCTACTAATTTGAGCTATGAATTAATTTACCATTGACATATACTTTTAAAATATAAATATGCGAACATAACCAGTGGATATAAAACACTTTATTTCAAATATTTGCTAGGCGTTTATTTTTTGAAGAAATTTCTATAAATATATAAATATAATTTATATATTTTTACCTATATACATATTTTCTATCAAAACTACAAGATATATTATAAATACAATTGACCCACTAACATAGCATTGTTCTTGATGACATTATGTCGCAAATTGAAAAGCATAGCGCTGTATACTTGTTTAGTAAAAAAATGTGGCAGTTGTGAGCTTCGAAATGTTATGTTACTTAGATAGTATAGAAATTTAGAATAAAAGAATATGAACATTATATAATGTTATTTCAGACCCTTTTCTATTCCAGTCTAGTAATTTCGTTAAATATCTTGGGATATGCGAATAAAATAAGTTCCATTTAAGACCAGTTCAAAAATCGTAGGAAAATAAAACTCCTGGAAAAATTGTTTCATTGTGACGCAAACAAAAAGCTTAAAGCTTATATACCTACTTGTCTCAAACATAATAAAGTCTAGTACTTTCATAGTAATAAGTTCCTAGGAGCTATGTCGAAAGTTCATAATACCGTGAAACGTGTTCGGGCGAACACTCAATCGCTCTCATCAAAACTTTTCACAGAGATTACTTAAGTCACTTTTTGTTTGGTACTTTGAGAATATTTCATTTAAGAACATTATTTTCTTATTATTAATAAATATTATATAAAAATAACTGGTGTTTAAAAATTATTTTATGTTTACCAGTGATATGCAAAATATATACCGAGAAAATAATTAAAAGTTATAATTAATCTTTAGTTCTTAAATGCGAGTTTTGCAATATGAAATAAATATAAATATATATTGCCACACAACAAACGGGTGTCATGAATTTGGACCGAATGCGGAGTAGAGAATAGTTTGTCTTAACCGTAACTTTGACGCGCGATGTTTTTAAGTCAATAGTAAATGAATTTTGTAAAAATGAATTAAAGTACTAAATGTTATTGTTTTCTAGATACCGATTATCAAATAGTGCCTTTAAAGTAGTATATAATAGTGCCTTTAAAGGGTTTGTACACTAAATAAAGCAAGGAGAAACAATATTTCCAGATATTTTTTTACTATAAATATCACCTAGACCTATCGATTCGAGCGTACATATAACTACATGACACGTTTTTAAATTTAGTATCAATTTCGCGCAACTTCCGTTACCTGTAAGGCTTGACATGTTGAAAGGTAAATTAACTTATACTATTTACGTGACTTTCAAGAGGCAGGAGTTTATCGTATTTTCGAAGTCAAATTTCAACCAACAGTTTTATTGAAAAAGTTTAAAAAAGCATAAAAATGTGATATGTAGTAGTGTTAAAAAAGCTTTGTGAAGCGCTCGATTTTTATTATTATGTGAAAATGAAAAAAATGTTGTTTCGTAAGCTGTTGGATGTTTTTAATATGTGTATGAGGACCGTCATGGCGCAGAGGAGCAACGTTTGCGTGTAAACGCTGATAATTTGTGAGCTCAATTCCTATTCAAGATCAAATAGTTTTATATTCAAAACAAGACTATAGGGTACATTTTTTCAACTTCAAAAATATTACCACTGGCTTACTAAAGTAAATGCCTCAGACCTAAGAAAAGCCGACACAAGAAACTCATGTGTCATTTTTTTTAAATGGCCATAGAATTTTACACTTATTCTTATTTGATAATGATATATTTGAAACAAACTGGAGCGAGCTCAAATAAAACGCTGATTTTTACCTCGTTAAATGAAAATGACTAGAAATTGTGTGTGACAAATGATATATTCTAAATGCATGAGATAACTCAAATGGCATTTAAAATGGTTAACAATAATCAATAATCCTTAAAGTTAAAATTCGATAATTTTATTTAAAGTGAGAATTTGCAAACTTGATATTTCAAACACATTACCACCGGACCACTAAAATTAATACCTCAGACCTGAGAAGAATTTGTACATTTAGTAAGCTTGCTCTGACGTCATTATAGTATATCCAACACCACATATTTGTAGGCCTGTTGAGCACAAAAACGATAAAGAGTCGATGAAGCAAATTCGCTTTTATTTTCTTACAAAATAAAAGTAAGCCTATGTTTGAAATATCTATTATTATTATTATTAAATCCATATAGGGATATAAAAAAATGTATTTTTTTACAAATATACAGTATACGGTTTAAAGAATATTTTTATTATTTAGTAACTTTCCAACTTATACGAATTATATCGAGTTGAGTAATATTTTTTAAATTAAAAGTCATTTGTCACGATTGAGATGACACAAAAATTCACAGTAAATTTTCAAAAAATATATTTTGCATTTTAAAAAAGTAATATTTACGTTACAAACTACAATTTAGGTATATTCGTTTATAAAACAAACAGTCGTCGTAGGAAGACTAATGACAAAAGAATGCTGTTTTCTTACTATTTCCTTTCATTCTGCGGTCTTTAGTTGAGTTCAAAATCATCATTATCACGTTAAAATCGTATAAATACGTAAATTGTAAAAAAACGTAAAACGTATGTATGTATTGTAACAGCTTAAAATATATGCGAAGCAATAAAATATTTATGGAATACTTAATTGAGAGATCCAACTAATGGTTAAGTAATCAGGCAATTTGCCTCAAAGTGATAAAGCGGACCGTAAAATGACAAATCCTGTTCAAATAGCCAATATATGTGATGGCCTATCTGTAGTGCCTACCCTCGGACATAAAAATACATTGAAATACCGCACAAAGCGGTTCATCACAAACAATTTATTTATATCCCTCCCATATATTTGGGGAGCTTTTCATAACGATTTGGTTAGGACGATACTTAATTAATATTTTTTTGGCATATTGTGCAATATGTCATTTTGATGTATATCTTTTTGTCTGTTCGTCTGTCAAGACCTTTTTTTCCAAAATTACGATTATGAAGTCCAAGTCGATAAAATTGTTTTATACTAAATGCGTGTGTACGATGGCGAGTATAAGTTTGTATTTTTATTAGAAATTTTTTCCTTATAGTAATCCTAAAATCAGAAATCAGTTTGCCGCTAATAAGTTAATATGTATTTACTTGTCAAAGAAATTTACTTGGGGCTGTTCTTAACAGTAGAACTTCTCTATTATTAAAAACAGTCCCAAGTTTCGTCCCATGTGTGACAAAAGACATAGAAGAGCGAATTTCTTACAAAAACTTTGGTTACCATTATACCAATATAAAAATAAATTCTATTGGAGAAATTTTGACTAAAATAGTTGTAGCACTAATGCTAAAAATGACACATTACCATATTGTTCTTTAGAAACCTGATAAAAAACATCTATATTTATTGCATTGCTTTGTGGAGTCAGTAGTATTGTCCACGCGTTTTCCGTAGGTTGGATTTTCACGAAATGCGCTTCATTTAATATCATCACCTAACACTAACCCTAAAGATATCGACTTGTAAAATACTTTGTGTAGAACTACTACAACTACATAATATATCTTAAAAAATCGACTGAAAATTATGAATAGCACGATCAATATCATTTGGAATTTACGTAGGAAATTTATATTATGCTGTGATTTACTGTTAAAACAAAAAAATACATAAAATATTTTTGTAATTTAAAACATGTTAAATATTTAGTACAGAATTTGACAACATCGCTTCTATATCTCATGGTAAGAACAAAATAGTGTTATAGGCACAAGGCGCAATAATCGAAGCTTCGAGTTAGTCCTACTGTAATGTTTCCCAAAGGAACTTTGTTTATAGCCCAGCGTTTTATTGCATGTAAGTCTCTACTAGATACTTATGTGAATTTCATTTATAAAGCAGTTAAAAGTAATAGATTTGTTGTTTAAATTAACTGCGTTTAGTAGTAAGTTATTCTATTATTGGGTGTTTCTTTTTGAAATGTAAGCGCCAATTTGATGCAAGAACACTGACAAGCAAATTGAAAATATATATAAAAAATATATAGGGACTGGACAGGCATATTTGGTAAAGTAAAAATATAAATAAAATATATTCGATCTGTCGTCTCATGCGAATGTACAAAAAAACACAATACACGAAAAACTATGGGCCGTACGCTTTTTGTCTCTCGATTGAGCCTATTTTCCTGCGTGTCGTTGATAAATGTCCTATATAATCGATCAGTGACGTTATTTTTGGAGCTGACGTTAAAATATAATTTCTATCAATGACTGGCGTGAATATGACGCTTCTTATACATAATTACTCTTGATTAAACAAAAAAATGTATTTAAATTTAAAATAAACCCCAAATGGTAATCTTGCATTTAAATTGCCATTATTAGATGATGGAATCTAACATCACTGAAAATACAAGAAGAAATAAGACAAATAGATAATGTAATTAATATCGGTCAAAAATTGGGGAACAGCGTTTTTACCCTCTGTCGTCTTTAATTTATGCAAGAAATAGTGTGATCTTCACTTTATTTTATTATTTTTTTATATTATTTTATGAAATTCTACAGTTAATTAATTATACCGATTCAATTCAATTAAAGACAGTGCTTCACAATCTAAACTATCTATTGAAACGGGCTCTGTGAAATAGTCGATGGCTATTGTTACTTTTTTATCTAGTCATAGTATTTCCCCAAGGCCTTCATTTTTATCTCGAGCTTTTATGTATTGCACACAATGCGTCTCAAAATTTCGACTTTGACTCACAAAGCGGCTATCAAGTTTTTTATAAAACGAATTTTGCTTGCAGCGTTTTAAAGAGCCTTTATACTAAATTTAGTTTAGTTTTTTGCGAATATTCGCGGTTTTCATATTGAAATATTTATAATCTATGTATAGATTGATATATTATAAAATAAAAATTTTCTTTTATTTTCTGTCCGTCCCGTCAAGCAAAGATCTAGATCCGGTTAGTTGGGTGAGGCAATTGAGTTTTCTATATCTCGCGCGATCTTAGACTGAGTGAAAAGCGGATTATCGTCCGTGACTACTTCTTTTTCTTTATTGTGAATTTGGAGCTCATTTCATTTCATCATATTGTTTGTATCTTTTAAAAAATCAAGGTAGTGCAATATAAAATTGCCACGCTTAACGAACACTTTTGGAGTCTGCCAAGCCCAATCTCTTACCTTACCCGCCTTTACGATTTTTAGTCTTCCCTTCTCAGAGTTTTAGAGTTTAACTTCAAGAGACTGGTTGCAACTTTGAATAAATCTAAAACTTCTTTGAGTCCACTCTAAGCATGTATTCACTCGTAGCGTTTTTAAAATTACATAATAATTAAAATTAAAAACAAATCAAATCCAGAGGAAATAGAAAGTAAAATTTATATACAATGAGTCTTAAGAAAATTTTGTATTGAACAATAATTGTGAATAATCTTTATTATTTCAAATAACAATAACTGTAAAACTTGATCTCAATAAAATTTAGGTTAAGTGCTAAATAATTAAATAATATATGATATAGAACAAACTAATATTCATTATAAGTAAAAACAAAGCGAATCCAGAGGAAATAATCAAAGAAAATACATGAACAACAACAGATACGCCATATTATAGCACACGTACCATATGCTTTTATAAAATGTTTATCTCATGATTTACATTCGTACGTACATACATATATATCAAATATTTATCAGCTACGCGATAGCTACGTGCCTCTCGTAGACACTTTACACTGTGACTTGAGATATAAACGATCACGCATTGCTTCCGAGCTTTATATTCTATTAACTTAAAAATACACTGTTATGCCAGTAAATGTATTTTCGAAAAGATAAATTAAAATTTCAAGTGTATGATAAAGTGAGGCTTAGGGTTTTATAACAATTTACGTAGCATTGCTTGGGAATAGTACTGTTTTTATTTATAAAACCACTTCACGTCGAATATTATGCGAGATCGATAGTTTTATCTATATTGTTGTTAAATTAAATGCCAAATTTGTATTATCGGAATATAAGGTAAGTGACCTAAACTTGACTATTAAATCTGTCTGTGGGAGAAGGTCATCCGTACACGTATTTATTACTGATTAGCGATGGTATGTCTTGATTAATTAGTAGAATATGTTCAATGACTGTAATATAATATATTATTGCTTTAATGATAAAGAAACCATTCAAGTGCAAATTAGATTTACGCAATGAGTTCCGCACCAATTTGATCTACTGAAATGTATAATTATCTACTGAAAAGTACATTTAAAAATTAATAAACTTTTCGGACGTATGTGCTTTTTTGTTGTGTTTTGCTATATTCTTTTACCAAATGTCATAACACTTAGTCTACAAAAGATACCCTTTAGATTTTTATAGCTCTTTTTAAACAAATTGAAACAAAAATACGTAATAAATGTTCTTGGGTTTTGATAGCGTTAACATATAAATTTGTATTTTATTTATATTTATTCACTTTCAAGTATGTGCTTAAAGGATATTTCATGTGCTTAATATCTAGACAGTTTCTTTGTCTGAGTAATCCCTAATAAGTATTACTCATACAACGAAACTGTCCTTTTCTTGTCCATTCTGCCTTGAACATTAAGGCAAATTATTAATATTCGTCTTTCAATCGATATTACATTAAAAACAGATTTGGTAAATATATTTAGATAATTAATATAGTTATGTGCTGCTTGTATTTTGTTCTATTATAAAGTGGCATGACATTATACAACCACAAGAAGCACGTGCTCAGACAATTTGGGCACGTCGAAAGAGTGAGTGAAGAAAGAATGGTAAAAAAGATATATGACGAAAAAGTGAGTGGTAAGAGAGGTAAGGTGAGACCTCGGTTGACTTTCGAAAATGCAGTATCGAAGATACTGGAGGAAGGTCACGTAAAAAGCATGACGACACCCCGGAGTGTATGTATTAAGATGCTAATGACAGTAGACGAGGCGTAAGAGCATTTGACGCTCCGTTCTCTCTGACTACCTAGGGATAGAGCGTGAAAGTGTTTGTATGTGTGTGAGCATTACATATATACATATAAATATTGTAGCGTAATCAGTACACAAATAAAATTTTCTAAGCACTCAGCATGTTTTAACTTCTGCCTGCTCGTGCGGAACACATGTCTAAATTATTTTTATTATAGTTATTGCAGCTGTATTGAATTCTAAAATTAAACTGTAAACTGCTATTTACATTAAAACTAGTATTATGTATTATGATTTTTTTATACTAAGCAGCTAAATTGAGTAAATGAGTTTTAACACTTAGTATAATAATAGTGTTACTTTTAATACGTAATATTTAAAGGGATGTAAATTTGAACATATACCATGCTTTTAAGTAATGGTGAAACGTTCTTACCAATGAGGCTTTAATATTACGTTACTCGTAACTTTGGGAACTTTATACTCATAGCAAAGAAAATAGATGATACTCAGTGTCAAAATACTCTGTTTTACTTTCCACCTACTTTTTGCGACATTAAATGTTGAATGGCAGAGTACAATATACATATGATTGTCATCATCATACGTAATTCCATCGCAACCACGACTAAAAATATAAAAATATGTTGTATATAAAAAGATGTTTTAATTAATAATTAATTAAGACTTGATTTCTTTTTTTTTTTTTTTTTTTAGCTTCACGCTTTATCGCGCAAATGGCAGGGTAGGCAGAGGGAACTGTAGGAACTATATAAGAACCTAGTGTTAAGACACTCCGTTACTTAGTCTCTGCTTATTCCGTCCCCACTTGATTTCAATAGATTTAATAATGTTTAAAAGTTAAAAAACTAATCTCGTTAAAAATATGCTATTTCAGTTGATGAATTGAAATTCGATATCTTAAAACCTTTGTTAAGTTTATTGAAAATTACTAGCAGTAACTTTATGATCGGTAAGTAAAGGTACAAGTATTTAAATATATACAAAAATGAATAAAAATTACAAAAGTGTACAATTAAAACCTAAAATTCAAATGAAAGATACATTTACAAGAAATCAAAAGCATTAGGAAGCACGAGTAAAAATCCAAAACAGCAGTACCGATACTAAATCCGCTCGAAGTAAATCGTAAAGCGACTGTAACTTCAGATGGGAACGTGCAATTTAGTTTGAAATATCGTAAAATTAGAATTGCATCTATAAATAACGGAATGTAGGTAATTCGTCACGTATCACTGATATAAACAGTTTGTAGTAAACTGTTTTATGAAGAATTTTAATGTAAAGCCTTACACAATTTCACAATTTACATATTAAAATCTTTAGGACCATTAGGCTCTATCTCGCTCCCAATATATTTTTACGTTCCCAACGGCTCGTCTAAGTATGTTGTAATGGATATCGGCTAGTCGAGATTCTTCAATTTACAGCTTGTTTTGTCGCCTCGGGTAAATTGTATGATTACGCATGCACTGTACAAGACACAGTTTTTATTTATGTCTACGTCATATAAAGAGTGACACTAATCCTTTGCCTTATATCGCTTGGTGTTGTCAGTAGTAAGTGGCGGGACAGAATTTGTTGTAGATGTTATATTTCAAAATGTATAGCATAATAAAAACATATTTTGATAAAAAGGCTTTTAAGTAAGATAATTATCAGAATTTACTTCAATATAAACAATGTGGATGCTTACTTGTTAAACAATGATTGATACAAATAACACTGTTATATACGCTTGAAAAACAAAACATAAGAACAATGAGTCAGCATTTAGAGCATAAATTGTTTTTTATTTATAAGTTTTTATATAATTTCTTTAATAGATGTTTTTATTGTTGCTTTAGATAAATAACTTAAGTTTCCTTTGCTATAAAACAAATCTTAGAGGAAAGAGTTATACATACTAATATATTTTTTAAATAGAACTATTATTTTTTTTTTAGCTTCACGCTTTATCCCGCATATGGCAGGGTAAGCAGAGGGAACTACAGGGACCGTGAGAACCTAGTGTCAAGACACTCCGTTGCTTAGTCCCTGCTTTCTCCGTCCCCGCTTTAAACAAAAATAACATACATTCCAAAATTTACAGAAATTAAGTTTTTTGAACATGTATTATGTACAATATACTCACGATTCACCAGTTTATTTCATTTTCAGAACCTTTTCTATTTTCTATAAACTACATCAACATTTGTAGTGTTAGACGTAAACTATAACCATATCAACATATGAGAACTTGAAAAATACAAGCTCAAACCAATTTCATTTGAAAACGCTACTATGAAACTTTCAAAACTTCAACTGGCAGTATAAACTGCTGCTCCTGAGATAGAGCGCGAATTTTTGGAGCAGCTAAAGTCCGAATGTCACTCTTAACTTTTCCTATTATACTCAAATATGGAAGAGGAAAGGCCTCAGTTTATCTATTATAGAAACTGATAACTATGTTATATATAGATATTGACCGAATACTATATTTTGATAACTTTTTAAAAACGCTTCGGTAAAATAAGCAACTAACGGTATTTTAGAATTATAAATTCAATTCCTAAGAAATGAACGAGAGATGGATGCTTAAGTTAAAGCAGAATACACGTTCAATAAATATTCATAAATTGGAAATCGATAATAAAGTACAGATTAAGTAGTAGGACAAAGTTAATAAGTGATTATCTTGTCATTTAAAGTAAAAAATTAAATAGATTTTTTTAATTTTGTCAAAATGTCTTTTATTTTCCTTAAAAATAGATAAATCAAAAAGCCTCCTTTCTATTTTTTATATATCCATATAATACACTTGAAGTGTTATTGGGTACATAAAAGCATTGCACGTTGGCAGTTTTCCTAACGTCATTCTGGACCATGTGGGGCGTATCGGCTTTTATAATAAAATATTTACTACACGAACGACAAAGAACTATTATATGTATATATTTTTATATTACAAAATATTACAAACCATATGAACTATCTCTTCTATCAGAGAGGCGAAAGTAAAGTAAGGACTTTCAAAGATATTCATTTTATTTTTTCTTATAATTAGTATCTGGTACGCAAGTTTTTCCGATTTCATCCCTAAAAGAACATTTCCCTAAAGATTTGAATATAAAGTACGGTAGAAAGCTCTAAAACACGAGAAAGAAAAAATACAGTGGTGAAATATATCGTAATACATCTAAAATTACTGCCTTTCATCTTCTTAGTTCTCAAATAAAGTAAATAAACACAAAGCCTCTGAATGCGTACAAAATCTATATCAACTTACTAAGCCGGGGTATAAATACGGTAAGAAAAAACTACCCCTAGCAAATCCTTTATTACGCATACAAATAAGGACCTCGGGCTACAGTGCGACCGCAAGGGTTAACACATTTGATCTCTATACAAGAAAATACTATTCAGCAAAAACAAAGCGCAACAGTTATGTGGTTTACATGATATTTTTTACACAATAACTCGGTTGTTTTACTTTAAAGACATGGACATGAAATATAATTCTCTTAGCAATTATCAATTAAAATAATTATATTGAACTTAAAACAGTTTAAAGCTCAACACAAAACAGTTATGCTTGTGTGTTAATATTTGTACCAAAAATAATGATAATTTTATAAGCTTTTCAGACTTATGGAAAATGTGATGCTTATGGGTTTATACCCGCGCAAACGTGGAAATGTGAAAAACCTTGTTACCAGAGCGACGTAAATAGAAATGAAATAAACCATCCTCCTAGAGTGGGAATAGAGCCCACAAACTGTCGCTCCACCTCTGCGCTACGAAGATCGAGTATCTGGTGGCCTATATATGTGGAGTCCGTGAAGTAAAGAAAAAAGTTTTAGTGTAATAATAAAATCTCATACAAAAAACGTTATGAAATATAGTAAAGTACTTTATTTACGATACATTAGAGCGAGCTTTAACGAGGCTTTAAGTAATGAGAATGATACACGAGTCATTACCAATTTATGGCACGATGCTTTCTTTTATAATATTTTTATGGTTCAGAAAGCTTTCGCCACTACTGATTTATTAGAGAAGAAACTACTTAGCGTTCCATGGATTGAAAGTGTTGTAGGAAGAGGAGCTGCTGACCCAAATGCTACAATAACGCTCACCTTGATCGTCCGAGCTCCTCCCTTGATGGAGGAGCTCTTACCAAATTTTAAATGATTCTAACAAAGTCGTCTTCAAAGTGCGTTCTAGAAATGAATTTGTGATAGTTCTAGACAGGCCGAGATCTTGAACTATAGAGTCACTCCTACTTCAATCGCATATAAACTAACTCTAAGCCTAATCCGGGTCAGTTCGTTTGTAAGATCGAAATACTTATTAAGTTTAAGTTGGTGACTTTTCGGGATATTTGTTTCCCACGGAACTGTAAGTTCTACCAATACTACGTGTTGTAGGCTTCGCGAATAAAGAAAAATATTCAGTCTGGATGACGAAACACAAATATCCATACTGTTTTTCATACGTGTCCATCACAATTGTCCAATCAGGAGCTGGATCTAATATAGAGAAAGGCGTTTGAGTAGGTTTTTTATAAGAAGCTTTTTTCACAAACTCTATTGAGCGTTTGCTGGTTGTTATGTTTGTCTGTGCTTTTGCCACTGAAAGACTAACAGCTTCACGTATGATTTCTGGTACTTTGTCATGGCGCCAGAACGCCTGGAACGTATATACGTTCCAGATTACAATAATGGCAAACAATATTGAATGAATTACTAGTTTTAAATGTTTTTCTCTATAGCTGTCCTTTTAAATACGCCTTTTATTATAATTCGCCAAAAGACAAACGTACTCATGCTATGAATTTAATAAATTTCTTTTGACATGTGCTTCTGAAATACGGCAGATATAACCAGTGTATATAAAACAATTTACACGCCAGTTGTGATCTTTATAACCATTTAATATTTGTTAAGAATTTATTTTTTACATTATAGAGACCCAATACCGCTTATGAGCTTTTGATATTTTAGCGATAATTTCTATAAATATGTTAATATAATTTAAATATTTTTATCTATATTTGATGTCAATTTAAATAAATATGTTAAAAATACAATTGACCAGCTTACGTAATATTGTTAATAACATTATATGTCAAATTGGAAATCATAGCATACAGCTTATAAATGTTATACAGTAAGGATGCCAATAATGAGATACCGTTTCTATTTTTGGTTATACAAATGAAACTGTTACATGAAAAGCTTTCTTAGACGTGTTTTACTATCGAAAATCTTATTTACTTCAAATATGTAATAGTGATTTAGTGCTAAATACAATATTTTTTTGGCTGTGCAGTAAAAAGTGAACAATGTCAGAAAAGGTATCCGAGGTAAGTGGTCTCTCATTATGAGATATCAGGGATTGCTAATATGAGATAGAATTGAATATTAGGTTTTTTGAAATTTTAGAGGCAAACAAATAAACAAAAACAATATTAATACCATTATAAACACATTTTTTTGCAACTTAATAATCAAATATTATGGACAAACATCAGTTATAATATTTTTTTATTTTTGAATTATTAAAGTATAGACTAGCATCAGTCAAAACAGGTTCACAGTAATTATTGTTTACACTTTAATTACACTTATGGTAATCATATTTAACATTTTTAATGTACATATCCTTTTGATGGGAGACATCTGAAATAAAAAATATACGATTTAATTTAACTTCTATAATAATTGCTTTATTTGTGTACCACAAGATAAGATCTTATATTAGGAACCCCAGCATATCTCGTATTAGGGAAAAAACAGTTTTTCAGAATGGATGCTTTTATTTTTGTTTCAAAATGAGAACACAATAAAGTTGAATTGACACTTTACAATTGATGATATAAGTTATAAATAAAATACGCATTAAGAGCTTTTAACGCAATAATAAAGTTGTTACATACCTTGTAAACATTCGATGAAAAATATTTGGTTTCACATTAATTTAAAAACATGCACGCACACGCCTGAAATTCGCTGGAAACTGGTATGCAACGACAAACGTTTGGCGCTATTTCTATGTCGATTTAAGCGACATTAGCGCCAAATGGCTGACGTGATTAGTTTAACAGGTACCTTGCTATAAAGATTATAAATATTTTCTAATGTTTGACTAGTTTAAAATTTAGTTTAGAAATTAAAGCTGATGGGAAAATATTATTTCATTATGACACAAATAAAAAACTAAAAGCATATATACTTGCTTACACAGTAAAATCAAGTACTTACAAATTAATAAGTTCCAAGGATCTATTTCGAAAGTTCATAATATCGTTGAAAGTGTTCGGACGAACACTCAATCGCTCTATAATAAAAACACATTATTTTTTAAAAATATAACCAAAAATGTCGTTTCACTTCGTAAAATGAAAATTACTAAAAGTTGTGTGTGACAAATGAGATACCTCAAATGGCAAGTAAAATGGCTAATAATCGTTTTTAAAGTCATAGTCCACTAATACTTCAGACTTGACAAAAACTTCTTGTTAATAATTTTGAATTATTTATTTATTTTTGGCTCTCGAGAATAGCGTAACCAAACATACCCCTGGTTCTAAATATATTATGTCAGTAAATGCTCATTAAATAGGACTGTTTCTTTATTTATTATAATCTACCTGGCGATCAGGACATTCGGTGTACATTTGATAAAGTAATAGTATGGAGACGAGGAGAGTTTTTTTTAGTTTTCCAGAGCAGGCAGCAAAGATTTTGAAAAAAATAAAGTAAAATATTACCATTCTCTAGACCAGAACTCGAACATTCTACTATCACCTCATACGTTGCTGTCACCGTGCCTCATATATCCTAAAACTTAATATATACTAATTAAATTTTACATAAACCAAATCTAATATTTATGATACGAGTAATAAATAGAGGAAATGGTTTAATATTTTTGCAGGTAAAATATGTCACAAAAAATTACAAATATTGTATATTATATATGAAATAATTTCAAAACTTTTATATATAACTGTACGAGATATATGGATCCACTCAAAAACATAATTTATTAACATTTTATTCACCTATGCTTGCGATGCGGTACTTGAGTCCGCTTTTATATGCTTCGTAGCTTTAATATCTCACCCACGTGCTACTTGTACATCGTAAAAAGTGAGTAAATCTCACTATGTAAATGTTTACGTCAATGTGTACTCTATTATAATTATGACAAAGATAATTAGATGAGAAAAACATATATTTTTTTTTTGCATAAAGTATTTTGTAACATTAAATTTAGCTATAAAATAGTAGCAACCCTACGCTGTATATAAAAATCAAAGGGTAGGCAGAGCACTGCAGGACACTCCTTTACTTAGTCCCCGCTTTCTCCATCCCCACTTTCCGCCATTTTCGAGGAATTGCGTCTTGAGTGGCGGAACTCAACGCCGCGCTTCCAGAGCCAAGAAAATGGAAATAGAAAAATCCATCTTCTTTAAGTGGGAATCGAACTTACAAGCTGTCGCATTTACAGGCAGACGCTACGCCTCTGCGCCATTAAAATGCGTTCATTAAAACCTATTAGGCGTAAACTGTTATAAATACTGTTATAGCAATTTCCATACACCTTTTATAATGCCAAGCGAATGTAACAACGCGACGGTGTGAAATTTTATGAAAGAACAACTTTTAATTTTTACCATATACTTGTCATCGTAAATGTCAATTACTCGACACAACGGGTGTTTGCTCTTACAAAAGTACAATTGTGGAAATTGTATTTAATGTTATTAAAATCATATTTAAGTAATTTTAAATGAAAAAATAGCGTATTTAATTTATTAATAACATATATTTTTACATATACTAGTACTTACATAACTTTATATTTTTCAATTTGTTTTTTGCCTTTTTAAATCTTTGTGTTGCAAATTGGCAAATTTTAATGTCCTATCTTCTTTACAAGAGTTGAAAATATTTGTATTAGCCTCGAGTAAGTATCGTAAACAGAACCTCAAGGCCAAGGCGTAAATAAAGAAATAACAGAAAGATTCTAATAAGAAATTCTATTCAACACTTTTAGCCATTTGTTTATAAACATAAGTAGCTGTAATAGTAGAGTATTGTAATAGTAATGAAAAAGATTTGATTAAGTCAAATTCTTTAAACGAAATCTAGTCAACTTTTTTTTAAATAAATCAGATTTCCCATCAGGTGTTATTTAAAGAAACAATGTAGTATCATTGATGAAATTTCTAGTACTCCAACGTTCTATCTCAAAATATTTTCATAAAGAATGTATTATATAACAGTATAACGGTAACGAAACTTTTCGTAAGAAACTCGCTCTTCTACGTTTTAAATATCACATAGGAAGGCTTTTGCCACACATGGGACGAAACTTGGGGCTGTTTGTTGTAAAATGAACGAACGAACGACGAAAATTGTAAAATATTTGATGAACTACATAGAATAATGACTACAACGACATATAACTTAAATTTGCGATCATAGTCACTCGTATAATATAAAATGATTTTGTCGATTTAGATATTTGTCATTAATTACAGTTTAAATCTTACACGTAATTTGTAAAAAATAGTCTGATAGACGGACATCAGAGTAATCTTATATGGGTTCTGTTTTTCTTTTGCGATACAGAACCCTAAAAAACATCAAAATGACATATTACACAGTTCATTCAAAAAATTGTTAATTAAGTATCGTCCTAACCGAATTGTTACGAATAGCTCCCCAAATATATGGATATAAATAAATTGTTTGCGTTGGAACCACTTTGTGCGGTATTTCAATATATTTTTATGTTCGAGGGTAGGCACTACAGATAGGCCATCACATATATTGGCTATTTGAACAGGATTTGTCATTTTACGGTTCGCTTTATCACTTCGAGGCAAATTGCCTGATTACTTAACCATCATTTGGATTTCACAATTAAGTATTCCATATTTTATTGTTTCGCGCATATTTAAAGCTTTTACGGCTTTTCTTTTTACAATTTACGTATTTGATCGACAATTACTTTTCCATTTAATATGAAGAAACGCCGTCTGACGACAATATATATCGAGGAAAAGATTAAAAGTTATAATTAATCTTTATTTTTTAAATACCGGGTTATAATCAATATATAAGAATTTGTGCTTAAGCAATATTTAATATTAAAAAAACAATTTTCTTAAATATTTTCAAAGTACCAATCAACTAGTGACTCAAGTAATCTCTGTAAAAAGTTTTGGTGACAGCAATTGAGTGTTCACCCAAACACGTTTCACGGAAGACACCAGAAAAGTGACATTTACTTACCTAGATGTTGTGTATAATAAATAAGAACAACGAATTTACTTAAGACTCGACCAGATTCGACTTAGATTTAGACTGACTTGACTTCTTTACTACTAATATATCATTTAAACATTTAATACTTTATGAATCGCAGTGACGTTATAAATCTTTATATATCAAAAAATATCATAGTGACGCTGAAGTATCTTAAAATTTCAAAAGTAACAAAAGCTTTGTGAACCATGACAATATTATAAAAGAAAGCTATCGTGTCATAAACTGGTAATAACTCGTGTATCATACTCATAACTCGTTAAAGATTTGTCTAATGTATCATAAATAGCGTACTTTACTATGTTTAATAACATTTTTGAAAGATTTTTTAGTATATAAAAACATTTTATGCTTTAAACGCCGGATTCTATATATATGAGGTATAAGAGACGTTTTGTGGGTTCTTCTTCCACTCGGAGAGGATTGATTATTGTATTTTCATTTTTGTCGCTCTTCATCTCTTCGTCTTCGTGGTAATTAACCCACAACCATCGCATTTACCGTCAGACCCTGTCGCACAATACTACGATATACACTATAATATCTTAAAATTATCTATATGTTTCATATAAATATTAACACTCAAGCGAATCGAACTTTAAACCCTTTCCAATTCAACATAATGATTTTAAACAATAATTGCTAAGAGCATTACATTTTATGTTCACATCTTTAAAATAAAAACAACCAAGCTATTGTGTGTACAAAATATCATGTAAACCACATGACTGTAGCATTTTTTTTACCGAATAGTATTTACTTGTATAGAGATCAAATGTGTTAACCCTTGCGGTCGCACTGTAGCCCGAGGTCCTTATTTGTATGTGTATTAAAGGATTTGCCAGGGGTAGGTTTTTCTTACCATATTTATACCCGGCTTGGTAAGTTGATATAGAAGTTGTCGCATTCAGAGGCTTTGTGCTTATTTACTTTAATTGTGAACTACCTGGTGAGATGGAAGGTTATAATTTTATATGATGTATCTTACTGTATTTTTTTCTTTCCCGTATTTTAGGGCTTTTAGAGATGAAGTCGGGAAAACTTGCGTACCAGATACTAAATAAAAGAGTAAATTAAAATAAATTTCTTTGAATCTCCTGATTTTACTTCCACCTCTCCGGTAGAATGAGATATTTCATATGGTTTAAAGTAGTTTCTGATATAAAAATATAGAGATGTAATAGTCCTTTGTCGTTCGTGTCTTAAATATTTTATTATAAAAGCTGATACGCCCGAGATGGTACAGAATGACGTTAAGAAAACTGCCAATGTACGTTTAATGCTTCTATGTACCCAATGATACTTAATTTAATATTTTTGATTTATCTGTTATTTAGAAATAAAAAGCTTAAAAAATTTACTTAATTTTTTATTTTAAACGACAGTATAATCACTTTTAACTTCGTTTTACTACTTTATCTATACTTTGTTATCGATTTTCAATTTATGAATATTTATTGGAGCTGTATTCTGCATTAACTTAAGCATCTCTCATTCAGCCCTTAGAAATTGAATTTATATGTTTATAATTTATATGCCCTTAGAAATTGAAGTTACAGTGAAGTACTTATCTCATAGAAACATTTCTTAGATTGTATCCGTCTAGACTATGAGGTAAAATTAGGTAATCCTCCTTAAAAAAGGGTTTGAATCTGCTGCAAACAATTAGCGCTATTTTGTTTTGCTTTTCGTGTTATTTTCATGTTATTGCATTCAATTAAACATATCCTGATCAGACAAGAATAGTTTTCAATATTTATTTTTATCTCTTTATATGAATTCTCATCATTAGACAGAGAAACAGTTCATTATAAACATCATCGACCTAAATATCCATCAGTTTTATATTGCAATATTAATAGAAATAATTTTATTTCAAAACACATTTCCTCCAGAATTCGAGACATGTTCGGTAGCGAAACTAAATGGTATAAATAAACAAAAAACTTAACTATGTAAATAAGTTTAAAAATCTTTAAACCAATGCATATTGAGCGTTTTTTCTACAATCTCGAACTAATACTACACCTACGTTAATAATCGTCAGTAGTCAGAAATTATGACGAAAACGGTTGATTGTTCCCGCTCCAATACATTAACGGTATTCTGATTTTTTGACGTCGGAAATATAAAATATGTGAAGTATTGTAATGGTTTCTGATACCTTTCATTTTAAAATATGTTGAGTCTCGGTGAAGGCTTTAAAATTACTTTTTTAATACTTGGTAAACTAATATTTTTAACATTATTGGTTAAATTTCGGCTTTACCGTATGGATAAATAAATGGTAAGTTTAATAGATTGTAGTTTCTCTGTTCTACGATTTCCACTTGTATTCAAAATATTACAAATTAAAAAATGTAGTTCAATGTCACTCATATATCTCACCAAAGCGGAAATGAAAATTAAAATAATATATCGCGACAGTACTCATAAGTCTGTCTATCCGTCTGTCGGTCCTATGTGAAAATTAAAAAACACAAATTTGTTTATAAAATAAAGAATTCAATGAAGTGTGAGTGCATCAAGGGAGAAGCTGAAGCCTGAACGAATTTCACTTTAAAATAAGACTTTAACTCAAGGAATGAAATCAATCGTGACTTCGAAACAGAGTTTTTTTATGGATTTCATAGTTATTATTACTTTTCGTAGTATTACACATTTAAAATATGTATAAATAATCAATATAAAACTTTTAAATTTCATACAGCACGAGGTTGAGTAAGATACCATGTTTTTATTTTTTTTATTTCATTAAATATAATATAAATTTACAACTTGTATTAAACATATACTTATTTAACGCATTAATTTTTTTTGAGTATAAAATCATAGGCACAACGAACTAACATAACAATATTGTTTATTCTTTATTATAATTTATAGATTTTTGGTTGATAATACACATCCGGCGTCTTCAAAGAAGTAGTAACATCTACAACGTAAATTTCTGATAGCATTTAGCTTCTTTAATCCAATTGTCAATTTCTGTTAGAGATAAACTAATGTCTTCTTCCTCTTCAATATTTAAGGGTAATAAGAAACGTTAAGAGTAAAGAAGCATTCGAACTTTAACTGTTTGAAAAATTCACGCTCTATCTCAGGTGCAGCAGTTTATACTACCAGTTGAACTTTGAAACTTTTGTAGTAGCATTTTTAAATTAAATTTGTTTGAGCTTGTATATTTCAAGTTCTCATATGACGACATGGTTATGGTGTTCATCTAACACTAAAATTGTAGGTGTAGGTTATAGAATTTAGAATAAAATGTGAAAATCAAATAAAAGCTGGTGACTCGTAAGTTAATTATACATAATATGAATGCAATTTTTTTTTCTGTTAATTATTACCTTCTTTGTTAACTTTTCATCGTATTTTCTAATGCGTTAGACTTCTTGGAAATATATCTTTAACTTAACTTTTACCTTAAAATTGTATTTTATTTTTTGTATTTTGTATTCATTTATGTATATAAAGATTGGCTTATTACCATATTGCTTTACTCACAGATCATAAAGTTACTGACAGTAATTTTTAATAGTCTTTACAAAGGTTTTAAGATCAAACATTATTAATTTTTTTCTAAATTCTATTGAAATGAAGTCTTATTGTTAAAGTAATTTTCAATAATATAGTTAAATTAAAAAATCTTTCAATAAACAAAATATAGTTAAATCGATAGTCTTGAATTTTTGAATTTTCTAGGCGAGGTTGCGATGGGATAGCGTATCGTTATGACTAAGATATTATTATGTATGTATATCATACTCTCTTAGGTGAAAAAAGGAACTGAATAATTTAACGTTGAGTTTCTTTTATTTTCTTTACTCTATGTGTAAATTTCCCACAGCTACAAGTAATGTGACCGTGCAGATTCATTAGTTAGAACGCCTCACAATTACTTAAAAGAATGCAACATGTTCATAATTTTAACACTACCATAATACTAAGTAGCAAATATTTTAAATACATTGACTCAATTTAAATGCTTAAAAATATAACTATTTATAATGGAACATTCCTTACCCATCTAATAACACATTACTATAAAAAACTAATTTCAATAATATTACAGTTAACAGGTTAATTTCACTATACATTGCAGCTGTAACAATAATTTGTTTTGTAAAATAGCGCATCTCGGTTAATTTAGACATGCGTTCCGCATTAAATTGGAAAATGTAATTTTAAAACTTATGTGTTTCTTACATTATATTTACCTGGAGTTATGGTAAAAAATATATCAAAAGACCTAAATAGCACATACATTCTGAAAGATTAATAACTTTAAGAACTGTACTTTTAATTTGAAGCAGTGAGCCCATTTTGCACATGAACGGACCTATAAAAACGTTGAAATTCTGTATAGTAAAAGCAATATCAGCTTCTATTCAGTAAAATACACTGTATAATAATCATTGCACATACTATTTTATTAATTAAAACATTCATACTCACGCTAGTCATACTCTGTAACTAAATACGTAGTTGACCTTCCCATACAGATAGATTTAAATGTCAAGTCTATATTATCTGCCTTATATTACGATAGTATACATCTAGCAATTAATCTTGACTATGGTTAGTATTATCGATTTCGCATTATATTCTCCAACGTGACTTTAATACATTAATACATAGTGAAGATACAATAAAACATATAAAAAGATACAATTCTCAAGCAATGCTAGGAAAATTTTAAGTTATAAAATCCTAAACCTCATTTTAGAACACAATTGAAATTTAATTAATCTTTAAGAAAATACATTTACTGGCATAACAGTGTACTCTTTAAGGTAATAGAACATAAAGCTTGGAGGCAATACGTGGTCGCTTATATCTCAAGTAACAGTGTAAAGTGTCTACGAGAAGCACGTAGCTATCGCGTAGCTGATAAATATTTGACATATATGTATGTACGTACGAATGTAACTCATGACACAAACATTTGATAAAAGCATATGCTACGTGTGCTACGATATGGCGTATCTATTGTTGTTCGTGTGTTTTTTTTTGGCTATTATTTCTGAATTCGCTGTGTTTTTACTTTTAATGAATATTAGATTATTTTATTTCATATATTACTTAATTATTTAGCACTGAACCTAAATTTTATTGAAATCAAGCTTTACAGTTATGGTTATTTTAAATAATATAGATTATTAAAAATCATTGTTCAATACAAAATTCTTAAAACTCATCGTCTATGAATTTTACTACTTGTTTCCTCTGGATTTCATTTCTTTTAAATTTTAATTATTATGTCATTTTAGAAACGCTACGAGTCAATATATATTGAGACTACTCTAATTAATTAATTAAAAGAAATTTTTGAATAAAAATAGCTTTATGTTAAGTTGCAACCAGTCTCTTGAAGTTAAATTCTAAGGAAGGAGATTGGACTTGGTAGACTCCAAAAGTGTTCGTTAAGTGCACTACCTTAATTTTTTTAAAAATAAAAAAATGAGATGAAAATGAAATGGGCTCGATATTCATAATAAACAAAAAGAAGTAGTCCGCCTTTCACTCAGTCTACGATCGACCGAGACATAGAAAACCCAGTTGCCTCACCCGTCTATCAGGATCTAGATCTTAGCTTATCGAGACGTACAGAAAATAAAAGAAAAATATCATTTTAAAATATATCAGTCTATACATAGATTATAAATATTTCAATATGAAAATCGCAAATATTGCGAAAGAACTCAAACTCAAACTTAACTAAATTTAGTATAAAGGCTCTTTAAAACGCTGAAAGCAACATTCATCATAAAAAACTTGATAGCCGCTTTGTGAGTCAAAGTTGAAATTTTGAGAGGCATTATGTGCAATACATAAAAGCTCGAGATAAAAATGAAGGCCTTGGGGAAATACTATGACTAGATAAAAAAAAGTAACAATAGCCATTAACTATTACATGGAGCCCGTTTCAATAGATAGTATAGAATGTGAAGCACTCTGTCTTTAATTGAATTGAATCGGTATAGTTAATTAACTGTAGAATTTCATAAAATAATATAAAAAATAATGAAATAAATATCTTCACGCTATTTCTTGCATAAATTAAAGACGACAGACGGTTAAAAATACTCCGTTCCCCAATTTTCCACCGATATTAAAGACATTACCTATTTGTCTTATTTCGCTTGTATTACCATTTGGGTTTATATTAAATTTAAATACAAATTTTTTTTTATTAAAAATCATATTCTCGCCAGTCATTGATAGAAATTATATTTTAACGTCAGCTTCAAAAATAACGACATTGATCGATTATATAGGACATTTATCAACGACACGCAGGAAATAGGCTCAACTGAGAGACAAAAAGCGTACGGCAGTATTTTGGTAGTTTTTCGTGTATTGTGATATTTTTTACATTCGTATGAGACGACGAAACTAAATTTGATAGCTATATATGGGAAATATATCTTTAATCATATTTTTACTTTACTATTAATGCCTGTTCCTTTGAAAATAGAATATATTTATATATATTTATAATATGCTTGTCAGTGTTCTTGCATAAAACTGGCGCTTACTGTTTAAAAAGAAACACCCAATATGTTGTATACATGTTACTATTAAATGCAGTTAAATTAAAAAGCTGAGTTATCTATTACTTTTAGCTGCTGTATAAATTAAATTCATATAAGTATTTAGGAAACATTACAGTAGGACTAACTCGAAGTTTCGATTATTGCGCCCTGTGCCCATAACACTCTATTTTGTTCTAACTATGAGATATAAGCGCGATGTTATCAATCTATATCTTTAAATTTTTTTTCTTTGAATAGTAATATAAATATCCTATGAGAATGTCAAATGTTGACGATTTTGCTATTGCAGCGTATTTCGTAAAAATCAAACCCATAATTACGCGTGAACATTATGTGATTGACGCGACAAAGAAATTAAATAAATATAGATTTAAAAATTAATGTAATAAATAAATATATTTTTTGTTCACAAATTTGTTTGAAAGAAAACAAATCAAAATTTTTAAAATAAAGTCGATCTTTCTTTAGGTGTTTTCTAAAGAACAATATGGTAATGTATCATTGAGCATATTATTGGTGCTACAACTATTTCAGTCAAGTTTCTCCTATAGAATTTATTTATACATTGGTTTTATGTTAACCAAACTTTTTGTAAGAAATTCGCTCTTCTACGTTTTAAATATCACACAGGAAGTCTTTTCTCACACATGGGACAATACTTGGGGCTGTTCTTTACAGTCGAACTACATGAACTTCTTTGACAAGTGAATACATATTAACATACTGGAATCAACTTTTATTTTATGTTACAAAAATATAAAGGACCTTCCTAGGCGATCCTTCTTGCATATATTTTTTTCATTAAAACCATATAAATATATCAATCGGTTTAAAATGTATTTAAACGATTGATAAGAGATGTTCTTAATGTGCTAATATAAGTCAGTCTAGTACAAGCAGTACTCGCGCACAGCGGGTTCTGTAACATTTTCCTGGTTGTAGAGTTTTGATATGGAAAAGATTACGAATAAAAAATACAAACTTAAACTTGTGCTCGTACTCATGCATTTAGTATAAAATGATTTTATCGACTTGGACATTTGTTATTCACGTCAGCTTAATGCATACTCGTAATTTTGGAAAAAACGGTCTTGACAAACGAACAGACAAAAAGATAAGAAGATGTATTTAATGTTTATTTTGCGATATGAAACACGAAACTACATGAAAAGAAATGGTTGCCTGTAAAGAGGGTTTTACGGGCGAAAATTTTACGTGACAACGTCTTTTTCTCGGTAGAATATTTATTGATATGATTAATAATTATAATATAAATTGCACAAATTTTAACTATAGAAAATATATTTTGTTGTACTAAAACATTGTACATGTGTCAAGTGATACGCGCGGCGGACCGATCATAGTTCGGTGACAGTTGACACATTTTTCATATGTGACTCCGAGCCGCAACCTAATTTAAGACGTTGTCACGTCAATAACATATTACACAATATGCCAAAAAATGTTAATTATCATCCTAACCAAATTGTTACCAAAGCTCCCCAAGTATAAGAAAGGGATATAAATAAATTGCTTGCGATGGATTTCATTATATTCTTGTGTCCGAGGGTAGTCACTGTAGATAGACCATCACATACATATATTGGCTATTTGAACAGGATTTGTCATTTTACGGTACGCTTTATCACTTCGGGGCAAATTGCCTGATTACTTAACCAACAGTTGGATCTCACGATTAAATATTCCATAAACATTTTATTGTTTCACATATATTTTAAGCTGTTACGGTTTTACGATTTGTACAATTTGCGTGTTTTTATGATTTTACGTGATGATGATGACGATTTTGAAATCAACAAAAGAACGTAGAATAAAAAGAAATCAGTAAGAATAGTATTGTTTTGTTATTAGTCTTTTTACGGCGACGGTATATCTATCTAATAGGCCCAGAAGACATTGTCTCATGAACGAATACAATACAATATAATTACCTATTGTGGTATGTATCAAATATTATTTTTTTAAAATTACAAAATATTTTTTTATGCAAACTTACTGTGACCTTTTGTGTCATCTTAATCATGACAATGATTCTTAACTAAAAAAATAATAGATTATTTCAATATAATTCGTATTCGTTAAATTTGAATCTTCCTGAGTAATAAAAATATTCTTTACACTTGCTAAACGTACAATACCGCCATTTAAAGGTGAGAAAAACCATATTTTATACTTGAAAATAAGAAAATGTGTTTCCTTATATCCCTGTATATATGTTAATAATAATAGGTATTTCAGACATAGGCTTACTTTTATTTTGTAAGAAAACAAAGGCGAATTTGCTTCATCGACTCTTTATCGCTTTTGTGCTCAACAGGCCTACAAATATATGGTGTTGGATATACTATAACGACGTGACAGCAAGCTCTCTTAATATATAGACAAATATTATAGAACTAAGAGTACAAATAAATCATTTTACTCTAATTTTAAATATAATCGTTTATTGTAAGTAATTTTACTTGCCATTCAAATTATCTCAGGCAATTAAAATATATATAGCAAAATTCAGTGTATAAATTCAGTGTATTATTATATGCTAGCATACATATACATATATTTACCCATGGGACCCTAGTGTTAAGACACTTCGTTCCCTGCTTTTCACCTTTCGAGGCATTGCGTGTCCAGTATCATTGTCAAAAATGAGTTAATGTAAAATTCTATAACCAATGTCCCGCTGAGTTTCTTGCACCAGTTCTTCTCTGATCTGAATTTGGCTCACTAAAGTGGTAATGTTTCTGATGTTCAAAAAATGAACTTTGTATTTTTATTTTGAATAAAATATTTGAATTTGAATAGAAATTTATTCCACAAAGAGTCACGTACAGATACACGATGCGCCTCTGCGCCACGACCGTCCTCATACGTAACCAAGAGCTTGCGTTACAACATTTTTTCATTTTCACATGTTAACAATTATCGAGCGCAACATAAAACTTTTTACAAACTACTGCATATCGCATTTTTATGCTCTCCTCAACTTTTTCAATAAAACTGTTGGTTGAAATTTGACTTCGAAAATATTATAAGCTGCTGCCTCTTGAAAGTAATTTAAACGGTGAAAGTTAATTTACCTTTCAACATGTCAAGCATTATTGTGAACGGAAGTTGTGCGAAAGTTGGTTATAAAATTCGTTATAACCTCGAAAAATTCCGTAAGGATAGGTACCATACGTCATAGCGTAGATTCATCAAGATAACAACTACATAACTATTGTATTTAATGTATTGCGTGTTGAGTGTAGAAACTCTTATTAACAAATTGCTAGACTGGGAAAGTAAACATATTTTAACATTTTCACGGTTCCTTAGGAATAGAACGCGCAACAATCGCATTTCCTGTTAGATGCTGATCCAAAGTACTACAATGTCGACTAATATTATTTTATTTTAATATTATCTAATTTAATTAATTATCTTATTTATTTTATTTATATTTTTCATATAAATATTAACACTCAATCACTTCGAGCTTTAAGCTGTTTCCAATTTAAGATAATTTTAAGCGATAAATGAAATAGCTAAGTGCATTATACTTTATGTCCGCATCTTTAGAGTAACAATATGACAGCTATTGTGTGTACAAAATATCATGTAAACCACACAACTGTAGCATTTTGTTTTTGCTGAATAGTATTTACTTGTATAGAGATCAAATGTGTTAGTTAACCCTTGCGGTCGCACTGTAGCCCGAGGTCCTTATTTGTATGCGTAATAAAGGATTTGCCAGGGGTAGATTTTTCTTACCGTATTTATACCCCGGCTTAGTAAGTTGATACAGATTCTGTGCGCATTCAGAGGCTTTGTGTTTATTTACTTTAATTGTGAACTACCTGGTAAGATGAAAGGCTGTAATTTTAGATGTATTTTGGGGCGTTTTTCATATCTTTTATTCAAATTTTTGAGGAAATGTTCTTTTAGAGATGAAATTTGCAAATCTTGCTTATCAAATAAGCAAGTTTTGCAAATTTCATATATAAGAATTAATTAAAGTAAATTTCTTTAAATGTCCTGATTTTACTATCAATAAAATGATATTTCAAATGCTTTATAGTAGTTTCTGACATAAAAAATAAAGATGTAATAGTCCTTTGTCGTTCGTGTCTTAAATATTTTATTATAATAGCTGATACGCCCCAGATGGTACAGAATGACGTTAGAAAAACCGCCAATGTACGTTTAATTATTCTATGTACTCAATGATACTTAATTTAAGAATACTGAATTGAAGATTTCTGCTCTTTAAAAGTTTATGTGGTAAGTGTGAAGATTGTATTTTCTCTATTCTACGATTTCCACTTGAATTCATAATATTATGAATTGAAAAGTGTAGTTCAATGTCATTAATATACAGTACTAACGCGGAAATAAAAATTAAAATTAGTAAATAGCAACAACACTCATATGTCTGTCTATCCGTCTGTTATGTGAAAATTAGATGATACGAATGTGTTCATAAAAATAAATAATATTTTAAATAAAGTGTCAAGGTATCAAATGGAAAACTGAAGCTAAACGCATATATATTTCATCCTAGAATAAGACCAGCTTTAAATCAAATAATTGAAATCGACCGTGATTTCGAAGCAAAGATTTTATTTTTATAAAATTTATATGATAAGCTTTTGTACACAACATGTACTGCTGTTTTTTGCTTCACGCTATAGCACGGCAGGCTGAGTTAAACACTCAGTTCTCTTCTTTGTTATTTTTTATTATTAACTATAATATAAATTTACACCATGTATTATATATATAAATATTTTATTAACCTTAGCCTATTAGCATTGAGCTTTTTTGTGTATAAAAACATAGGGAAAACGAACTTACATTTTGTTTTTGACAAATAATATTATTTTAAGTGAGTTATCAGAAATCATTTTTATCAGGAAAGTATTGAAAAAAAATCATGTAAAATTTGAATGAATTATGTCACTTTTTCTTTAACATAATCTTGATTGTAGCATTTAGGTCCTTTATTCCAGTTATCATTTTCTATTAGAGATAAGCTGAGTTATTTCCTCCTCGATATTTAAGTGTAATAGGAAAAGTTAAGAGTAAAGAAACATTTGGACTTTAACTGCCTGAAAAATTCGCGCACTATCTCAGGGGCAGCAGTTTATACTACCAGTTGAACTTTTGGTTGAAACCAGTTGAAGTTTTATAGTAGCGTTTTGAAATGAAATTTATTTAAATTTCTACTTTTCAAATGCTCATATGTTGAAATATTTATGGTGTACATCTAATATTGCAAGCGTTACTGTAGTTTATAAAAATCAGAATAACAAGTTAAAATCAAATATAAGCTCGTGAGTATATTATGCATAATATATATCAAAAAAGAGTTCTAGCAGATTTGGAATGTATGTTGTTTTTTTATCTGTGAATAGCTCTATTTGATAATTTCAAAAAATATATTAATATAACCCGTGTCATTATGACTTGTTTTATAACAAACGACGTTAAGCTATTATATAACAAACGACTTTAAGCTATACCTAATGCAATAATAAAAATATCTATTAAAGTAAAAATATAGTAATTAGAATAAAACACCATTTATGTTCTAAACTATGGTCCATTGTTCTCATGCTTTGTTTCAACCTTGTATAACAAAATGCTTTATGTACCAATCATTGTTTATTAAGTAAGCATTCACATTGTTCATATTGAAGTAAATTCTGATCTTAATTACAAATAATATATGACTTTTCATTGAATATTTTGCCCAAAATCGATTTTTTATCGAAATATACTTATTAAAATATACTTTTATTATGCTATATACATTTTGAAATACAACATCTAAAACAAATTCTGTCCCGCCACATAATTACTGAAAACACCAAGTGATATAAGGCAATGGATTAGTGTCACTCTTTATATGACGAAGACATAAATAAAAACCGTGTCTCGCACAGTGCATACGTAATCACACATATTACCCAAGGCGATAAAATAAACTGAAAATTGAATAATATCGACTTAATAGTTAATATCTGGAATAACATACTTAGATAAGCCGTTGGGAACATAAAAATGTATGGAGGGCGTGATAAAGCCTTAAAGAGTTTGATGTTGATATCATTCAAATGTATAAATATTAATGTAGTTTTATTAAAATTAAATAATAAAAAGGTTCGTAGTTTTCTTTTACCATAAAGAAAAAAAACATTTTATACAAAGTGAGTGATAATGAACGCAAATTTAAATTATCTTACTCAAATTGTCAACTAAGTTGTATTTTCCATTGACATGACAACCAAGAATTCGGTACAGAGCCGTATGATGCACGAGTACGTTTGCAATCGAATAATATTTTTTTATAAATCTTTAGTAAAATACATATTCTAAATTAATATATTTCTTACAGAAACATAAAACTCCTCAAATTCCAAAGGTATGGAAATAATTTTAATTTTACTGTATATGTTATATAACTATGTAAAATACATGCATTAAGTGCTACATATAACGGTACACTACAAACTGTTTATATCAGTGATACGTGACGAATTTTACCTACAATCCGTTATTTATAGATGCAATTCTAATTTTACGATGTCTCAAACTAAATTGCACGCTCCCATTTGGAAGTTACAGTCGCTTTACGACTTATTTCGAGCGGGTTTAGTATCGGTACTGCTTTTTCCGTACTTCCTAATACTTTTGATTTTGTGTAAATGTCTTCTTAATTAGAATTTTCAGCTTGAAATTATATATTTTTTTGTAATTTTATACAATTATGCTATAAAATAGAAATATTAGTAAAATCTACTGCTAGTTATTTCTATAAAAGATAACAAATATCGTATTTCAATTAATCAACTGAAATAGCATCTCTTTAATAAGTCTAGTTTCTTAACTTTCAAACATTATTAAATGAACTCCAAATTCTGTCGAAATTCTTATTGTTATCTTTATTATGAATAATATAGATTTAATTTGAAATCAATAGCCTCAATAGTTAAATCGCTAAAGGCATGCAACATGTTCAAATTTACCTTCGTTTTAATATTATAAATTAACTTTAGGACTAATATTTCAAAGTAAATCAATTTAGATATTTAAAATGAAAGAATTTTTAATGAAATATTTATTACGCCTTTTTTTAAATATGCTAATTTTCATAAAAAACGCTTTCAGTATATACATATTAATATTTTATTTCACAATATTTTTTTTGCACAATAACTCATCTCGGTTAATTTAGACATGCATTCCTCGTGATCAGACAATTTATTATATACACTCTCGTGTGCTTTAAAAATCTTTTTTGTATACTGAATACGTGTAAATCGAGGACCGTCGTGGCGCAGTAGCGCAACGTCTGCCTGTAACGCGACGGTTTCTGGATTCGATCCCCAGTCGGGAAAGATGGATTTTTCTATTTCCATTTTCTTCGCTCTGGCAAACTACTCAAAGCGCGGCGTTGAGTTCCGCCACTCAACACGCAATGCCTCGAAAAAAGCGGAAAGCAGGGACGGAGAAAAGCAGGGACTAAGCAACGGAGTGTCTTAACACTAGGTTCCCACGGTTCCTGCAGTTCCCTCTGCCTACCCTGCCATGTGCGGGAAGCTAAAAAAATAATAAAAAAAAATACGTTTATTCTTCAACATGATGTACATGATTTTAATACATAGTGAAGATACAATAAAAATGTTTCAAATGACAAAAATCTCAAGCAATACTAGAAAAAAAATGATAAAATCCAAATCCGCTAAAGCGAGTTAGCATTCAATTGAAATTTTAATTTGTCTTCAAGAAAAGTGATTTACTAGCATTATAACGTATTAAGTTAATAGAACATAAAGCTTGGCGGCAATACTTGTTCGCTTCAATCTCAAGTAACAACGTGTGTCTACGAGAGGCACGTAGCTATCGTTAGTTGATAAATATTTGATATATATGTGTGTACGTACGAATATAACTCATGCGGCAAATATTTGAAAAAAGCATAAGCTACATCGATATGGCGTGTCAATGAATATGTACTATATTATCCGCCATACACTCATTTAAAAACCAATAGACACATAAAGAGGCCCAGCTGTTTGACCCGACAAGCCAGGACAGTATCTTCTGATCTTAACTAAATGGGACGGAGAAAGAAAACATATTCTATAAAAATAAAAATTTCAAAACTAATACATGTATATTATTTATAGCATCAAACTTATTTGGAAATAAAATAAAGCAATCTATATATATTGTAAGGAAATATGAGGGTAGATGTAAGATATAATGGTGGGAAGTGTATAAAAACGGGTGTTGACGGCAGACGGCCTCTCTCTTTACAGACGTTTCGCTTGTGCTCGCTCGCTTGTTTCAGTCGGTGTGTTTGTCAGTGTTATGCTGCTAGGGTTCATTTTGTATTTATCAAGTAGGAATAGTGTTATATAGTTTGGTTCATATAATTGTCAAGTTATGTGTATTTTTGTAATTGATTAAATTTATTGTCGAGTCATGTGTAATATTATTTTTAAAAAAGCTGCTTCTGATCTGTTCTGATCTTCTGATATATATATATATATATATATATATATATATATATATATATATATATATATATATATATATATATATATATATATATATATATATATATATATATATATATATATATATATATATATATATATATATATATATATATATATATATATATATATATATATATATATATATATATATATATATATATATATATATATATATATATATATATATATATATATATATATATATATTATAGCAATAAAAAAAAACCAAAACTAAATTTTGTGTATAGGCTCTTTAAAACACTGAAGCAGAATTCGTTTTATAAAGAACTTGATAGCCGCTCTGTGAGTCATAGTTGAAATTTTGAGACGCATTGTGTGCAATACATAAAAGCTCGAGGTAGGTGAAAGCCTTGGGGAAATACTATGCCTAGATAAAAAAACTAACAATAGTCATCGACTATTTCACAAAGCATTTTCATGAGAAGACAATAGATAGTTCAGAATGTGAAGCACTCTCACATCTTTAATTAAAATAAATCGTTATCTAATTAACCGTCGATTTTTATATATTAATATACAAAATATATCCATTAAAACGGCCCAACGGCAGACGACTTAAATTTTAGTTTCTAACATCAAATATTATTGTTAAATTAAAATATATATTGTATGCAAATATAAACTTAACTAACCTAACTCAATAAATTTGTTTGTTAATATATTAATTTCATTCGATATATATGTTTTAAAATAGGTACTTATTCGAATATTGCCGTACAGCTAATATAAAAATTTAAATATTACAGTACTAGTACAGTATTTAAGTAATTTACAATATATAGTACGGGGACGGAGAAAGCAGGGACTAAGCAACGAAGTGTCTTAACACTAGGTTCCCACGGTCCCTGCAGTTCCCTCTGTCTACCCTGCCATGTGCGGGATAAAGCGTGCAGCTAAAGTACTTAGTTAAGACGAAAAGCAATATATGTATATTTACAAGTCGGAATCTTCCCAAATAAGAAAAATATTTCTTTTACGTGTAAGACGTACTAAACCGCCATTTAAAGGTGAGAAAAATCGTATTTTATATTTTTAAAGATAATGTAATTCTTTATATCCCTATACAAGTGCTAATAATAATAATAGGTATTTCAAACATGGGCTTAAAAGTAAGCCTTTCTTTTGCAAGGAAACAACAGCAAATTTGCTTCACCGACTCTTTATCGCTTTTGTACTCAACAGGCCTACAAATATATGGTAAGAGTAAGCTTACTTAATATATAGACAAGTATTATAGAAATAAGAAATTTCAAGCATCAAAATTAGTCGTTGATTTTTTTAAACATCGGTTACAATTGTTATATAAGAATGTATGCTTAAGCAATATAAAAACAATTTTCTTAAATGAAATATTCTCAAAGTACTAAACAAACAGTGGCTTAAGTAATCTCTGTAAAAAGTTTTGATGAGAGCGATTGAGTGTTCGTCCTAACACGTTTCACGGTATTATGAACTTTCGACATAGATTCTTGAAACTAATTACTATGATAGTACTAGAGTTGATTGTGTTTAGGACAAGGTATATAAGCTTTTGATTCTGTTATAATAAAACAATTTTTCCAGCAGCTCTAATTTCTAAATAATTTTTGTACCAGTCGTTTATTCCTTTAAAATATCAAACGCAGCGGTTTGGGGCTTAAACATAATTAAAGAAAATCCTTATATGTCATGTCAAAATTTGATATCCAATATTTCAATGTAAATATTTTGAATGCACCCAAATCCTAAATATATAATATTTTAAGTAACGTTTATAAGGCAAAAATAAATGTTTAACAAATATTTAAAAGTTATAAAGTTCCCAACTGGCTGGTAAATCTGTTTATATGTACTGGTTATATCCATCGTATTTCAGAAGCACATGTCACTGGAAATTAATTCACTGCTCGAATACCTTTGTCTTTTTGTGAGTGAATATTGATAAATGGCGTATGTAAAAGCTCAATATTACATGATAAGATATATTATATTTTCAAAAATAAAAAGCTTTAAGACGGGAAAATAATTCAATGTTGTGGTTTTATTGCTCAATTGTCATTAGTATATTTTTTTATCAGAAAAGAAAATTATCATAGTGACGCTGAAATATCTTAAAATTTCAAAAGTAATAAAAGCTTTGTGAACTATAACAATATTATAACAGAAAGCCATCGTGTCATAAACTGGTGTACCATCCTCATAACTCAAAGCAATCGTTAAAACTCGGTCTAATGTGTCATAAATAACATGCTTTACTATATTTAATAACATTTTTAAAAGATATCATCATCACGTACGAACTTTTATGCTTTAAACACCGAATATATCAGTTATAGGACACTCCACAGGCGTAGCGCAGAGGTGCTGCGACAGTTTGGGGGTTCTATTTCCATTCAGGGAGGATTATTTCATTTCCATTTATGTCGTTCTGGCAACAAGGCAACTCAGGATCGAGTTCCCTCTACCTACACCACCTTAAATGGGATAGAGCGTGAATTAAAGAAAGAAAATAGCATTACATTTTTAAATTATGAATAAAGTTAGCGTTACAAAACAAAACCTGTACTAGGAAATCATTATGTGAATTATTTTATGACTTCACACTTCGTTCTTCAAAACAAAGTATGTAAAAATAAGTACTCTACGTAACTGCGGTACAACAATTATCGCATTTCCGGTCAGACTAATGCACAATTAATGTTATTTTATGATAAAATTATCAATACTTTTCATATAGATATTAACACTCAAGCACACCGAGCTTTAAGCTGTTACCAATTCAAGATAATTATTTTAAACGATAGCTGAGTGCATTACATATAATGTCCACATCTTTTGAGTAAAGACAACCAAGCTATTGTGCGTACAAAATATCATGTAAACCACATAACTGTAGCGCTTTGTTTTTGCTGAATAGTATTTTCTTGTATAGAGATCAAATGTGTTAACCCTTGCGGTCGCACTGTAGCCCGAGGTCCTTATTTGTATGCGTAATAAAGGATTTGCTAGGGGTAGTTTTTTCTTACCGTATTTATACCCCGGCTTAGTAAGTTGATATAGATTTTGTACGCATTCAGAGGCTTTGTGTTTATTTACTTTATTTGTGAACTAAGAAGATGAAAGGCAGTAATTTTAGATGTATTGGGATATATTTCACCACTGTATTTTTTCTTTCTCGTGTTTTAGAGCTTTCTACTGTACTATATTCAAATCTTTAGAGAAATGTTCTTTTAAGGATGAAATCGGGAAAACTTGCGTACCAGATACTAATTATAAGAAAAAATAAAATGAATGTCTTTGAAAGTCCTTACTTTACTTTCGCCTCTCTGATAGAACGAGATAGTTCATATGGTTTGTAATATTTGTGATATAAAAATATATACATATAATAGTTCTTTGTCGTTCGTGTTGTAAATATTTTATTATAAAAGCCGATACGCCCCAGATGGTCCAGAATGACGTTAGGAAAACTGCCAATGTACGTTTAATGCTTCTTTGTACCCAATGATTTTATTTATCTGTTTTTAAGAAAATAAAAGACAAGCATAAAAAATCTTCTTACCTTTTTATTTTAAACGACATGATAATCACATTTAACTTTTTCATACCACTTTACTATACTTTATTATTGATTTCCAATTTATGAATATTTATTGGAGCTGTATTCTGCTTTAATTTAAGCATCTCTCATTCAGCCCTTAGGAACTGAATGTATAAGTTGGAGATGCAGTGAAGTACTTATCTCATAGAAATATTTCAAAGATTGTTTCTGTCTAGACTATGAGGTAAAATTAGGTAAGCCTCCTTAAAAAAGGCCTTGAATCTGCTGCAAACAATTAGCGCTATTTTATTTTGCTATTCGTGTTGTTTTCATGTTTTATTTGTATTCAATAAAGAATATCCTTATTAAACAAAGATAATTATGAACATTTATTTTTTTCTTTTTATACGGATTCTACTCATTTCCTCAATTTAGAAAATAACTCTTTTCATAAGACAGAGAAACAGTTCGTTATAAACGTCATGAACCTCAATATTCATCAGTTTTATACAGCGGGATAGATAGATAGAATTTAGAGCCAAAACACATTTCCTCCAGAATTCGAAACATGTAAATAAACAAAACAACCTCTAAATGACTTCGGCCATATGCAATACCTACCCACACACATTGAGCATTTGTTCCACAATCTCGAACTACACCTACGTTAATAATCGTCAGTTGTATGAAATTATGACGAAAATCATTGATTGTTCACACTTCAATACGTTTTACGGTATTTTGACCCTTTGACGTAGAAAATATTTGTAACTATATCAAGTGTTGGGAGGATTTCATTTTATAATACGAGTATGTTAAAACATGTTGTCTTGGTGTAGATTTTAAAATAACTTTTTTAATTACTTGGTAAGCCAAGCTATCCAATATTATTGATAGAATTTCAACTCCACAGTATCTTTCTTAAAATGTAATTCGATATGATATTTTATTTCACTATGATAATTCTCATCGTGAAAATTTCTTCATAGCTACATGAAGAATGTAGTTTCTCTTTTCTCCGCTTTCCTTTCTCAACATCACCTGGTACCTCGGCAAAGCGGAAACTTTAATTAAAATAATTAATTCCTTCAAGTGGGAATTGAATCAGCAACTATCACGACTACGCTCATATGTATGTCTATCCGTATAGCGGTCCTATATGAAAATTACAATACAAAATATGGTCATAAAAATAAAGAGTAACTTCAATAAAGTATGTGGGCATCAAGCGGTAAGCTGAATTTCATCTTAGCATCTTTATACGACCAGCCATAACTCAAAGAATTGAAATCAACCGCGACTTCGAAGCAGAGATTTTATTTTTATGGATTTCATGCTTATTGTATAGCTGTAGTAGAACAAATAAAACCTAATACGTAACATTTACTACATCCCCCATATAGCACGGTTGGCTGAGTAAGACACTATGTTCCCTTATTTGTTACCTTTTTTGTTAACTGTGATATAAATTTACAGCTTGGATTTAATATATACATATTTATACACTCTAAGCTCTAAGCTTCGCTTTTGAGTATAGACAAAATGAACTTCCATATTATGACATATTACTTTTGATTACATTATTTATTTTGAGAGAAGAAATACATATAATATAAATACAGATATTATCTTTATTATCTGGAATAATTATTATCAAGAAAATATACAGAATGAAATAAAAAGTTGGATATGGAAAATGTAGTATTCGGTATAACATAGTTATCAGTTTCTATAATAGATAAACTGAGGCATTTCCTTTTCCATATTTAAGTGTAAGAGGAAAAGTTAAGAGTAACATTTGGACTTTAGCTGTTCCAAAAATTCGCGCTCTATCTCAGGAGCAGCAGTTTATACTGCCAGTTGAAGTTTTGAAAGTTTCATAGTAGCGTTTTCAAATGAAATTGGTTTGAGCTTGTGTTTTTCAAGTTCTCATATGTTGATATGGTTATAGTTTACGTCTAACACTACAAGTGTTGGTGTAGTTTATAGAAAATAGAAGAGGTTCTGAAAATGAAATAAAAACTGGTGAATCGTGAGTATATTGTACAAAATACATATTCAAAAAACTTAATTTCTGTAAAGTTTGGAATGTATGTTATTTTTTATCTGTCAATAGGTCTATTTTAAAATTATATTATATTATGTTAACTTAGCTCTTTCCTCTATGATTTGTTTTATAGCAAAGGAAGTTAAGTTATATATATTATTTATTTATTTATTTATTTATTTATTTATTTATTTATTTATTTATTTATTTATTTATTTATTTATTTATTTATTTATTTATTTATTTATTTATATACAACATTACCATCTTTACAGGCTAACCCAATACAATGGTGTAGACTTTATTTAATAAACTTAAAATTAACTTACATAACTATGACATTCTATAACAAATTATATACAAAACATTCCTTGTGAACTCATTCGAAGTGCAATAGAATATGTCCGTGTCCTGGGACATGTGGAGTGCTCGCGTCATAGGCGCCTCTCTGAGTAACTTAGTCCTGCCGCTTGGAATAGCCAATAGCTGTGGATGGCGTCTTCGCCATACGTACCTATCAGGAACAAAGAATCCTATCTGTCCGAGTACGGCCTGATTGTGCTCCTTACCCCTTATTATTTTAAAAATGTACAACACCAGCATTAGATCCCTCCTAACTCTCAGTTCACTATATCCGACCATTCCTAGCACAAATAAAGTTGGGTACATCAATGGATAGCAAGGGTAGACCCCGTATATTTTATCTAAAGCAACAATAAAAATATGTATTAAAGAACTCTACTGGCTATATACACCTTATTTCAGAGCCATATGTCAGTGGAAAATTAATTCACAGCTCGAATATCTTTGTCTTTTGACGGGTGACATGTGATAAATGCGTATTTAAAAGCTCGACTACGATAATAGATATTATATGTTCAAAAAGTAAAAGTTTTAAAACATTCAATGTTCTAGTTTTATTGCTCAATCATCATCAATATATTATTATTCGGAACTTTCTTCGCTAGAAATGAAAGGGAAAAGTGAGATTTACTTGCCTAGATCTTGACTTGACTCTTGACTCGTCTAGATTCGACTTAAACTTGTGACTTCGATACCACGAATATTTTATATTAAAGTTACATTGAACTTTTTATGCTTTAAACACCGGATTCTATATATATATATATGAGTTATACAATACTCGACCGTCGTAGTGCGATGGTGCAGCGACGGTTTGTGAGTTCTACTTCCACTCGGAGAGGATTGATAATTTCATTTTCTTTTTTGTCCCTCTGGCAACAAGGCAAAGAGTCCCCTCTATGCAGAGGGGACTCCTCCACGTGGATTAAGCGTGAATTAAAGAAAGAAAATACTATCGCAGTTCAAAGGACAAAATTAAGAATAATATGAAAATTAATGTAATTCTTTAAACTTTTAATAAATTTATCGGTACAAAATAAAATCTGTGCTAGGGCGTTATTATGTGAATATTTTATGACTTGAAACTTTATTCCTCAAAACAATATATGTAAAAATAACAACTCTACGACTTACTAGACCGAGAAATTAAACATATTTTCGCATTTCCACTGTTACGTGGAAGTGAACCCACAGCCTTCGTATTTCCGTCAGACTCTGTCGCACAGTACTACAATAACCAATTTAATATCTTAAAAGATCTATATGTTTCATATAAATATTAACACTTAAGCGTATTGAGCTTTAAACCGTTTCCAATTCAATATAATGATTTTATACGATAATTACTAATAATATAACATTTTATGTTCACATCTTTAAAGTAAAAACAACCAAACTATTGTGTGTACAAAATATCATGTAACCCACATGACTGTAGCGTTTTGTTTTTGCCGAATAGTAATTACTTGTATAGAGATCAAATGTGTTCCATGTATCCAATGATGATATTTTATCTGTTTTTAAGAAAATAAAAGACAAGCTAACTAACTAACAAAAAGATAAGTAGATTTTTAATCTACTTATCTTTTTGTTTTAAGCGAGAATATAATCACTTTTAACTTCGTCTTATTACTTTATGTATACTTTATTATCGATTTCCAATTTATGAATATATATTGTATCCTGCTTTAACTTAAGCATCTCTAATTCAGCCCTTAGAAATTGAATTTATAAGTCGAAGATACAGTGAAGTACTTATCTCATAGAAACATTTCTAAGATTGTCTCCGTCTAGACTACGAGGTAAAATTAGGTAAGCCTCCTTAAAAAAGGGCTTGAATCTGCTGCAAACAATTAGCGCTATTTTGTTTTGCTTTTCGTGTTACTTTCATGTTATTAATTGCATTCGGTAAATAATATCCTAATTAAACAAAGATTATTGTGAACATTTATTTCTTTTATATGGATTCGATTCATTTTCCGAATAGAATTTAGAGCCAAAACACATTTCTTCCAGAAATCCACGTTCAGTAGCGGAAATAAATGTTATATTCAGATAAATAACAGATTAATACTCAACTATATAAAGAAACGAAATAGCCTCTAAATAACTTTGTCCATAAATAATATCTACACATTGAGCATTTGTTCCACAATCTCAAACTAATACTACGCCTACGTTAATAATCATCAGTTGTCAGAAGTTATGACGAAAACGATTGATTGTTCTCGCTTCAATACGTTTTACGGTATTATGAACTTTTGACGTAGCAAATGAGGGTTGCTGATATCTTTCATTTTAAAATATGTTAAGTCTCGGTGAAGGCTTTAAAATTACTTTTTTGTTACTGAGTAAACTAAATTTTCTAATAATATAGATAAATTTTATATGGTAAGCGTGGAAATTGTAGTTTCTCTGTTCTACGATTTAATCTTAAGTTCAAAATATTACGAATTGAAAAGCGTAGTTCAATGTAAAATTAGTAAATCGCAACAATCCTCATAGGTCTGTTTATCCGCCTGTTATGTGAAAGTTGGAAAATACGAATGTGTTCATAAAAATAAATAATATTTTCAATAGAGTGTCGAATCATCAAGTGGAAAACTGAAACCAAACGCAAATATATTTCATCCTAGAGTAAGACCAGCTATAGCTTCAATAATTGAAATCGACCGTGACTTCGAAGCAGAAATTTTATTTTTACGGATTTCATAGTGTAAATTTACACCTGGTATTAAATATATAAATACTTACTAAACCTTAGCTTTTTTGCATCGAGCTTCTTTGAGTATATATTATTAAGAGTTACGAACTTATATACTTTGACATTTTGTTATTGACAAATAATATTTTAAAAAATATATATATCAGGCTATCTGAATTATCAGAAATCAAGATCAAGAAACTATACAGCATAGAAAAAAAATACACGTGAAATATGAATGAATTTTTCTCACTATCTGTCCTTAACATAATTTCTCCTTTATTCCAGTTATGAGTTTCGATTAGAAACAAGCTAATGCCTTCCTGATATTTAAGTGTAATTGGAAAAGTTAAGAGTAAAGAAGCATTCGGACTTTAACTGCCTGAAAAATTCGCGCACTATCTCAGGGGCACCAGTTTATACAACCAGTTGAACTTTTGGAAGTTTTATAGTAGCGTTTTCAAATGAAATTCATTTGAACTTCTATTTTTCAAATTCTCATATGTTGATTTGTTTATGGTGTACATCTAACACTACAAGTGTTGCTGTAGTGTACAGAAATCAGAAGAAAACGTGAAAATCAAAAATAAGCTCTTAAGTTTATTATACAAAATGTATGTGTTCTTTTGAATATATTTTTAGAAAGTTTGGAATATATTCTATTTTAAAAATTTCAAAAAAGTATATTGATATAATTCTTGTCTCTATGATTTGTATCAAAGCAGCAATAAAAATATCTATAAAAATAGAAATATAAAAACTAGAAATAAAAAACGATGTATATTCTAAACGATGATTCATTGTTCTTATGTTTTGTATAACAAAATTCTTTATATACCAATCATTGTTTAACAAATAAGCATTCACATTGCTTATATTCAAGTAAATACTAATCTTAATTAAAAAATTATATATCATTATTCAATTATCTAACCTAAAAGCCTTTTTTATCAAAATATATAATTATTATGCTATTCATTTTGAAATATAACATCTAAAATAAAATTCTGTCCCGCCACATTATTACTGACAGCACCAAGTAATATGAGGCAAGGGATTAGTGTCACTCTTTATATGACGTAGACATAAATAGAAACCGTGTCTCGCACAGTGCATACGTAATCGCACAATTTACCCAAGGCGATAAAATATACTGTAAATTGAAGAATTTCGATTTAGTAGGCAATATCTGTAATAACATACTTAGAGCCGTTGGGAACATAAAAATGTATTGAGGGCGTGATAAAGCCTTAAAGGGTTTAGTGTTGATATGATTCAAATTTATAAATATAAATGTAATTTTATTAAAAGTAAATATTAAATGGATTCGTAAAATTCTATTACCATAAAGGAAAAAAGCGTTCATTTCATACAAAGTGAGTAATTATGAACAGCAACTTAAATTATCTTACTCAAATTGTCAACTAACTTGTATTTTCCATTCGGTACTTTTTTATCAATCGTTAGTTAAGTACATATTGTATATGAATATATTTCATTCAATTCATCAAATTCGCAAGGGCAAGGATATAATTTTAAATTTACTGTATATGTTATATAACTATGTTATACACGCTTTATACCAAATTGCTACACAAAACGGTGTACTACAAGCTGTTTTTATCTGTGATATGTGACAAATTACCTACAATCCGTTATTTATAGATGCAATTCTAATTTTACGATGTCTCAAACTAAATTGCACGGTCCCATCTGAAGTTACAGTCGCTTTACGACTTACTCCGAGTGGGTTTAGTATCGGTACTGCTGTTTTGGATTTTTCCTCGTACTTCCTAATGTGTTTGATTTTGAGTGAATATCTCTTTAATTTAATTTTTCAGCTTTAAATTGTACGTATTTTTGTAATTATATACCATTATATTATATAATTTGAAATCAATTGCCTTATTGGTTGGAACGTTAAAAGCATGCAACATGTTCTAATTGATTTTCATTTAATACTATAAATTAACTTAAAATCAATTTAAAAGACGATTTAAAATTATTTTAGATGATTAAAAGATAAAGGACACAGGACCGTCGTGGCGCGGAGGCGTAGCGTTCATGGGTCCAATTCCCACTCGGGAAGATGAATTGTTCTATTTTCCTCGATATAAAAAAAGAATTTGTAACGAAATTTTTCTTACGTGTTTTTTATAACACATTACTATAAAAACCAGTTTCGATACATATAACAGTAAAATGTAACAGATTCAAATGTCAAGTCTATATCATCAAACTTATATTACGACAGTATAAATCTAGCACTTAATCTTACCGCAATATGGCTAGTATTATCGATCTCGCATAATATTCGCCATAGTCACCTGCATGACTTCATTACATTAGTACATAGTGAAGATACAATAAAAATATATAAAATGATTTAAATTTCAAGTAATGCTGGATAAATTTTTATAAAATCCTAAGCGTCACTTTAGCACACAATTGAAACTTTTATTTGTCTTCAAGAAAATACGCTTACTAGAGTTATAATATACGTGATTGCTTATATCTCAAGTAACAGTGTAAAGTGTCTACTAGTATGTACGTACGTAACTCATGCGGCAAGTATTTAAAAAAAGCATATGCTACATCGATATGGCGTATCAATAAATGCGTAATATATTGTCCGCCACATAAGCCCAGCTGTCTAACCCAACCAGCCAGGCCATTATCTTCTTTTTTTTGTTTTTTAGCTTCACGCTTTATCCCGCACTTGGCAGGGTAGGCAGAGGGAACTGCAGGGACCGTGGGAACCTAGTGTATAGACACTACGTTACTTAGTCCCTGCTTTCTCCGTCCCCGCTTTCCGCCTTTTTCGAGGCATTGCGTGTTGAGTGGCGGAACTCAACGCTGCTCTTTGCCTAGTTTGCCAGAGCTAAGAAAATGGAAATAGAAAAATCCATCTTCTCCGACTGGGGATCAAACCCAGAAACCGTCGCGGCGTTACAGGCAGACGTTACGCCTCTGCGCCACGACGGTCCTCAATTATCTTCTAATGTTTGCTTAACGGGACGAAGAAAGAAAGAAGATATAATCATGTACATTATTTATAGCTTCAAACTTGTTTGGAAATAAAATATATCAATCTATATCTAGATTATAAATATATCAATATGAAAAACTAAAACTAAATTTGGTATAAAGGGCTCTTTAAAACGCTTAAAGCAAAATTCGTTATATAAAGAACCTATTTATATATAGCTGCTTTGTGAGTAAAAGTTGAAATTTTGAGACGCATTGTGTGCAATACATAAAGGTCAAGTAAAAATGAAGGCCTTGGGGAAATACTATGACTAGATAAAAAAGTAACAATAGCCATCGACTATTTCACAAAGCATTTTCATGAGAAGACAATAGATAGTTCAGAATGTGAAGCACTTTGTCTTTATTTGAATTGAATCGTTATTTATTTATTTATTTATTTATTTATTTATTTAAGTCGCCAACACAGCATACACTTACAATACATATAGGACTGGATATTTTAACATAATTAACAAAGTGCCGCCGCAATTATAGGCAACGACGGCAAGCGTTTATAATAATTAACTGTCTAATTTCATATAATAATATACAAAATTAAACAAATATATATATTCCAGCTATTTCCTGCATATTGTAGAGATGACAGAGTATTAAGTTACTCCACTCTCCACTTTTTATCCGATCTTAAAGGCATTGCGTGTTTTTGTTATTTCATCCTCCAGTTATGTTAAATTATGTTATCCAATAACGGCATTTTAGACCTTGATATTGCCATTCGGACTTGTTGTAAATATAAATAGAATTCTTTATTTAATTAAGAGTAATTATGTATAAGAAGCGTCATATTCTCGCCAGTCATCGATAGAAATTATATTTTAACGTAAGCTTCAAAAATGACGTCATTGATCGATTATATAGGACATTTATCAACGACACGCAGGAAATAGGTTCAACCAAGAGACAAAAAGCGTACGGCCCATAGTTTTTCGTGTATTGTGGTATTTTTATTCGAATTTTTATTCGAATAAGATGACAAAACCAAATTTGGTGGTCGTGTCTGGAAAATATATTTCGTTATATTTTAGATATTAATTTTAACTGCTGTACAAATGAAATTCACACAAGTATCTAATACTGTTATATTCTACTATAATAACATTGTCTTAAAAATTACTGAAATTGAATCTAGGATACACCGAAAACTTAAATACAAAAAAATATAATGCTAATATGTTTTCTAAGTTGAAAACAATATGTGAGATATAATAAGTGTAGCAATTTTTATTAAATAATACAACACTTTAAACAGCTAGATTGATAAAAGAAAATTCAATAAAAAAACCTTTTAGTAACATATTTATTGATAGGCAAAATGTATAGCATCACAGTCGACCATTGTTGGTCAGACTGTGGGCGAAGTGATGAACGATATTATATAGGTTTTTTGTGAACCTATTTATGGAACCTTTGTGTAATAGAGAGATTGGAGCAAAAGGTAATGTTGATTTTGCTTATTTTATAAAAAAAAAATCTTTCATCATCTATTTTATCAATCTGTAATATATGGTTTAGAAAGAGGGAGTTAATTTACAAAATTATATTTATTTATGGTTGATAATGATCATATTACGCTTAATCTTGATTTAGCGTATTTTATTTATTTATTTATTTAATATTTGGGAAACAAACAGATATAAAATATAATCTAATTACATAGCACAGTTTAAATATCACATTATATATATATATATATATATATATATATATATATATATATATATATATATATATATATATATATATATATATATATATATATATATATATATATATATATATATATATATATATATATATATATATATATATATATATATATATATATATATATATATATATATATATATATATATATATATATATATATATATATATATATATATATATATATATACATATATATATATATATATATATATATATATATATATATATATATATATATATATATATATATATATATATATATATATATATATATATATATATATATATATATATATATATATATATATATATATATATATATATACTTAGTCTTGCCATAAATATTGTTATAAAGAAAAGCACGATTTTTTTTTATACGTAACATTTATTCCTTTCATAGTGAGTTGTATTAAACTATACATCAATATATAACTATTAAAAATATACAATGTTTATTCGAAGTGGTCCCCATTGGCTGCAATACAGTCTTTTAAACGTTGAGGCCAGTTATCAATAGCAGCACGAACTCTTTCTAGAGGAAAATTCTTCACTGCCAACCGAATGGATCGTTTTAGGGACTCCAAATTATCATGGCGTTTAGAGCAAGCCTTACTCTCTAAAACTGACCATAAATCATAATCCAATGGATTTAGGTCAGGACTTGACGACGGCCAGTTTTCAGTGCTGATAAAGTCCGGAACGTTAGTTTTCAACCAAGATTGGGTGGATCGAGCTCTATGACCCGGTGCCGAGTCTTGTTGAAAGCACCATTCTTTGTTATTGAACATGGTGTTAGTTAAAGACTTAACTACCGTCTCAAGAATGGTATTTTGATAAACTTGTGCCGACGTTTTAATACCTTTTTCACAAAAATATGGCTCAGTCACCCCTTCATAGCTAACACCCCACCAAACCATCACTGAAGTGGGATAATGCCCACGTTGTACTCTGTTTACTAATTGCGAAGCTTCTTTAGAGCATCCAGCATAAATACGGTCATTTTGTTTATTAAAATACTGCTCAATTGTAAAAATTTTCTCATCCGTAAACAAAATTTTTTTGTGACCTCCCTTTGCGTACGTACCGCTTAAGTAGTTGTTTGGATTTTACCACCCTATTCTTCTTTAAATTATCAGTTAAGAAGTGACCAGTACGTGTCTTATAGGCTGCAAGTCCTAAGTCATCTTTTAATATACGCGACATGCTTCTAGGAGCTATCTTCATCTCCCGAGATAAAATCTTTTGCTTACGGACAGGATTTCTTCAAATTCTTTCCCTAACTGCTTTAATCACCTTTTTCACACGAACAGTACGTGGACGGCCAGATCTTTTTCTGTCACAAACAGAGGAGGTATCATTGTACCTATCAATAGCCCGGTAAACAAACATTTGACTAATACCAAGCGGGTGGAGGGTTTTAAAAATTGCACTTTTCTCCATACCTACTTTATGTAAGGCAATCACAGCGATTCGGTTCTCTTTATCACCCCACTCCATTTTAATATAACAAAATATTTAACAATATAATGGCGCGAAAATAAGAAAACACATCAAGCAATCATATAAAAATGACAGATTCCAAATTCAAACGTAATATTTTCTTTTTTGAATAGTAACAGTATTTATGGCCAGACTAAGTATATATATATATATATATATATATATATATATATATATATATATATATATATATATATATATATATATATATATATATATATATATATATATATATATATATATATATATATATATATATATATATATATATATATGTACTGCATTTTTAACGTATAACCTAATTTCTAAACTAAGACATAAAAAGTTATACATAATATAGCTGTAAGATTATTATTCCAACACAGCCGGCGTGGGTTAAAATTTCGCATTGTATAATTTTTGTAATTCTGTAATAATGAGTTATGGTACTTATAGGTCTTATTACTCACTTAGACAAAATTATTATTTGTTCATAATATACGTTAAATTTTTTTTCAAAACTACAAGTTAATCCACACTAAGGACAGAAAAATACTCAAAGAAAACATATAACAAAGCTATAATTGTATACTAAATATTACGACACATCATGATGATTGTGTGCAAATTTTATTGTTCTTACTTAAATAACATATGTATTATTTTAAACAAATTTATGTTTAAAATATAACCAATATAAAATTTGCGTTTAGTTTTGCCTTCATTTAGTTTTATATTAGTTTTTTTGTATATATATCTATATTTATTACATGCTAAGGGGTTACTCGAGAGTAAAAAAGAAACTATTTTGTTCTTTTCTACTCAACACGAAGATATATCTCGAATTTAACGACAACAAATGTTATTAATATTTAAAATAATATTTATTAATTCGATTACGTAATTGACATTTGCGACAACAAGTGTATGGTAAAAATTAAACGTTGTCGTTTCATAAAATTTCACACCGTCGCGTTGTTACATTCGCTTGGCATTATAAAAGGTGTATGGAAATTGCTATAGCAATATTTATAACAGTTTACGCCTCATAGGTTTTAATGAACCGTTGAAAAACGCAATTTTTGCGTAAATTACTTATGTTATTAATATTTTTATACACTATTAATAGGTTACACAAATAATATGATTTGATTAATAAATATTGGGTAAAAAAATAGTCTTCATTCAATTCTTTCTGACATTATGTAGTGGAGCTTAACGTCGCGATCTTACAAAAGCATTTAATTAAAAAAAAAAAACAATTAAATACAGCAACTTTAGAGCCTATTCCTAACCCACTACCATCGTGCTAACTAACAAATATTGTTCTATTACGCTACAATCATCTTGTATTAGATATAATACACGCAACTGTCTCATTTCATTATGTACTGGCTAGAAACTTTTGTCAATTTATCCAATTGACATTTTCATATAAGTTCTTGCTTAAGTTAATCTAAATTTTTAAGTTTCTAATATTTTATTATTTTTAATCTATAATAAAAAGATATATTTTTGGTAGTTGAAAAAATGATCTGGCACCGTAAAAATTAGAAGCGAATCCTTCCAAATCGCAAATTCTCTGTATGGTTATATGTATATGTATATATATATATTTTATAATATATATATATATATATATATATATATATATATATATATATATATATATATATATATATATATATATATATATATATATATATATATATATATATATATATATATATATATATATATATATATATATATATATATATATATATATATATATATATATATATATATATATATATATATATATATATATATATATATATATATATATATATATATATATATATATATATATATATATATATATATATATATACATTGCAGTTTTGCTAGTGTTCTTTACCTAAATTTTATTGAAAACAAAACATTTTATGCTAAAAAATATATATTTTCCTTATCTAATTGTCTTTGTCTTAATTATATAAAAGTACACAATGAAGTAAACATTTACATAGTGAGATTTACTCACTTTTTACGATGTTCAAGTAGGGAGTCGGTGAAATATTAACGCTACGAAGCGTATAAAAACGAGACTCAAGTACCCCATCACAACCATAGCTGAATAAATTGTTAATAAATAATGTTTTTGAGGTAAATTCACATGTACATTTACAATTTTATATTTATGTAGATTATTTTATATAAAATATTTATATTTTATATGTTAGTTGTTATTTTAAATATTTATATTTTATTCATATTTTAGCTGCAAAATATGTAAAAAATATTAAACCGTTTAATATATTTATTTTCATAAATATTTATTTTGGTTAATGTAAAATATGAGGCACGGTGACATAGTGTATGAAGTGATAGTAGAAGGTTCGATTTCTGGCCAAGAGAATGGTAATATTTCTTTTTTTTCAATGTCCTTGTTTTGGGCGTTGAATTTCTCATCTAAATATTTCTCTAAGCATGGAATCATAAATTGAGCAGGTTGAAGCAGGAGTATGGTTATCATGAAATTAAGTTTTTACTACCTAAAAAATATGCGGAAAAAGCGATACGCAGATAATATGTACGTTAGTTACACATGTAATAATACTATTTATGAACTAAGTATAATCGATACAGGGTAACAAAGTCGTTATTCATAATTATAAATGCAGAGTGTAATTTAAATTTAACTTTAATTGTTATATCTGAGTACAACAAAACCTATTTACACCGCAATATCTTTTATAACATAATAAAATCTATATATTATTAAGAAAACGTATACGTAACATATGCATGTACTGTGTTCGGAACCACTAAGTTATGGTAGTACTACACTAGGTAAGTTTTTTGTAGAAAGAAGAAACTGTATGAGGGCCATCGTGGCGCAGAGGCGCAACATCTGCCTTTAACGCGACGGTTTCTAGGTTCGATTCCCACTTGGGGAAGATGGATTTTTCTATTTCCATTTTTGTCACTTTGGACACTAGGCAAGGGCGACGTTGACTTCCGCCACTCAACACACAATGCCTCAAAAAAGGCGGAAAGCGAGGACGGAGAAAGCAGGGACTTAGCAACGGAGTGTCTTACCGCTCCTTCCTACGGTTCCTACTATGTGCGTGATAAAGCGTGAAACTAAAAACAATGAAACTATAAAACTGTTAATAAAATAAAAAAAATATCCATTTAAAAAGACAAATGCTAAATACAGTTTTCAGTTAACGATATCTTCCATTAAATAACGTTACATGACACGTAAATAGTATATGGGCAAAGCATTTAGCGCAGCGAAGCGTATTTAAAGAGCGTACTTCGTATATACTTACGAGTATTTATTTTCCACCTACGATGCATCTTGAATAACATTAGCTTTATAAGAAAACAATGTATGTTACTTTACAAGTAATGTTTACTAATATCTCGATATGTACAATAGCGTTGGGCTTCTTTTTTATTTAAGGTAATAGTGTTTAAGGGACTGAAGTACAAATATTTATATTTACAACACTTTTACATGTATAGTTCAGTGAAAAAGAGTATATTCGTTAATTTAAAGGTATGTGATTATTTCACACTCGTAGGAACAAAAATTTTCATTTTATCACCAGATAGACCTAATGAAAAATTTCGTGCAGAAAATTTTTTTGCACCAAAGTGCGCCGCGTTGAGTTCCGCGGCTTATCAAGCAATTCTTTGGAAAATGAAGATTCACGGAAGCTTTCCAAGATACAATAGTAAAAACATTTAAATCGCTAGATTAAGCCGCTTCCTGTGAAGAGAATTAGATAAAAATCAAAGAACAAAATAACTATATTATAAATTCATCATATATCAGTATTTTGATACACGTTTCATATACAGACAGAGTTTTTATTATATTTATCAGAAATCAAAAAAAAGCATCTTACACAAAAAAAATAATAATACTTATCTTGATATCAATTAATTCTGAAGAAATGTAATATGTCTGAAAATTTTACATATCTTTGGTATTAATTGACGGCGAAAGGTGTGAAATTTTATGAAACGACCATTTTTAATTTTTTCCTATACACTTCCATACACTTGACGTCGTAGCTAATTAATAAACTTTTACTACAATATCTCGACGACGGGTGCTTGCTTTCTCTAGAGAAAAATTTTGGATATTCTAAAGAAATACTAAAATGTCGATCAATTAAAAATTTAACATAAAAGCTTCAGTAACAATAGACGAGTATATATTTATTATATTCCCAACCTCATCTACACAATGGGAAAGTCCTTGCGTCTTTAAGACGCTTTCCCCTCAAAATTTACAAAACACACTTCGTAACGAACCCTGAGTGATGGTTTGACATTTATTTTCTTAATACATCACCCCATTGTTGGCTTCCTTTATGACAAAAGATAAATATTTCGCAGTATTTCGTAGTATTGTTGGCAAATGTCTCGGGAAAGGTTTAGGATATACATAAATGGAAGGGCGTCTAATCTTTTGTTGTTTAGATTTTAATCAAATATAATTTAAGAGCGCACTTGTGTTGAGTTATGGCTGTAAATTGATTTTATATGATTATTAGAGAATACGAGGCGGTCGTGATACAGCTGTATAGATAGTGATTGAAACGCGACCGTTGTGAATTCAACTCCCACTAAGGGAAAACGGAATTTTTTCACTCCCCTTTTGAAATTTTATGCTTATTGCGCATGTAGGAGGAAATTTGCTGAATTTTGGGAATTTTCCTTTGTATCTGACCATTTTGGTAGACGTTGCCTTTATTTGAATAACCAGAAAGGGATAATGGTAATCATTTAAATATAACATTTATTTTAGCTATTGGGAATCGAAGCTATAATTATCAAGTAATGCCAAATTTCGTTACTATAGCAAGCAAGGGAGCAAAGAGTAAACACTCCGTTCTCTGTTTCGATTTTCGTGTCATTGTACATTGAGTGGTGAATCTCCACGTTTTTAACACTATGTTTTCTTATCAGTTAGAAATAAAATTAAAATAATTAATTTTTACAAAGTTAGAATAGATTTTACAAACCGTCTCGTTTACAAGCAGACTACTCTTCTGCACTACGATGGATTAATTCAAGCAAATATAATTAAATGTATACAGAAATATACAATTGTAATATTCATAGCCAAACAAGAAAAATTTGACAAGAAAAATCTCTTAATATTAAGTGGTGAAACTCAAGCAAACGCTCACACCATTCTGTAATGTCAGCGTTATTCTGAGTACATTTCTGTGTTCAAAGGTTTTCGAGAGACTGCCGGAATTAACAAAGACTTTCGACTACTTACAAAAACTTCTTGGAATATTATCCGCTAAAGATAAGACCGACGTCCACTGGAATAGTAGAAATGTGGTCTTCCAGAATATATTCATTATTGTATATATACGACTTTATCATATTTCAAAACTTTGAACGAAAATTATATCAGTAAAAGCTTTACGCTGTATGCTACAATTAGCAAGTTAGGCAGAGAAATGACATTTCCCGTTTCCTAACAAATTTTCTAGTAAGCTCGTTCAGTATGCGATCAATTTCTCATATTACCAGAGAAAAGTTATAAAAATATAACATTTTCCTAAACAGAAATCGAAACTATTCTCTTTTACTTTAAATATTCTTTATTGCAATAACTGTAAAGGGAATCGACATAAAATTCATCTATTAAACAAATTAACATAAATTATCAATAACTCTAAGACCACTGCCGAAAGCCATCACCAAAACTCGTTATAAACAAATTCATTTCATCTCACTGTAATATTAATGATATTACATTGTTCAGTAGAAATTGGGCCGTTTCCCAATTTTTTTCGATAGCATAAACTCGCAATGGAGTTTCGTAAACCGTTTGAAATTTGACAGCACTTTACGATTAGATAAGAAAGTGGGGTCGATCTGATTGAAAACTTTTCGACCGATGTTCTCGTGGGAAGGATAGCGTTTCTTAGATATTTCCTGCTTGGATCGTTCTTGAAATAAACGTTGTGAAGCGCATTACGGACGGTCACAAATAAACGTCCATGTTATCCTGTGGATTTGTAAATAGATGAACGGTTTCGAATTGGATCAGGACGCTTGGTTTCCTGTTAACAGTATTTATTCACATTGTACTTACGTCGGTCTTTCTTTTCGACCATTATACTACTATAAACAAAAAATAGTTGTTTTATAATATACAATATAGTCATTAAGTGTAATAAGTATTTTTATGTTTTATTAAGTTTATAACAACTATTATTCTAGTATATGTCAAATGATAATATCCGTCATGGCGCAGAGGCGCAACGTCTGCCTGTAACGCGACTAACGCGACGGTTTCTGGGTTCGATCCCCAGTCGGGGAAGATGGATTTTTCTATTTCCATTTTCTTCGCTCTGGCAACTAAGGCAAAGCGCGGCGTTGAGTTCCGCCACTCAACACGCAATGCCTCGACAACGGCGGAAAGCGGGGACGGAGTAAGCAGAGACTAAGTAACGGAGTGTCTTAACACTAGGTTCGTATGGTTCCTGCAGTTGCCTCTGCCTACCCTGCCACGTGCGGGATAATAGCGTGAAGCTAAAAAAATAATAATAATAATAATAATAATATCTTAGTTGCTCTTAAGAGAAATTCACGTGTGACTTTATATATCAGTATATTTTACACATTGACTCACCACTATGCTGGCTTAAAAAGTTTTGTCCTTGTAGTGTCTTCACTAAGAGTATTATTGAGGAGCTAAATAACTTGAGAACTATCGTGGCGCAGGAGCCTTGCAACTGCCTATATACGATAAGGTTTATGAGTTCTCTTCAATACGGTTTCATCCAGGAGAATGAAATGTTGCAAGTTTTTTAGCTGTGGCAACAATGCAAAAGCCATCACTACTCAACACGCAAATGTGGCGAGGAACTAAAGTAAAAAACAATAGGCACTCGACGGAAGGCTTACTCAAAATTAAAACTTTGTATTACTCTACTTACATTATTTTATTTAAATTAAACCGTCAAGTCATTACTTCCTTTGTAAGAAGTCACAACGCATTTCCTGTAGCAATATATTTTTATTCTTTTTGGTAATATTCGCGTAGGTTATTTCAAAACACATATCTCTTTAGTAAACGTTTCTATAGCGACAAATAATTTTTCGGTTTCATGCTACGCTTAAACAGGAATAAAGCAATTCTCTAAACAAAAGCGTGTAAATATGTATATGTAAACCTTCAATAATTTTAAAATTAGAAATATATGATTGAAGTAGTAAAAAACGTAACGTACCTAACCTCTTTATGGTTTAAAGTAACGTTTCTAGTCTATAGTTATAGTAAGTTTAAAAAAAATGAAGAGCCATTTATTATCATTAATAAAACACCAAACAAACAAATAGACCTATAAATTATTTACATTATATAAGATGATATAGCAAATATGATCATAAGAAAATTAATGAAACTAAGATTTTACGCTGACTGGATTAGTCGAGAACACCAGAAAGAGCCGTGATTAATCACCGGGGACTGCTGAGGTCGCTACTGAAGACAAACTACTTGTTACAGTCAATGTTTGAAAATGGGCCATTAATTATAGAGAAGAAAATATGAAAATTAAATATTTTGGGATATTTTTCATGAAATTGAATTATAAATTAATGATAAGAATTTTGCAGTGATAAGATAAAAACTTCAATTAGATATACCTAGCTTTGAATTTGTCTTTTGTGAATTTTAAATGCTTGAAGCTTTGATTTTTGCATTAATCTATGTTTTATTTTTTCCGTCATTTCTTATGTAATATACTTTTATTATATTTTATAGTACACAATATTTATACTGTTTATAAGGCAGGCATAATCAGTTCATAAGCTAGCGTTATTTATAAACAAAATATAATAATAATATTTTAGAACTGTGGGAACTTAGGGTTAAGATATTCCGTTTCCCTCCGCTTTCGGCCTTTCGAGGCATTGATTAGCAGAGTTTAACGTCACGCGTTAAGAGTTAACTAAATAATTATAAGAAAATAATTATAAGAGTGAAGAAAATATAAATGAAATACTCCATCTTGCCCGAAAGGGAATCAAATGCACGAACTATCTATTCACCTCTGCGACTCGACGGTCCTCGAGTAAAATTAAAATAAAATAAAATTTAAAAACTATTTTTACCTTATAAGGAAAATGTTTTTAAATATATATTAAGCAAACGTTTTATTTTCATAATATTATTTTATATAAATTAATATTTTTTAGATCTTATTTTCTTAGTAGAATTATTAAAATATCTAGAATAAGAGCTGCAAAAACAATGAGAGCGTCTTAGGTCGGATTAGGCGAAGACATGGATGTGCAGTGACTAATGATACGGACTGCTAGCGTAGCCACTTCGAGCAAATTTTATTCTATAGTACTTTTTATTCGTTACGAACAAATCAAGAAAATATTTTATTATATTTATGTATATAAAGTTATTTTTTTACTTCTTTAGTTATCCTTCCATTTTTTACAACTTTACTGGACTATTTACAATTTTATTGTATGAACTGGAGGAACTTAGTATTATGCTTTATATTCTAGGATGAGATTGAACTCACAACTATTATATTTATAAACAGCTGGTCTACTGCGCCACTATGGCTTTTGAGCAGACATGTGGACAGACTTCAGGAATTTTAATTTCTTACCTTGAAAGTTGTCTTTCATAAAAAAAAATAGAGTTGATATATAAAGAATGATAAATTCAATTTCAACCTTTAATAAGCGTTTCTGACACTTCATATGACACTTAAGCAGTAACAACAACAAACTCAGATACAAACCACAAAAACCAACAAAATCTCTTTTATTTACATGTATCTAATTTATACGTCCGCAGTAGTAAAATATGTAAAAAAAATTAGTTCTGCAAATGAAACCTCATTCGTCAAAATCCGCAAAGTTTTTTGAGGTAAATTTATCATTACAAGCCGTACCTTCCCGCTGTCCTTTTCTTTGTACGTCGACCCATCATTTAATGGGTCTTTTGACCAAATGATGTCATTGTAATGTCACCCTTATTCACTAATAAATACAGTATACGATTCTTAATGGAATACAAAAAGGCAGTTGACGAAATAAATCTGGCATCCTTGATTGTATTCGTATATATTTTACATATCACCATAACATTGGACATATTAGGAGACAAAATACATTTTGAACGAAGTTTACTTAGAATGTATTTGACACAGTAGTAAGATAAGAATCTACTTAGCATTCCATTGATATAGTGTTGTGCCCAACGTGTTGTAGGAAGAGCAGCCCAGAGAGAAATTTGCGAATCAAGTGCAGGACCTTTAAAAATGCCTTAAAAATTAAAAATTTTAAGTACATAATAGATAAATAAATATTTAAAACATATTTTTTGGTTCTAAAACGTCGTTAGGCTCCATATCTCTCTTCCGCAGATCTGTTATTATATTAAATGTGCGCCAAAAAAACATGCCGTGCATAATAACTTATATTTTTACCATTTATACCGTAGTGGATGGATTGAAATGTTGTTTTCTTTTTTTTTTCCTGCTTGAATCAGACACTAAAAATGTATAATACAAACATTATTAGGGATTTCTGAAAATTTCGAATTACTATAATATGGCAATAAAAATGGATATAAAATAAAAAAGAGAGAAAATCGAACTCATATACCGTCGCATTTATAGGAGATGCTGTTCACAATTGAATTTAATATCTCAATCATTGTGCCTACATTCCGAATATAGATCAAGTAAGTGTTATTGATTTATTTAATACTAGAGTGGGTAAATATAATAAATGTATAGCGTATAGTTACGTCTCTTCATCTTAGTGAATTTTTTATAGGGCAAGAAATCCACGTCTATAATAAAACTCGGCAATCAGTTTCAGACTTGTTACTACAACGGTTAAAGTTATATTGTTATTTCTTGCTTGTTTCAGCGGAAATTTTTATAAAAGCAAACAATTTTTTTTAGCTTCACGCTTTATCCCGCACATGCAGGGTAGGCAGAGGGAACTACAGGGACCGGGGGAACCTAGTGTTAAGACACTCCGTTGCTTAGTCCCTGTTTTCTCAGTCTCCGCTTTCCGCCTTTTTGGACGCATTGCGTGTTGAGTGGCGGAACTCAACGCCGGGCTTTGCCTAGTTTGCCAGAGCGAAGAAAATGGAAATAGAAAAATCCAACTTCTCCGACTGGGGATCGAACCCAGAAACCTCTGTTGTTGTGTTGCGCCTCTGCGCCACGACGGTCCTCACTAATATAAATATAATATATATATGTCAAGACTGGAATTAAAGTTATTTATGTCTATCTTGATTTAGATTTCATCAAAATAAACTGCAAAGCTTAAATAAAACAAGTGAATCGTAACGAACTACTGTAAAATGTTTGAAACTTTCGGCTTTCGAAAATATGATAATATGCGAACATACGATTAAATTATTTTATATAAAATATATAAATCGCGAAGAGAGAGAAAAAAATCAGTAGAGGAAAGGCAGAGGCAAGTTACAAATATATTTAAAATAGATCGTTCTTAAAAGAACAAATATATCGACTAAGGTTAATTCTAATGTCGTAAATATTAAGCCCTTGTTGCTGTGACAGTCAAACTGAAAGAGAATAAATATAGTTAGTGAAATGACTGTGTTTTACGAGCGTATCCTAAATTTTAAGATGTTCTCATTGTACTAAGTTATAGATATAACATTTTATGCTGCAAGTTATGAAATTCATTTGTTTGTACAGATTTTATGTCCAGCACTAAATTTTTTTGTCTATATAGTAAAATACATAAAATATAATATGTTTACTGTATTTCACATATAGTAGGGTAGGCATTGGAAGCCTATAAGTGATAAGCAGCGAACTGTATGCTATGGCATACATTTCGTTTCTTATCACTTTGACATTACATGTGAGTGGTGGATTTCAACGGCGTACTTTGCTTTGTTGCGATTAGGTGAGCTAGGAAAATAATAATAAGAAATTCACCCTAAGTGGGAATTAAACCTGCAACCGTCGCGTTTTTTGCCAGACACTGTTCCACTGCGTCAGCGGTGGTTTTAACCTAGTTTAAAACTTAAAATGAAACGTTTTAAATTAAATACAAGTTTAGCTTAAACTGTTTTAACATATCTAAAAGTCACCCCCGAAGTCCAGCTAGTGCTTGTTGAAATTAAATTGAACTTGAGATGCGAGTATCACGACAGTGTGTACAGAGCACTACCACTATATTGTAAACACGGGCGTAGTCAAGAAGCAATATAGCCACTAACCTGCAGTACCTACCTACCTATAGTACCTGTATACCTACTTGTGGAACCTAGCTTTGTGTTGGTATTCACAGGAATTTGATGACAAACAAACGGAAAAGCAAACTAGATGGATTAGTAGCTACTGTGTGTGTGTATTTGAGTATGGTTGGCACAATTGTGCGTTAAATCTTATATGGCATAGGTAGATAGGCGTTTTAATTATTGGAGTGGAGTGGAGTAAATTAACGTTGTCAAATCTAGTTTTTTGTTGCATGAATTGGTAAATAGAAGTAATAAATTAAATATTGATCGCATTAGAGTTTTTTTATATATTTCATATACTCTATTATACTAAATAAATTACTATTTTAACCTAGAATCGAATAAGAATGATGAATATAACACATTAAAATATAATTGTTTTAACTAAAAACAAATTATGATGTAAAACATCCTTCCTTATCTTAAATGAATATAACACATTTATAATAAGGAATATGCAAAAAATAATGTATTTTAGTTAAAAGCGAGTTAATTTTACTGTTTTCATACTTTGTATCTATATATATTTTGAGGACCGTCGTGGCGCAGAGGCACAACGTCTGCCTGTAACGCAACTAACGCGACAGTTTCTGGGTTCGATCCCCAGTCGGTGAAGATGGATTTTTCTATTTCCATTTTCCTTGCTCTGGCAACTAAGGCAAAGCGCGGCGTTGAGTTCCGCCACTCAACACGCAATGCCTCGAAAACGGCGGAAAGCGGGGACGGAGTAAGCAGGGAGTAAGTAACGGAGTGTCTTAACACTAGGTTCGTATGGTTCCTGCAGTTCCCTCTGCCTACCCTGCCATGTGCGGGATAAAAGCGTGAAGCTAAAAACAAAAAAAAAATCTATATATAGAAGGTTAAGTAGATGGAAGCTAACCACGCTTTCCGAATTCGAGAATTCTGTGAAACTCAAAGGAATAATTCAATTCCCCAACTGGGAATCGACCCTACAACCGTTTCATCTAAAGTCCAACGTTATATACGTTTATTTTATTTCTGATCTGTAACACAATAAATTGTTACAGTAAATAACATTGAAATATACAAACACGGAAGTTCAAAATAAACATCAAATAATAGACGTCGTTAGCGACTCACTTTCTAGTAATTATATACCGATTGTTTTAGCGTTATCTATGTTTGGTAAACAATTAGTCAGCTAAAAACCAATTATTTCAGTAACATATTTGTTAGTTTGTATTATTACACAAATTCTCTAAATTCTCCGAATACTTTGAATGCTCTGAATTCTCTGAATCTAAATTCTCTAAGATAAAGTTTATTTTAATTAATATTTGTTTTAGATGTATTCTATAGGTATATATATATATATATATATATATATATATATATATATATATATATATATATATATATATATATATATATATATATATATATATATATATATATATATATATATATATATATATATATATATATATATATATATATATATATATATATATATATATATATATATATATATATATATATATATATATATATATATATATATATATATATATATATATATATATATATATATATATATATATATATATATATATCCTATAGGTCCTATTAGGTAGGTTGATGGTATTTAATGTAACACTAACACCAAATCTCCACTTTTTTTCTTTTCAAATATACGTTCTTTCTAGGATGCGAAAGTCACTATTGCTTTTATAATAACTATTAGTTGATACACTACTTTTGATGGCAATACGCATTAAATTAAGTCAAAAATACAAAAAATAGCTTTAAATTAAAAAGCATGAGTTGCCATGTTCAAATTTCACAACACTTTACTTAAGTAAAAACTTTCCAATTTTCTTTTTCAATATACTTTTTGTAATGGTAGAAATAATAAGGGAAATAACCTTTAATAAACTACAAGAGCAAGAATTAATAATCTCAAGCTGAATATTATATACAAATGAACTTTTTTAATATAACAATATTTTTATTTTATACTACTGCATTCATGTAAAAGGACCGTCAGTGGCGCAGAGGCGTAAGCCGTCTGCCTGTAAACGCGACGGTTTGAGGGGTCGATTCCCACTCGGTGAAGATAGATTGGATGGATTTTCTATTTTCATTTTCTTCGCTCTAGAAAACTAGGCAAAGCGCGGCGTTGAGTTCTGCCACTCAACACGCAATGCCTAGAAAAAGGCGGAAAGTGGGGATAGAGAAAGCAGGAACTAAGCAACGAAGTGTCTTAATACTAGGTTCAAATGGTTACTGCAGTTCCCTCTGCCTACCCTGCAATATGAGGGATAAAGCGTGAAGCTAGAAAAAAGTAAAAGGACACTTACTCGTTTAAAATGAAGAATTGGTTTATTATTACTATGAGTTTATTTTCTCTACTCTACTCAAAAAACACACACAAAATACACTACTAAATTTGGAAAATTGAGTAGTTTTTTTTAAGTTTCTTCTAGTTTCGTAGAAAGTTCTTTGCTTCTTTCTGCCTTCTGGTATGCGAGAGAGACGTTAATCTTTTTTTATTTGATTTATCAACATACAACCAAGTTTGGTAAGAGTAGAAATGAAATTGGAAATATTGATTTGTTATTATTAGTAATATATAGAAATTTGGTAGGATGATTTAAATTCTATTATTTTAATTATTTAAATTTTCGACGCTCTAGTAAAACTATAAAGAGCGGAGTTGAGTCTCACCACACGTGACCCGACACACCATGTCACCGAAAGAAGAAAAAAAGAAGTCAATGGTCTCTCTCCGCTACTTAATGCGGTGAATACCGAGATGCTATTTTAGATTCTCATAAAAACATAATCTTGCAAAAGCACATGCTAAGATTTTTTAGAAGAAAATAATAATAGTTATTAATTAAATCTATAAATAAAATTCAAATTTCTATATTTCTTATGTATAATATCTTATTTGATACCTCTGGTAATTTATTTGGCAGTTACATTACAAGAAGTTACTTTTTCTTTGTAACCAAATATATCAGAAATATTGTCTAAAGTAATTTTGTTATATTAAATTAATTTAATATTTAATAATGGCTTTATAGTGACTCTTAAAGTACAGAAAAAACCTAAGGCGATTTTCATAAAAGTTAGCACAAAAAAAATTGAGACTAAAATAGATTTCTCTAAATATTTGATACGATACAATTTTTTCCCTAAATTAATTCTCATAGTTACAAAATATAAAGAAACATAATAAAAAAGGTTAAGTCGGGATAGAAGTCATAATTGAAATGTTTCATATTTTTCTATACAAAATAATTACAACAAAAAAGTTAAAATGGGCTTTTATCCACATATTTTTTAAACATTTCAAACTTTTATAGAACTGATAAAAAAATTCTTTTAACTTTTATAAATATTTTGTACATCGTTAAAGAAGAAGAAATTGTATTTTAGGTTCTAAATTAATTAAAATCATGGTTTCAAGTGCGGAAGCTTGTCCAAAACGAAGAACGCCGTTAAATTATGTAAGTGTCAATCATCGGAATCAAAAATGAAACACGGGATATAAACTCTTAATAAAAATCACTTTGCTAAATTAAATATTAGTAAATTAAGTCATTGTTTAGTAAATGAATGATGAATATTGAAATAAATAAATCTACTTAAAGTAAAGACGTAAGAAACTATACAATTGTCAAAAATTAATATATTTTTTTTAATTTTTCACGTTTAAGAGGCAAAAGTAAGTACTTACATATGAATTTCATTACAATTATAATTACAGATAATATTAATACAGTAGATACAATTCTCAATATAATTGGAGTAGTTATATCTCCAATCAAATCTTGATTGGAATCGTAAGGTATAACCACAAGTCAAGATCGGAACCTGAGGGAAATCAGACGTCATCAGACAACGTTGATTCAATCTAGTTAGACATTACTATTTCGTAATGCTATTTAAGTTTATGGTACGGTTAGTAAATTAGTATATATTTTAAATGTATTTATTAAATAGTTCATGCTAAATTCTATTTGTAGGCAGGTTGTAGGTTAGTGTAGGTGGGTAGTTTTTAAAGTATCGTGAATTAATAAATAAACAATAGACCTTTGAGCTTTATATTGATTAACACCTTTAAAAATATTTCTGTCAACACTTATAAATGCTGATCATATTATGAAGATATTAAAATATTTTCAAAAGAGAGCAAAATTCTCAATTATCATTTAAAAATATGAAATATACAACAAAATTGTACAATTATTGGCTTTTTTTGCCAACATTACCACCTAACTCCATACAAAATCTGCGAATGTGCAATGAAAGTGTCCAATTTGATGCGGGTCAACCCCGAGGCCAAATGTAGGGAATTCTATGTAATATGCCCATTATTCTGAATGTGACTTCTATATTGGAGACATCCAAATTTTTGCTCGCATACACGAGTATGTATATCTTTGTTATATATATATGTTTTTATTTACTTCTTTATATTGTGATATTTCTATATATTATGTTATATAGTAATAATATGATGAATTAATAATGTGATTTTAAGCTCGAATTTTAATATATTTTTTATTATGGTATATTTCTAAAAAAACAGAAATTTTGATTACGAAAGATTAATATGACATTTTCTATTATTACTATAACAGATAAAAGAAAAAGAAAGAAAAGAGGACCGTCGTGGCGCAGAGGCACAACGTCTGCCTGTAACGCGATGGTTACTAGGTTCGATCCCCACTCGGAGAAAATGGATTTTTCTATTTCCATTTTCTTCGCTCTGGCATCTAAGGCAAAGCACGGCGTTGATTTCCGCCACTCAACACGCAATGCCTCGAAAACGGCGGAAAAAAAAACGATAAAAGTACAGATTGTACTGATTATATAAAAGTATAAAAACACAGAGTTTTTACACAAAACCAGTGTAAATAAATAAAAATATATTAATCACAAATATGATGGAGATTGGAGATTAGTAAACATTATGTATGATTGAGGAACATGTCTTTCTTTTGTACATACATATGTTGTAGTTAAAACGTGGACGTTATAAAGCCCGGCGCTAAGGTTGGGCATAACTAATTCTTTGTATCATTGTATAACACTAACATAACAAAAACATTAACATTTCCTTTCTCTTAAACTAATATAATATTAAAATCCATTTAATTAATTGAGCCTAAAATTTATGGTAAAAATATTTTTAAAGTTATCCTTATTGAAAAGTTGTTTGACCCGGTATCACTTTCGTGTACGATTTACTGAGCGAATCAAATCTGACCGGCGTTAGCTTCCGCCTGCGTGGTCACGCGGGTATCATTTCGTGAGTAGTAGGGGTTGATTTTACCCCGATTTCCTTGTTTTCCTCCCTATTCCTCGGGCAAGCATGCCGTCAATAAATCTTGGCCTATATACTAGGATGACAGGATAGGAATGATAGGATTTTAGCTCCCCTAGGTTTCAAATAAAGCTTACGAATAAAAAAAATAATTTAGTTTACCTTATGGAATCCAAAGTAAAAAGATATGTATGTTTTTGTGAGGATGAGTAATGAAGGAATGTTCGAAATATATATAAGATGTAAGAGTGAGTGGTAAGTTAGGTAGAGAAAAACCTTGAATGATTTTCGAGAACACAGCGTCGATGTTACTAGAGGAAAGTCACGTAGAAAGCATGAGGGCCCTTATTTGTGATTACCCGCTAGGGATAAGCGTGAATCTAAAATAAGTATACCTTTCTCTTATATTAGAACTGGCTTTCGGCAAAGTTCTATAGTATATTCATTTAGTAATTGATACCACTCGTTTTTGAATTCCAGTTAAATTGTCTTCTAACAATGTGTCGGTATATTGAGTTTGCCAAATTCATTATGTATATTATTTTGATCAAAAATATATATTAAATTTTTATATATTCATAATCACTATATATTAATGCTTGGTCATCCTCCACTCTAGTAAAAGTAGCCTATTCATAATATAGGAAATTCCGGGTCAGCGTAGACAAAAGCCGGCATTGGTTTCCGGCACCTTTCACGCAATAATTACCTCGCCCCTCGGTTTTCTCATTATATATCGCAGTTAACATAAACACATTTATTTTATTTTATATCACCAATTTGAATATTTATTAAAAATTGCCTTATGAATTAAAGTATAAGAAAATTCCTAACGTTCTAAATATTTTTATCGACCCCGTTAGGGCAAACCGCTTAAAAATAACACAAAATAAAAATAATAATTATCTTCTTGTGCTTAAAAGGGAGTTCTATTTTCGTTAGAGCCTGTAATATTTCATTCCGCTCGTCAGAGTGTATAAAAATAATTGTACCTCACTGACGTTCTAGCTTTTGATTTGTCAGGGATCTTGTACATCAAAGTGATATTGTGAAAAAAGTATATTAAAACATGCTTTACGTAACAATGGGCGTCGCTAGATTAAAACCATCGTTCCGTAGAGAGAAGTTGGCGTGAAAACCGTCTCAAAATGATTACATTTTTTAATTAACTGCATGCATGCCTCTTAGCGAATAGGCTCTCGTGTTAGACAGACTGGAGGGCGGGAAATGCTGTAAAGTAAATTAAGGAGCCCTCTCTTATGATTAAATATATGTGTAGTAGTGTTTGATCGCAGTACACTAAATGTATTTAAGTATACTTTAAGTAATTATAATTAATTTTTCTTCGTAATTATTTAACCTATAATAATATACGGATTATTTTATACAATTTTTTTAACTTTTATTTGTTTAAAGCAGTCACATACATATAAAATATACGAAATATAGTAATCACACCGAGAATTATCCCATTAGATTATGTCTGTACAAAACTGATTAAAGAATAAATCAGGATAAGATATTTACATAGAACTACTACACTATTTTCATTTAGTTTTGCGTTTATTTTTGCGTCAACGCTCTCCTTTCTTCGCTTTACATTTCAATAAAATATTTATGCTATATATTTTTTTACTATTTTTTACAAATTCTGTTGTTATATTTATGTTGTTATATTTAAATTATATTTTTTTACAATTACTACCAATAAATTCCATTAGTATATACATAAAATATAACATACAATAAAAAATCAGTTCGTTTAATAATGTGGAATCCCTAAATTGGATTTACTAAGGACAAATTAATACTATACCAAAAATACGTGAGTTGATAATAGCATTATAATAATTTAATTCCGGGGATTATTTCTATTGCGCACTTAATACTAGTTCGACCAATTTAGCGTAAAAGCTAATACGATGAAACAAAAGACGCCGATAAATTATACGCCAATTGAGTACAAGATTAATATTATAATGTAACATAACATTTTAAAGGATATTATATATTTATTTTTTCTTTTGTTAAAAATTAGTCATATTTTTACCTGGTTGTGATAAAATCTAGTGCTAAGGCATTTTGTTTCCTGCTGTCCGCTTTACGAGGCATTACGTGTTAAGTTCCCTGATTGAAGAGAATGGAAATGAAATAGTCCTCCTCTGAGTAAGCATCGAACCCACAACCGGACGCCGCGCCTCTGCGCCGCGACGATACTGCATGATACTTTGTAATATGTTATTATTCTCGGTTGTCCAATTTCCACTCAACATAGTTCAATATGAGCATTCAAAATGTAATTGAAGTACTAGCTATGATCGTGGTTTCATTTTTTTGATCGACAAGAAATAATTAACTAATCTGTTTGATTGGTATAGCATAATACTTTATAATATGTTATTATTTTCGGATGTCCAATTTCCACTCAACATAGTTCAATATGGGCATTCAAAATGTAATTGAACTACTAGCTATGATCGTGGTTTCATCTTTTTGATCGACAAGAAATAATTAACTAATCTGTTTGATTGGTTGTATAATGCAGTATTAGCTGTATCTTAATTAAGTTATATCGCCTTTTTGACAAAGGGACTATCCAAAACAAAAATGATCCTTTTAAATCTGTAGGTCTAGTAGGTAGATAAACATGAATGTTCAACCATTTGGATCCCTTAATTGTCTTTCCCTTAATTGTCTCTCCCTAAATTACTGACTTACTTAATTTATTAAAAAAATCGATAAAATATTTGTAAATACACAGTAGGATTAGTCACAAATTGGACAAGCAGCAACTTGTAGAATAATATATTTCATTCATATATAAATAGATTAATGACATACCCACTAAATACAGAAGCATATAATAAAGAACTTAGTATTATTTATTCAATTGCGGTTGCAAATGGTTACGAACGGCGAATGGTGGATGGTTTAATTAAGAAGAAGGTTAACCAACAGGTGATGGGTCTTTTATATCCAACGCCACCTGAACGTGTTGTCCATAACTATAGATCTAGTTTGTTATATTTAGGACCAATATCTGAAAAAGTATCAAAGATATTAAGGGACAATGGCGTTTATGTGGCGTTCAGAACTAATAACACTATTCGCCGTACGCTTTGCAATGGCAAGGAGAAAACAGAGGTTGGCAGGAGGTCGGGTGTTTATAGGTTAAAATGTGGTGGGTGTGACGGGGTATACGTGGGTCAAACTGGTCGTAGTTTTAATATTCGTTATAAAGAACATACTTCCGCGTATAGGAATAATCGTCCTGAAAGATCTAATTTCGCCAAACACTTATTAGAGTCAGGACATAGTTTACCAGACGATCATTCCTATGACGTACTACATACTTGTAACAAAGGATTACGGATGGCCGTGTTGGAACAGTTAGAAATAATAAGATACGGGGATATGGGAACTATATTTAACGAGCAGGTGAATGTTTCCTCCTCTCCATTATTACGTATTTACCAACACAATCACTCGAATCACTGATCTAATAGTACTACGCAAATTCATATATAACATACGAGTACGTTGAGCAGTTGGCTCTTACTGGCCTTTCACTCACGTGATTGGCCGCGTGACTTTGAGTGGTAGTGGGGAGGAGGAAGCATATTAATAGCGGTGTGGTGACGGTCGGAGCTCACTCGGTGTTTAGCACTTGTTAGTCAAACATCTCCTGATGATGCCTCGTTGAGGGGTGAAACACGTGTTGAGAGTTTAGTAACGGTGGTAGTTTTGTTTCGCATTGCTTACTGCACGCGCATTTATCAGCGGGCGGGCGGGCGGTGCACTTAATTGCATAACTACTACTGCATAGCGGAAGTAGCTATATATAAGTTCCTTTCTGAATTAAGATGGACTTCCGCAAAGTAAAGCCTGATTCTATTAGATACTTGTAGAATAAGCTGCATGTCATACCCATACAACCACAACATTATAGTTAAACAGATTATTAAAAAGTACAGACAGAAAAAAAAAATATAGGCAATACAACGTTAATTGTCTACCCAAAAGCATTTGATAGTGTGAATCGTAAATACTATACATATATGGACGACTGCTACAATAAGGTATTACGTTAGCATACAGGAACATCATTAAAGCATAATTAGATAGTAAAGCCAAATTAAGCATTGGGTGAGGTATCTGCTACAGAAAGAGAATTAATATAAGGGAATTCCCTGAAAGTACGAAATTATTTTCTGCATTACTAGAAAGCGTATTTCATAAATAGCATCACACTTTATTCCAAACATAGCAGGGTAGGCAGAGGGACTACAGGTATCGTGGAAACTTAGTGTTAAGACACTACGTTCCCCGCTATAGATATGAATAGAAATACTATATTCCGTGCCAAAACGAATTCGGAGAATTTTTTGAATTGATTGAGTATACTGACAGGAATAGACTAACAGAAATGTAAATGGATCATATGCCCAACATCGTAAGTCAACAGGAATAAACTGGAATGTGCTGTAGGACGCTTCATAAAGAAACACTAAAACAGGGATATGTTGTAATGATAAGATAATGTATTTTTGGTTTTCGTATTAAAAAAGCTTATATTTATTATTATAGATAATTAATCATTAAGATACTTCCAATTCAGTATATCTATTCACTACTGATTCATGATTTAGCCTTTAAAAAAACGTACAGTATACATATAACATGTTAATTTTTTTTGTGATGTTCTCTAAATGTGTACCTTGAACTTTGGTATAGACCAGTGTTATCTAAACGGATTTTCAAAAAAAAATCCTTAAAAGATAAAAAGATTGACAATTGAAAATTATTGGACATTTCTTTTTATTATAACCCAGCAAAGCGTTAAGGTAAATAAATAATATTTTATTGTGTTCATTTATTATTTTAGTCAGACGCTAAAATGATTTTAGTGTTAACAGTTTTCCATTTTCTGCCTTTCCTTTTACACCAAGCAACTTAGAATAAAATCATCGGAAAATGTGTATGAAAATATTTGTAAGTATTTTTCAGAAACAAATTCGGAAAAAGAAAACAGTTTGAGCTATTTATTCATTAAATAGCCACCACATGCTAATATTTAGACACCGTCCCTTCCGCCTGAATAGCCTCAAATCACTATATTTAACTGTTTTATATATGTATATATTTACTTGTTCCTTACATATATATGTATATTAATTTGTATATTTGGCCGGGAGAAAGCCTAATAAACGTAAACGACCATTAAAATAATTGAAGCGTATATTCATTTCCTAAACATTGTTTCATTGAATTTCTGCTAAAATAGTTATTACTCATATCACATAATAATTGGGTTTGAGGTACAAGGGCGATAATTAAGGGTATGTTATATGGAATCCATTTTCTCGATTTAAGTCTCTATTTAACACGAAAATAGAACTTCTATAATAGTTCGAATAATTAAGTAATTTTAAAATTTCATATCAATTTCAATTACATAAAAGAAAATTTGATAAAAGATAGACCGATGACACTTTGTCTTTATTAAGTGAATGATGAAGCACTGCACTGAATTATTTACCTGAGACCTCATCGAGATCTCGATATGATATATTTTTTACAATTCAAATTTAATTCTGAAGTTTTATCCTGCCAGAGTAGGAAGTTAAAAATAATTTATCCGATTGTGAATCGAACAACCATTATGTATATCAGAATCTAATACTTCGAAATGTATAACAATCATAACAGAACATAATATTTACTTTCATAATGAGATTTCTTATGGTTAATCATTTTGTTTACTCTTTATTAATAGTTTCAAATAAAAATGATGTAGAATTGATTATGAATAGAAGGTGTTGAACAAATGTTTAAATTTCTTTCAAGGGACTGTATTTATAGGATATTTGTTTTAGTTTCTTGACCAGAACTAGAAGAAGAATTGATCAGATATATATTTTTATCAATATCGATATCATACTCATATATAAAATACAGCCTCATCACTATATAAAATAATATTATTAATGAATTTCATTTATTTGTGGTATATGGTTATTTTAATTAACAATTCTTTTAGCAATATCGAATATAATTTCTTGGAATTTTCATTGAAATTTCTTTGCGTTTATTTCATGATTTTTATCATAAATATTTTTACAGCACAAAAAAATCTCATTTGTCGAAGTAATATCAATATTTAACTTATTTTAATAATCCGGCTACTTAGTAATTTATTAACGGATAAAATTGATTAGAGCTGAGTCTTGAAGTAACATAGAATAAAATAATCAAGAGTATTCGAGATCAATAGAATATTATGAAATAGATATTTTTATCGTTATTTCAATTTTAATATGGATTATTATATATTGTGATAATTAGACGAATGATTATATTTATTCCTCTCTTTTAGTTAGCACTGTTAAGTAGTCGACGTTATATAAAAAGAAATCTATACGTTGAGTTACTTTATATGGCTATGCTATAGTTTAATCATTGGGTTTATTATAGAGTTATTTTTATGGAAGTTATTTACATTGTAAATTTTATCTTTTAAATGAAAACTGATATTTGTTTTTTTTTAGCTTTACGCCTTATTCTATTCATAGCAGAGAACGCAGAGGGAACCGTAAGATGAATCTTGAAAACCTAGTCTTAAGATACTTCGTTCCCGGTTTTCAGCCTTTTCTAGGTATTGTGAATTAAGTGGCGGAAGTCAACGCCACTTTATATACAGTTGCTAGAGCGAAAGTAAATGAAAATAAAAAATTCATCTGCCTCGAGTGGGAATTGAACCGACTAACCATAGCATGCTTTTTACGTGACCTTCCTTCAGTATCTTCGTTACTGTGTTTTCGAAAGTCAACCGAGGTCTCCCCTTACCTCTCTTACCATTCACTTTCCATCGTATATCTTTTTTACCACTTTTTCGTCACTCATTCTTTTGACGTGCTCAAACCACCTGAGCACGTTCTTCTTCATTCTTACTGTGACATCCTTACTGGTACCTATCATCCTGTGTACCTCTTCGTTGCGGATTCGGTCAGCTAAGCTGACTCCGCATATCCTTCGAAGAGAATTCTTCTTCTGTAATACCTACGATTCACTGCCATATAACAGCGTCGGAACCAGAACTGTTTGTGTACGGCCAAACGTGCAGCGACGCTGACGTTCTGCCGTCTTAACAACGCAGCTAAGGCACCGTTCATTCTGACTACCCCGCTAGGGATAGAGCGTGAAGATATGTATGTATGTATGTATGTATTAGTGGCATAGTTGTATTTCTGTTTTCACGTAAATATAAATATCTTCAACTAGTTTGTACACTGTAATTGACTACATAAAAGACAAACTAATGTAATAAAAGTAAAATAATACTTTTATTTTGCGGTAGCTTTTGTAAAGCTTTATTTTTATTTTTATCTGTGTGGGAATCAAAAAAGTGACCAATGAAGTGATTTTAGATTCTTATATTAATGTATTTAATATTGCGTATACAATATACATATCTTTTACAATTTCAATCTTTTTTTTATAGGTATGTTAAAATGACATTTTTTATGAATATGCATGTACAGACACACACTTAAATGTTAATTCATAAATACCTGTCCATAAACAATGTCCTGAAAATTTAGTTCAAAATGGGCGCTGCCTTCTCTGTCATGTGGAACTTAAAATAACATACTAAAAAACAACCAAACTTATTTAAAACTTTAAACGGAAAGAGCATTATTGGAAGAATAATAATTCTGATATAAAAATAGATCTGTCGCCAGGAAGCAAGTAGCAATATTTGAAGGGATCTTTAATCGATAGCCTTTTACAAATAAGTGGCGAAGTTAGATGAAATTAGATACTTGACCTTTTTCCCAGTGACTGCCACTGATTGCTCTCATTCGAACTAAATATTTTCTGTCTGAGAGCTTTTAATCCTTTGAAAAGAATCTTTGTAATTAAAATAAGGTTACACTTTATAAATGTTAGTTAGAATTTTATATTTTTCAAAATATATTTTTTTATATAAATTTCATTATAATTTATAAACTTAAATATTTCAAGTCTTTTTAAGCACAACAGAAAAATATATTACAATTTCTTTGTGATATAAAGCAAAAATATAAGACAATGTTTTTATTCTTTATTTCAACATTGGGTTACAAGTATTCTAGGAAAGGTGTAGTTGCGGATAATTGTAAATTTTTTTTATATTTTTTTCGTAAGTGTTTATTTAAATTTAAAAAGCCAAATACAAAGCGAGGCGTTGAGTTGTGCCACTGAATATGAAATGTCTTTAAAGTTATTCTGAACTAAATGTTTTAACACTATGAAATGTCTTTAAAGTTGTTCTGAACGAAATATCTTAACACCACTTTCGACCTACTGTGCTATATGCGGTAAAAGAAGAAACGTTTATGATTATGTAAAATACCTTTAAAAGAAAATGTGGTCTAATCTGGCTAAAAGACAAAAAGATAGTAGAAGGATGTTTTTTAAATTTCTCTCGATTTAAAATTGAAATAAAAAAAAGATAAGTAAAAAAATATCCATATACATATCTCATAACACGTGAAAATGGCTATAACACGTCGACGTCGGTAGCTCACAGAGCTGACTGCTGATTTGATTAAAACCGAAGCAAGCCGAGGGCCAGTGCTAGTCGTGTTAATTATTTCCACGGGTACGTTTCAATACAAACACCGAGTAAATTGCAATCTAGAACAGAATTGTAATTTACTTGAAAATTGTTCACAGAATTTCATAGTAGCTTTAATGTAATATGTTTGTGGGTTTACACGTGACATTTCATGCCTATTGCAAAGTACAAATTGTAACCATCGCGTCGACCGACTCGTTTTACAAATAGGCGTATAGTTTGGCGTTTTAAATGTTTCTCTATACTTTCAATGTTAGTAATTGTACTTGGACTTAATATTTGGGAACAGTGTATTACAGTCTATGCCACAGGTTAATTACAAAATATCAAACGTTCTGGTTCCGTGTGAAATTCCTTTGAGAGAAACGATTATTTTAAAAGGTCTTTCACTTTAGTATATTAATACAAAGGCAAAGGCAGTATTGCCATTTACTATGTGGTCATCTCTAGAATTATCAGAAATCACCTACTATTCAAGATGTGAGAGAAAAGAAAAACTAATTAGAAATAAGTAAAATACTCTGATATATTTTATTAGCTGTAAAAAAATATTTAATTCTTTGATTCATTGCTAAAATAAGTACTTTTTAATATTTGGTAATGTCTTTATATAATATATATATATATATATATATATATATATATATATATATATATATATATATATATATATATATATATATATATATATATATATATATATATATATATATATATATATATATATATATATATATATATATATATATATATATATATATATATATATATATATATATATATATATATATATATATATATATATATATATATATATATATATATATATATATATATATATACTTAACCTATACTTAACTATTGTTATTGGTATCTTAAACTTTTTAACAACTTCACGGCAGAATTCTAGACACCTGTACTCGAGCTCTTAACTTATAGAAACTGTCCAAGTTCTATAAGCACTAAGACATGCGATCGCATATATGCGTTATGCTAAAATTTATTGCTAAAAATACTCACTTAGCAAGAGAGAATTTCACGTTCCAGCTATAATTTGTAGTGTAGATAAGCACTTATAATTAAAAGTAATCGAAATAATGCATAACCCTAAAAGATATTTGAACTGAATTTTAAAAAAAATTTTTATCGAATTTACCATTTTATTTTCCATTTATGAAATCCTTATAGGTTTTCCTGTAATCTACAAGCCATAAACCATATTCATTATTTTTTTCAAATTTTTCGGCCCTGTAGTTTTGGAGATTAGGGGGGGAGAATGTTCAATTTTCATGAATATCATCGAAACTATTTATTTTAAAAAAATAAAAAAAATATATTAAAGATCCTGATAACAAGCCCTTTCATTTGATATATGACTCAGTAAGGTTCGGAATTTTTTTTTTAATTACCTAATTTGTTCCCCGAAAATTACTCTTATTTCAAATAAATATTTTTTACAAATAATAGTTACACATCTGTGTTCGGGTCAGGGCATTACACTATCCTGCCAAATTTCACCTGATTCGGTCTAGTTGATTCAGAGAAAATTGGCTGTGACAGACGGACGGACAGGAACACGAGTGATTCTATAAGGGTTCCGTTTTTTATTTTTGTACGAAACCCTAAAAATAAATAAAAACGCGAATTTTCATGGTATTTATAAAACTTTTAATTTAAAAAGGCGACTTCTTTTTTAATACGCGTTAAATAAAAATGTGGTTTTCACAATATCAATATTTAAAATAAAATTTAGTATTAGTTAGTATTCGACGGGTAATGGAGTGTTTCAACACTGTCTAGATAGATTCATATAGTTCCTGCAGTTCATCCTGCCTACCGTGCTATGAACGGGATAAAGCGTGAAGATAAAAATATATAGTACTACTACTACTTTGCGCTAAAAGCATAATACTAGAAATTAATACAGCAAGGCTAACAATAGATAAACATGGTTCAATAATCGATACATTTATCTACATATGTATGTATATACAACTATTTCACTTACAACGTCTTCCAAATCAACGTCTTGCAAATTGGCTTTCGTGAGTGACAGATTCCACGTACCCAAATTAGTAAGTTTCAATAGGTTAGGTTACTGATGTATTATTAACTTGCCTTGTTCTGTATTTAACTAAATTGCTCGGTACATATCCCGCACATAGTAATGTAGGCAAAGGGGAGAAAGGATGGAATATTTAAAGAAATAGATGAAAATTTAAACCTACGAATCTTGTAAAACATGCAAGCGCTCTGGCCACTAAGCCATGCGTTCTTCATTCGTTGAAATTGGCTCAGTGGTCAAATCGCTTGCGTGTTTTACAAGAGGCGTGGGTTCAAATCCCGCTGCATTTAGATGTTCCTAATAGTATTTTTTCCATCCTTATTGTGGATTTACACCTTAAAAATCATAAAAATACAGGAGAAAGTGTCTTGATACTGAAATCCTCACTTTTTTTCTTTTCGGGAGATTGGATATTTAGTGGAGGAATTCAACACCACACTTTAACATGTTATTAGAGCGGATAAAATGAAATATTTTTTTATTTTCAGATCCAAATATATAATCGTCGCACTTATCCAAACCGTCGTGCACATTCAAATGCTGTGCTATACTTTACGTTCGCACCTTTGCATAATAAAAGCCATTTCATTTAAAACTAAATAAGTGTATAAGTATAACGGTATAAGTATACGTACTTCATAAGTGAAAATATTTATATTTAAAATGATATGGTTTTCTCATTACATTTAAATAAAACATGAGTTTAGATTATATTACCCATCTCAAGTCACTAAGCCCGTCGGGAAAGACATGTTATTATGGTTCTAAATTAGTTAAAAAAATAAATTTGTACTCAAACCCCCGTGACAACATTTGAATCTTTGAGATTATGGGTTCAAATATCTTTTAGGGTTATGCATTATTTCGATTACTTTTAATTATAAGTGCTTATCTACACTACAAATTATAGCTGGAACGTGAAATTCTCTCTTGCTAAGTGAGTATTTTTAGCAATAAATTTTAGCATAACGCATATATGCGATCGCATGTCTTAGTGCTTATAGAACTTGGACAGTTTCTATAAGTTAAGAGCTCGAGTACAGGTGTCTAGAATTCTGCCGTGAAGTTGTTAAAAAGTTTAAGATACCAATAACAATAGTTAAGTATATATATATATATATATATATATATATATATATATATATATATATATATATATATATATATATATATACTTAACTATTGTTATTGGTATCTTAAACTTTTTAACAACTTCACGGCAGAATTCTAGACACCTGTACTCGAGCTCTTAACTTATAGAAACTGTCCAAGTTCTATAAGCACTAAGACATGCGATCGCATATATGCGTTATGCTAAAATTTATTGCTAAAAATACTCACTTAGCAAGAGAGAATTTCACGTTCCAGCTATAATTTGTAGTGTAGATAAGCACTTATAATTAAAAGTAATCGAAATAATGCATAACCCTAAAAGATATTTGAACCCATAATCTCAAAGATTCAAATGTTGTCACGGGGGTTTGAGTACAAATTTATTTTTTTAACTAATTTAGAACCATAATAACAAGTCTTTCCCGACGGGCTTAGTGACTTGAGATGGGTAATATAATCTAAACTCATGTTTTATTTAAATGTAATGAGAAAACCATATCATTTTAAATATAAATATTTTCACTTATGAAGTACGTATACTTATACCGTTATACTTATACACTTATTTAGTTTTAAATGAAATGGCTTTTATTATGCAAAGGTGCGAACGTAAAGTATAGCACAGCATTTGAATGTGCACGAAGGTTTGGATAAGTGCGACGATTATATATTCGGATCTGAAAATAAAAAAAAAATTGTTTTATCCGCTCTAATAATATGTTAAAGTGTGGTGTTGAATTCCTCCACTAAATATCCAATCTCCTGAAAAGAAGAAAAGTGAGGATTTCAGTATCAAGACACTCTCTCCTGTATTTTTATGATCTCTAAGATGTAAATCCACAATAAGGATGGAAAAAATACTATAAGGAACATATAAAGCCATTGTAATGCGGGATTTGAACCCACGCCTCTTGTAAAACACGCAAGCGCTTTGGCCACTGAGCCAATTTCAACGAATGAAGAACGCATGGCTTAGTGGCCAGAGCGCTTGCATGTTTTACAAGATTCGTAGGTTTAAATTTTCATCTATTTCTTTAAATATTCCATCCTTTCTCCCCTTTGCCTACATTACTATGTGCGGGATATGTACCGAGCAATTTAGTTAAATACAGAACAAGGCAAGTTAATAATACATCAGTAACCTAACCTATTGAAACTTACTAATTTGGGTACGTGGAATCTGTCACTCACGAAAGCCAATTTGCAAGACGTTGATTTGGAAGACGTTGTAAGTGAAATAGTTGTATATACATACATATGTAGATAAATGTATCGATTATTGAACCATGTTTATCTATTGTTAGCCTTGCTGTATTAATTTCTAGTATTATGCTTTTAGCGCAAAGTAGTAGTAGTACTATATATTTTTATCTTCACGCTTTATCCCGCTCATAGCACGGTAGGCAGGGTGAACTGCAGGAACTATATGAATCTATCTAGACAGTGTTGAAACACTCCATTACCCGTCGAATACTAACTAATACTAAATTTTATTTTAAATATTGATATTGTAAAAACCACATTTTTATTTAACGCGTATTAAAAAAGAAGTCACCTTTTTAAGAACCTTTTTAAATTAAAACTTTATAAATACCATGAAAATTCGCATTTTTATTTATTTTTAGGGTTTCGTACAAAAATAAAAAACGGAACCCTTATAGAATCACTCGTGTTCCTGTCCGTCCGTCTGTCACAGCCAATTTTCTCTGAATCTACTAGACCGAATCAGGTGAAATTTGGCAGGATAGTGTAATGCCCTGACCCGAACACAGATGTGTAACTATTATTTGTAAAAAATATTTTTTTGAAATAAGAGTAATTTTCGGGGAACAAATTAGGTAATTAAAAAAAAAAATTGCGAACCTTACTGAGTCATATATCAAATGAAAGGGCTTGTTATCAGGATCTTTACTATATTTTTTTTATTTTTTTAAAATAAATAGTTTCGATGATATTCATGAAAATTGACCATTCTCCCCCCCTAATCTCCGAAACTTCTGGGCCGAAAAATTTGAAAAAATTAATGAACATAGTTTATGGCTTGTAGATTACAGGAAAACTTATAACGATTTCATAAATTGAAAATAAAATGGTAAATTCGATAAAAAATGTTTTTAAGGAAAAAACGTTTTCAAGGGAAATATTTCAGTATATTGTGTACGGAACCCTTTCCACGCGAGTTCAACTCGCACTTGACCGGTTTTATTTTTATTTTTAAACTTCTCTAATAAAGTATAAAAGAAATAGTTGCACTTTATAGTTAAAAAATAATAAGGTGCACTTTGCGTCCAGTCCTATCTTGCGTAATTTTAAGACAAGCATACAGAAGATCAACATCAACATCTCATGAGTATATCTCCGAGTTATTTAGCCCTTAGTAGCCTTTGCTCAGCTCTTGCCAGTGTATGGCGATGTGAATACGTTTCCGTAGTACTAAATAACAATCTATTTTAGTAGATAACAATCTATTTAGGTGGTGAATTGAGGAGCTGTTATTGTGAAAAGCCAATTAAGAAAGCGGCTATGAGAAATAATAACTTGGAAAAGAAAGGGGGAAGACCAGGGATACCAATTTGATTGATTAGATGAGGATATGAAAGAAGTGGCTCAAGAATGAGGGTTTATGTATCTGCATGTCTAAAACCAAATGTCGAGCAAATAATTACTAGACTAGATCTTAATTATGAATATAATGTTATCGCATTATATGCAAGTATTGTAATAATTTAATTCAAGACTGAAAATTAGATTAAGCTTTAAACATATTTCACATAATTATTTCTAGCATTGCAATTTTATTGTGAATATTTCTTAATCCCAAGCAAGACCACTCAGAATGATAACTTCATTATTTTTAGGGTTTCCGCTAGGTCGAGGAAACCGTATTATATAATTTGCTGAGTTGATCCCTTCAGTGTCCATCGAATCGATTGGATTACTCGTATTTATATTTATGTGTAATGAAAATATAACAATTGTTTATAGTTTTTAATATGAAATGAATTGTAATAATGCATGAGTAAAAATCTGTTAAAAATATACAAAAATTTAATAATAAGTACCGAGAAAACTTCTAAGACAAGAGGAATTGAATTTTTAACTGTTGTGTATACTCCTTCAGGTATTTAATATGCTTCGAACATTTTCATTTTCACCGATCTGGTAAGAAAAGGCCAACGCCTTGTTGAACCCAATGATTTCACTACTAAAATTCTAGCAAAATATCGACAAATATTGAATGAGAAAGATGATGCTCATAGTTTTAAGCTATAACGTTATACAATCCCATAAATTTGTGAACTAATAATATTCGAAAGCTTTTATTTTTAATACCGAATACAGCATCCCTGGAAATTCAATAATTAGTGCTAGATACAATGATTTGGCTGCACATTGATGCCACTACATGAAACAATTGAGTGGATGCAATATGATATATATTATAGTGATATGAGAAGATTCCTTGTAAATAATAATATAAGAAGATTCCTAGTAAACCAATATCATGTAACTAAACTGATGTAACTCATATTATTATACATATATAAAAGTGCAATTTCTGGTATTTTACTTTATAAGGATTTGGTAGTTACTTGAATTTTATTTAATTAAGCAAGAGTATTTATAGATGTTTCAATATCTATAAAGTAAAGGCGGCGGTTAGCAGGTTCCACTCCCACTTGGGGAGAATGGCGCATTTTATTTCCATTTTCGTTGCTCTGGTATCTAGGTAAGCGCAGCATTATATTCTGTCACTTAACACTCAATGCTTCTAATGAAAAGTAGGGATTGGAGTATCTTAACATTAGGTTGTTCTTCCTAAAGCGTGAGGTTAAAAAAATCCCAGTGGCATCAAAAAATACATTTTAGAGGAATCGTTGTAAATCGTGATTTAAGTATACAGTAAATTTGCTACATAAGTCCCTGAATTGGTTAAATACTCAAATTTGCAAAAACTTGTTACTTTCACAAAGTTTGCATGTAAACATATTTTTTTATATAATATATCATAAATGTCGTCTGGTTCATGTACTTCATATGGTGAAAATATGCTTACTTTTACGAGACAACTTAAAAATATAGTATCTTATTTATATCTTGCATCGTAATAATCTATTACTGGCTGTGCTAAACACGCCAGTGAATATAAAAGATACCATTTTTTAAAAAAATATGCTGATATATAAAAAATACAAAGGAAAATTCCAGTTTCCTAAGCTGAATTGAATTGTCTATCATCGTCATTACTTTAATTGAATAATTTGGTTGTATTTAAAATAACGGAACTATAATGATAACAATGAAATACTTAACTAATAACAATGAAATTTTAGGAAATTTGAAATAAGTTATTCGAGAATATGTTTTTCAAGTCAAGCATAATACATGCATTTTTATAGTCTCAAAAGTAGTAACAGCAGGATCTACTACTTAGCAATACATAATTTCACAATTTAAGACAAATGGCCAAAAAAATGGCCAAAAAAATTGTCCTTTTCTTTAGTTTTCTAACATAAGTTAAGAAAATTGCCGTGAACTCTCGCACACTTATCTATACTTATATCATGCCCTTATGGACTAAATGAAGGATTCATCATCGCCGGGTGCAAACTATCAAAGCTACAAACATGAAATTCAAATTTTGATATTTTCTTTGGAAAAATTTACGAAAGATTTATTTGTGTGTGTAACGTTTTAAACTTTTATTAATTATAAACAACCTATAAATTAAAATTAAATTTAAAAAATACAAATTTGAACAATTAATGCACATGTCCTTTATGTCCCCGATAGTACAATACAAGACAAGACAAGACAGTACCTAGAGTAGTTGTTTATGAAACAGCTAGTAAACAGTAAACTAAAAAAGATGAGGGATACCCACCTATCTTACTTCACTACTGCTTTTGTAACCACCAGCGCCTTTAAATGTATTATAAATAATTCTATGGAAATCTCCATCACTCCGTAGAGCGCAAAATCTTGCTAACACAACCTCCCTGTTTAAAAATGCACTTCATTGTATCAAAAACAAATATTCCCATATATCTTATACAAAAGTTAAGATTGAGACGGTATTTAAGAGAACAATACAATATTACAACCGTCACGTACATTAGCCGATCAAGCTATCGAGGTCGAATGCGAACGTGAAAATCCATCAGCATCTAAGTATTTTAAAGGGAAATCTTGGTTGGAGTAAAATTAAAACAATGTATGTGAGACAAAGAGACTGGAGTGGTTAGACCTCGCTCATTGTTCAGTCGCCCTGCTGCTGTTTCTTTTAATTTTGTCCTAATTTGCTAGTTGAAAGCGTTTTCACCTTATATAAAGTTACTTATAATATTTTTAAAAGAATTAAAAGATCGTTTATATATTTAAGCATATACTTGAAAGTTGCCAATTTACAACGTCGTTGGATGAATTTTGTAATATTCTTTATTAAAATGTATTTCTGATGCAATTTAATTTTCTTTTCCTGGTAAATACCACTAACTAACTTGTAAATCGATAATATTATTTATTAGACAAAGTTATAGCTTGTCACTTTTACCATGATACATTTCTGTGATACAGGAAGCATTCTTTTTTAAGGAACCATATAATATAGCTATTATGTATAACGATCACAAGCCTGTAGACGTCGCTTGTTCAACCATTCTTCAATTTCCTGAGTTATTAGATAGGGGAAACATGTAATGTATAGACAATTAAACATGAATATGTATAGACATTTTTTAAAATATTTCTTAGTTATAAAATATTTCTTAGTTCTAATTGAGGCTGTCATGGCATATTAGAAAAGCGTTGGATGATTATGGGCTGGTAATAGTGCGGTGTTTATTTCCACGCATTGTCTTGAATTCAAACAAAGTAAGAAACGATAATTTACATAGATAGAAAAATATAATATTATTTTCAGTTTAGTGCTTTATTATTGATTGACAATTATTTTAGCGGCACGTTTGTATGCACATGACGTTTGATCGGGCTTGGCACAAAGTTATACTAATGAAGCTGCTATGGATTGCCTAAGAGATTGTGCATATGATTCTTTTTCTTTCGACGCATAGCATTACGGTCGTTATCGACAGTACATGCTTGAGCATTCATTCCTTACCCGTAAACGCTGGGGACACACAAAGCTGTGTTTTCTATTCCTTATACTGTTTATCCTGCACATCGATATTATGTTACAACCTAGTAACATTCATTGCTATGCGGGTGACAGCACGATGGATACATCATATTGTGGCAGTGCAAACATCTCTGGCACACGTCAGTGAGTGTCGGAACAAACTTGTATTCGAAATCGAAACTTTACTCGGCCATGTTTAGAACTGGGGTTGTCGTAACCACGTACATTTCAACTCTTAAATTTCCTACCCGACACAACATTAGAATCTTCAAGAAGTGAGTACACCTTTTTAAAAGGCCGGTTATGGATATAATATAATATAATGTAATATATGATAAAATAAGTTCACAATTAGTATATCATTTACAGTAATAATGAGGACCAATTATAAAATATGACTTTGTACATCTTTGAAATTATTTTAAAATAACACAAGAAAAAATATTTTCAAAATCCCATTATTCCTTTCACCTTTTAAACCTCCTTTTCCTTTGTGAGTCTTAAAAGTCAGATGTTCAAAGAAATGTCTTAAGAGTCCCTTGTCTCATTGATTGCTGCAATTAGCTAAAAGTGCTATTTTCTCAAAAAAAAAAGCTTTAGAATGTAAAAAGATGCTTTAATTATTTGTTAAGTATATAATAAATTGGAAAATGTATTAATTGTAAGTTATTGAGAAGCGGGAGGGATTGTTGGTTAAGATAAACATGATATATGATTCATCTTCGTAGATTTTAATAAAATAATTGTAGAGAAGCTATAGTGACTTAGAAGCGTAGTATCTCTCTATGAACTCGATTGTAGGTTCAAATCTCAATCTGGGGTATAAATGGTTTTAATATTATTGCTCTGGCAAAATGATTGGCGATAATTATTTTTGTCAATATAGATGTCCAAAATCATATGTTAAGCTCATTAAAATAATTTACACATTATATATAAAATTTCTAGACTATGCATATATATTAAATGTAATATTGTAAGTCTTAGTACAGAAATACTAAATTTATAAATAGTAATTACATATAAAACGTTTTTAACTAAGTAAATAATATAAATATAAAATACATAATAATAATAATAATAATAATAACACTTTATTGCACACAAGAAAATGAGAAGAAGAAATACAAATAATACATATTATGTGCAATGGCGGCCTTATCACTACAAGTGATCTCTTACAGGCAACCATTCAATAAAATATATAATAAAAACAAGAAAAGGGACGGTGCAAAAAAAAAAATAAAGCATTACTCCAACTTTACTATTATATACATAGACATACACATACATATATACATACACACATACATACATACATACATACATACATACATACATAAATACATACATACATACATACATACATACATAAATACATAAATGTATACATACATACGTGATAACATATTTATAATTATAGGGAATACTGACTTAGGTAGTACTTTTTAAGCTTACGCTTAAATATACCAACTGTCTGAGATTTTCTGATCTCCTCTGGCAGCGCATTCCAGAGTTTCACTGTTTTAATAGTAAAAGAGTTTCCATAGCATTTGGAGCGAGAAAGAGGGATTTCTAGGAAATTGTTATTGTGGGAACGGAGGTTTTGAGGGTGAAGGGAGCTCGACCCCAAGAACTTAAATCGTTCTTTGAGGTACAGTGGAGTGACAGGATGGTACAGGATAGTGTAGAGGAGAGAAAGAGAATGTAGATTCCGCCGTTCTTTAAAAGTTAGCCAATTTAGTTGGGTACGGTATTGTGATACGTGATCGTACTTCTTCAGACCAAAGATGAACCTAATTATGATATTTTGCATCCGTTCAAGTTTATTTAGCAGTTCTTGAGATAAATCTAAGTAGCACGAGTCAGCGTAATCGAGTATAGGAAGAAGAAGTGTTTGAGATAGAGATATTTTACTTTTTAGTGGCAAAAAGTTTTGCCATCTTCTTAGACTTCCTATAGCGTAAAAAATCTTACGGCTAAGCTTAGAAATTTGAGGCGACCAGGAGAATGTACTGTCCAAAGTGATTCCCAAATTCACCACACTAGCACTTTGCTCTAAACAAATATTGTCAAATAAGATTGGAGGAAGAGGAGAAGGAATTTTGAATATTTGTTTAGAGGTTCCAAATACACAAACTTTAGATTTATTTGGATTTATAGACAGCCCAAACGACCTACACCAGTTGCTAATGATCTGTAAATTTGAATTGATAATGTCAATCGCTCTGGGTATGTCGCCTATCGAGGCAGTCTGATAAATCTGCAAATCATCAGCATAAAGATGATATGATGATGTTAAGTGCTGAGTAAGAGTGTTAATGAAAATGGAAAACAGCAAAGGAGACAGCACACCTCCCTGTGGAACGCCTGCTATGATATCACATTGAGAGGTTTTCTTACCGTCAAATGTAATGCACTGAGTGCGGCCACGAAGGTACGAAGAAAACCATTCAGTTGCTTTTGGTAAAATATTAATAGATCTTAAAATGGCTAAAAGAATATCGAAATCTACTGTGTTGAACGCGTTAGAAAAATCTAACAAAACAAGAACAGTAACTTGGTGACTGTCAATACTATATCTAATATCATCACAGACTTTGTTGAGTGCAGTTACTGTGCTATGTCCTGGGTGGAATCCGGACTGGAAGGGGGAAAGTATATTGTTATTGTGTAGGAAGCGGTATAATTGCTCGTGTGCTATTCGCTCTAAGACTTTAGAAAGGAAAGGAAGTATGGAAATGGGACGGTAATTTGAAAAGGAAGTAGGGTTGGATATTTTTGGTAAAGGAATTACTAGTGAATGCCGCCAAGTTTCAGGGAATTCACTAGAAGAAAGTGAGTAATTATAAATATGACACAGGACGGGAAGAATAGAATCAAGACTAAGCAAGATCATACGTCGACTTATACCATCGCAACCGATAGCATCAGATTTGATGGCTAACACATGTCTTCGTATTTCTGCTGTTGTGACAGATGTAAAAAAGAAGGGATTTGTTGAAGGAATAGGGAGTGAAGATATAGATTGAAGGGTTTTAGTTTTCGTGTTATTGTCCATCAGATCGATAGCCGTAAAATGTCTGTTGAGCAAGTCCAAATCCGTACAGTTGTTTAAGACAGTATCACGAACGCGCCTACCTCCTATTCCCATTGTATTCAGAAATCTCCAAGTTTTGGCAGTATTACTGCCCATGATCGAAGAATGTATGAAACGGCGTCGGGCATCCCTACAGGTTTTATTACATCTGTTCCGCAGTTTTTTGTACCTCAGCAAGTTTTCGTCAGTAGGATTTTTTTTGTATTTAAATTTTGCAGTGTTGCGTTTTACCATAAGAATCTTTATATCTTGAGTTAACCACGGAGCAGGGAGATGTTTTATTTTCACTGGTCGAAGAGGGGCATGTTTATCGAAAAGCTCAATTAAAAGAGAAGTAAAAATATTAATTTTATCATTAACTGTTGGAGCACTAAATATGCAGTCCCAGTCAATGTTATTTAAGTCGTACATGAATTTTTTGTTATCTATGTTATTAAAACATCTTCTCATCACCACCGTCGGTTTCTTTTTTGGTGGACGTATCTTGCATGAGAGATATACGAGGTCGTGATACGAGAATGCATCTGCTGACATTTGTCCAAATGTAGCAACTCGCTCAACAGACGAAACTATCATGAGATCCAGTAAAGATGGTGTACACCCAGGGAAAAAATGAGTTGCGTTTGTAGGTAGGATATTAAGGTTAGAGCTATTGATAACAGTTTGTAATTGCCTTGCACGTGAGTCATTTTTAATCAAGCAAGTATTAAAATCCCCCATTATAATAGTGTGGTCGGCACCAGGAGCATATTTTTCTAATACAGCCTCAAAGGATTCGAAGTAATTTACATGTAAATTGGGACTGTAGAATACCCCGAGTAAAACTTTATAAGAACCAAAAAGAACTTCTAACAAAATATGTTCAGCAGAATTCGAGTACGTAGATGGTGATTTATCTAAAATAGAAAAAGGAATGTGGCTGCGTAGGTAGATAGCCACTCCCCCTCCACCTTTCTCCGTCCTATCATTCCTTATTAGATGAAACCCTGGGAGGACATACGAGGAAGAAGGTAAGGATGGTTTGAGAAAGGTTTCTGAAACTAGGAGAACGTGTATACTTTTTACATCAAAGGAATCAAGTAGATCAGGATAATGGGCAGGAATGCTTTGGGCGTTGATGTGCACAACATTAAAATTTTTGGCAAACGGATTAAATTTGGTGACTAAGGAGGAATTGAGAGGTTCAGGAATACTATGAAAACTATCATCAGACGTAGAATCACACTGATAAAATAAATTACTATCAGTACTTTCACTTCTAGAACTATCACTAGTATGCATTTTTTTGAATAAATAAACAAAAGCAAACAAAAATATGTAAGTATTATATAAATATAACTAAAACGATAAAAATTATATTTATAAATAAATTAACCAATATTAATAAATATATGAAATTTATAAATACAAATATTAATAAATATAGTAATTTACATATATTAATAAATATATTTTACTTAAAATAATAAAGTAACGTGAATTATTTTTTTTACACCCACCAGCTAGCATAAGTAAAATTTTCCTAACCAAACAAATAAGTGAACAAGATTTAACAATAATACAATGAAGTAATCAAACCATAATATTTGATAATTTTAAAATTAATATAGTAATATAAAATAAATGAAGGTAAAAACCTATAAAGTTTGACTCAAACTTGTGGTCCAGACACGACGCACGTTTCACTCTGGCTTACTGTAGCGTAGCATTTCGTAGCGCTCCGTAGCACAAGTCGTAGTTTAAAAACAAGTTTGTTTAATAATTATTGGATATTAAGGGCATAATATAATCGTTATAAACCAGTTAAAATTTAGTATTTAATCTTACTATTACTCTTGTGTTATATATTATAAAGTATGTAAAATAGTATAATAACCCAGTATTTACAATCGTAACAGTATGTGATTAATGTAGTACAATCTAATCTAGGGATGAACCCGGATAGATAAGGAAGCCTTTAAAGTTACAGTTAATCTTATTTATTGCATTGCCTAGTTAAAACTAATCTTATCCATTGAAAACCAAGTACAGTCAGCGTCAAAAAAATAGGTACACTCAGAGTATTCAAATATATAGACACAACCAAAAAGTCAATAATATCGGTACATTTAAAACTTCATATAGATCGGTACATTCAAAGCGCCATAAATATAGTGACACTCATCCCGTCATCGGTATCTAAGCATTGTAAGTATTCAAAAATATGGAACACATTAGAAAAATAAACTTTATTGCTTGGCATTTAAAATATAATTTGTCATGGCAATTAATATTAAAACATTTTATATATAAAATGAAAAGGATAGAAACTACTGATATCCTTTTCATTTTCAGCATGTCGTCAGAGATAAGTCTTTTGTTTCGTAAAATTTGTGCATTGTCATTTACGATACTTAATGCGATGCCTTAATTCACAAATCGTAGAAGTAAAAGGGGGCAATTAAAACATCATATTAAATTTAGTTTTTTTTTAATATTATAAAATCTCTTTGGTCCATGAGAAAATATGGGATACACTACATGACCATACAAATTCAACTTTGCAAGTATCCAGTTAGAGAAGAAAGGTGAACAATACCCCATAAAAAAGACGTAAAACTGAGAATCCTCTGTCCTTGAAGTTTTTTAGCAGTGTAAGAATTCATATTTGGAAAAATAAAGTAAGAAAACGAGGGAATAAACATTGATGTATGTAAATTGTCACACCTTCGATGCACAGATGACATTGTCCTATCTGCAAGAACATCAGAAGAAATCGATACAATGCTAAAAGATCTTCTAATCGAAAACGAAAAACTTGACCTGAAATTTAACCATGAACAACAAAATCCATGAGGAATGGAGAACGGAAACGGAAAATGGAGAGAGAATGGAAACGTTCAGTTTTTGTGGGAAACAACCAAATAGAGTACACAGAAGAGGACAGTAGTATCTAAAACAGCTGATCGCCAAACTATTTAACACATGCATTTTTTCAGTCCTTAGAAATGATAGTAAAACATGGTGTGTAACGCATATCAACACAAACTTGCTAAATGTCAAAAAGCCGTGGAAAACCGTCGCCGGTGCCGTCCACAAGATATAGAACAAAAGTTCAAGAAATAGTACAACAGACTAAAAAAGACTGAAATGATGATGGGCAGGTCACTCAGCAAGAGGTGAAAAAAAGGTAAAAATGGAGTTAAATAGTAACTCAATGGTACGCAAGAGAAGGCCAAAGAAGGGGACGCAGACTAGCTAGACGTTGGCATGACGACATAGCTCCGGTGGCAGAAAGAATGTGGCATAGAGGAGCTAAAGACAGAAAGTAATGGAAATGATAGGAGGCCTTCGCCAACAGACAAATAGCTTTTTAATAAATATAGTTTGAAAAAACTAAAAAATACGCTTTTTGAAGTATATTAAATTAAAAAGTAAATTATAATTCTTAAAACAAGTAAAAGACAGTAATGATCGAAAAATACTAATATTATTGTGAAGAAAATGGTGGGCGCCTTGTGCCACATTTTTCGTGTATTAAGCAACTGAAACTATATTATGCATATTTATAGAGATTGAGTATGAAGGGTAAGGAAAAAGAAATGACCAACTCAATAGGAAATTATAATAATAATAATAATAATAAAAATTCTTTATTGTACACCCAATAATATATAAAGAAATTAAAAAAATGAGAACATACGTTAGTACAAAAGGCGACCTTATTGCTAAATAGCAATCTCTGCCAGGCAACCTTAATACAGAGGAAATAGCAAAATTGAAGTAGGGATGGGGTGCAAGTAATATTTAAGTAGTGTATAAAATATACATAAATATGTGCATACAAACAAACATATACATACATACATACATATACATATATACACATACATATATACATATATATACACATACATACACACATATACATATATATACATACACATACATACAAACATATATACCTACATATACATACACATATACACACACATACACTTACATATAAAATTATCACATTATTAAATGAGAATAAGTATTACGCAATAAAATATCAAAACACAAAAATATGCGTGCTGTATAAAATAAAGTAAAATAAATTAATCAAAGTGACAGGTAGTGTTTCTTTAAGCGACGCTTAAAAATTAAAAATGTTTTGGCATTTCTAATATCGAGGGGAAGGGAGTTCCATAACCGACAGGCAGTTGTGGTAAAGGAGCAACTATAAAAGGAAGAGGCATGGGAAGGAATTTTTAAGGAGAGGTTACGTTTCGAGCGAAGACACCGAGAATGTGACTCGCCCAAAAATTGGAAACGTTCTTTAAGATATGGAGGAGAAATTGGATTGAACAGAATACAGTAAAGAAGATGAAGTATATGAGTATTCCTGCGAAGGCGGATCGGGAGCCACTTGAGTTTCTTACGAAAATCTGAAATATGAACATATTTGCGTAAACCAAATATGAAGCGAATTCATAAATTTTGAAGGCGCTCAAGTTTATCTAATTGGTCCTCTCTTAAGTCAGGGTAGCATATGTCAGCATAATCAAGCATCGGTAAAAGGAGAGTATTTGCTCACGAAATTTTAGTTGCTACCGGAAGAAACTTACGCATGCGTTTAAGAGATCCTAATGACGCAAAGATCTTTCTACTTACCTCACTTACCTGTGAATCCCATGACATATGGTTGTCCAAAGTGATTCCAAGATCTTTTACCGTTTTACTATATGGTAAGGAGTCATTATTAAGAAATACTGGCGGTAAAGTCGAAGCATCTATTTTTGAAATAAGTTTAGAACTACCTATTAAAATCAGTTGAGTTTTTTTTGAGTTAAGATGCAGACCAAATGATTTACACCAAGTGGATATATTCCGTAAGCTATTGTTAATATCCTTGATTGCAGCAGTTAAACTCAGTAGATCAGCTTGGTTGTAAATTTGTAGATCGTCTGCATATAGATGGTAGAAATTATTATTTCATTTCTTTTTTATTTAATAAAAAAAATATTTTTTTACTGGTTAATAAAGTAAAAATTAAATAAAAAAATAATATATTATAAAATAAATTAAAAAAATAAACATAGACTAAAAAGCAACATTTTCACTGGTACGGACGGGATTCGAACCCGCGTGTAAAGTCATCAAAAAACCTGCTACAAGCTGCACTTCAGACCGCACGGCCAACGAGACACATACGATAATTAAGAATACTGACAACTTATATAAATCACGGTTTCTCAGTCCAAGGAGAGTTACTCAGTTACAAGTGAAACTAATAAAAGCGTATTAAAAAATAATAATCGCACATACTATAGAACTAATCTTAGACTGATTAGAAAGCTATAATATAAAAATATAAAATAGACATTGCTATTTTATATTATAGGACTAGGACGAGGTATTTTCATGAGGAAATGTCCCAAATGGAAATGTTCCAAAGCATTCGACATTTGTATTCCTCATTGCTATGATATAATTGAATATATAATCATCAGAGGTTGTTTTGAGACCTGTTAAAAAACCCTAACAATAAATGGGATTGGAAGTGATGAAACAATCTTAAATACCCAACTGGAAGTGTTTTACATATCCTAACGTATTTTTGTGCTGAAACTGTTAAACTTTATACATATTTATATTATTAGATACTTTGAAATTTATAGTCAATCAGTTTATAATAAAAATAACTAAGTTTCCCTGGATAAGGTATCTTGGCGTCATTCTTTTGACTTATCGTGTAAGCAAATTAGAGTTTTTCTTTAAGTTACTGAGATCAAGTGCTAGCTTACAAACTCCAAAAATGAAGCATTTTGCTTACGCAAAGAATTATGATAAATCTAGAATTGTTATTTTGCGGTTAACGCCGAAAATAGTATATATTTGAGCATGTATAACTATTATTTTATTTGAGTTTGGCATTGCGAGTTGAGTGGTGGAACTCAACGCTTTGCCTAATTTCCAGGGCGAAGAAATTGGAAATAGAAATATCCATCTTCCCCGAGCGGGAATCGAACCCACAAACCGTCACGTTTACAGGCAGACGCTACGCCTGTGCGCCAAGACGGTCCACGACGTTAATACAACTGACATAATAATTACTATCTTTGATAGATAGTAGAATGACATGTAAACGTTTTGAATTTGAAAATAATGCTTAGATACCAAATAACAGAATGAGTGTCACCATATTTATGGCGCTTTGAATTTAACGATTTATATGACGTTTTAAACGTCCCTATCTTTTTGAGCGACTTGAATGTACCGATATTATTGACTTTTTGGTTGCGTCTATATATTTGAATACTCTGAGTGTACCTATTTTTTAGACGCTGACTGTACGTGTATTTACAATAGTTATTTTTAGTGTGATATATGTTTATATATTTAAATTACTAAACTAATTTTATTTAATCGTGTCGTGACGCAGACTATCGTGGCGTAGCGCCTACCTGTAAAATGTGACGATTGGTGGATTCGATTTCTACTCGGGGAAGATGGATTTTTCTGTTTCCATTTTTTTCGCACTGGCAACTAGGCAAAAACGTGGCGTTGAGTTCCGTCACTTAACACGCAATGCCTCAGAAAAGGCGGAAAGCAGGAACGGAGAAAGCAGAGGCAAAGCAACGGAGTCTCGTAACACCAGCTTCCTATGGTTCTTTTGGTTCCCTCAGCCCACCCTGCCATGTGCAAGTGCCATGCATAATAAAATCTGATATTTAGGTTTCATTGATGCATCAATTACAATATAATTTAAAATTATCAACTTTTACCAACTTGTAATAAAATGATAATAACATCTTTGTGATATTTATTTTATATTAAATACCAAACACAATAAAATTTGTAAATTATATACTGTGATTTATTCAATAAAAAAATATTGGGTAATTTTTTTAAATAAATCAAACAACATATAAATATTTTTGATTTCTCGACTCCCTTACACATTCAGATGAAATACGCTCTTTTTTATTCCCGGATATTAAGCAATATTTCAAAAGGAATACATATATATTTTTTTGGACAAGCTGTCAGAGACAGGGGAAAATTGTATTTAAGAAATATTGTATGGAAAATATAAGAAGAATACAATAAATAGATAAAAGTTAATAGATTGATACATTCTATAGACTATTGTATTGTACAGACAAATTTGATTTTACTTGGGACAGTATTCTACCGTATAGGATCTAAATCTTATAAATGGGATGTAATTTATGAATTTCTACGATAAAATCAACAAGAAAATTGAATCAATGTTCACAATAAGCACTTAAACTATATAAAAGCTTTGATTTCTAAAGCACATAAAGCTTAATTTATTTCCATTCGTTCGCTAACAAACTTTGTGCTAGAAATCAACGTGTTCCCTTTGCTGTGACTGATGAAGTGGCAAATCTCTAAATTGACTGCGCTGTGGTTCTTCCGCATACATTCTCGTATAAATAACACTAGACACGTGATCAGCTTTCCAAACTGTTCTACATTAAGGATAGAAAAAATACTTAAAGAAAAACATATAAAAATTTGAACGCAGCGGGACTCGAACCCGCGCCCTCCTGCGAACCGTGCAGGCGCTCTCACCACTGAGCCATGCGTTCTACATCACGCCGCGTTGAAATTCTTATATGCTTTTTATACAACTTATATCGTTGTTAGCATCTCTGTATGTTTTTCTTTAAGTATTTTTTCTATCCTCAGTGTGGATTAACACTTTAAAAAATCATAAAAATGTTCTACATTATTTGAAAACTGTCGGTGCTTTCGTACAAATAATTCTTTTGGCAATTCTTACTGCAATTTTTATTGAAGTTTCATATGTAAGCGTTTTAGAATTTAAAGAGTCAAAATTATTGGTAGATTAATTATAAGATAAGGAAGACCTCTCTATCTTTGTCTCATATCTCTATATATTATACAAGATTTAATCATTCCTAGAAACAAATTTAAAATCTATATGATATTAATTTCTTAGTAAGTATTTTCATATAAATATTTCTTATAAGTATATACGAAGATCTTAATGGTATATAATAAATGTATTTATAAGATAATACTACCTACTTAAGCAAAATTTTTAGAGAAATTATCTTTTTTGATGCACTTAAATGCGTAAAAAATCTATTATTGTTTAATAAATACGTCCATATGCATAACAACATAACATAACAATTTATATAAATATATACTGTTTATAGATTTCCCGCTCTTTGGCAGTTATCCATTTTCAATGGACGGCGGGAACAATTTCATTCTGCCTTATTATAATTTACTAACTTAAAAGTTCTAGGGATTATTGTGAACTGCAGAAAAAGTAAAACGTAAAATAACAGCATAAATCTAAAAGCTAAATGGTATATTATAATATGAAATAATAAACGCTAACGAAACAAAATCAAAATAATGACAAAATTATAAACAATGACGTGAAACATTATATGTAGTTAAACAATATCTTTGCAAGTTCCTTTTAAAACGGAGTAGGTACGCAATGAACAACACTATGAAAGTTATTCTAATGACGTGTTAGGTTACTTAAGAAAATGAACTTGTTAGAGATAAGAGTTCTCTATAGAGTAGAAAAGTTAGAAATAAGGTAGATGTTAATTCCCAGAACCCTTTTAACTAGAGCTAATATTTGTTAGGAATTAATAGAAGAATTTCTAGAGATAGCTTTGTGTATTTTTTTCTCTTACCTGTTGAAACAGTGTGAGTAATTAATTAATGTACATGTAGTACAGTTCAGACGTATTTATTAAAATACGCAAGAAAACATAAACACTGTATTGTGTTCTTTAATTTTCTTCTAATTTTTGAGATATTACGCTTGAATTTCAGAACCAGAATCCGCCATCATGCTTTTTTCTCTTATTATAGTTAGGAATTGAATTCACAATCGTCACATTTACAATCAGACCTATGCTATAGACGACGACGTTCTGTGAAATTAAATTAAAAGTGAGATATTGGGTATCTTTAAACTAACTTTAGTCTTTTAATAAAAAAATATTTCCCTAAAATCAGTAGTTATCGTGCTTGCATTCCATTTAACAACAAAATCACTTTGGCTTAAAATATTTTTTCTGTTATATATAAATATCTCTTCTCTTTAATTCTGAAGTTCCAAGCTTGCCTTAAGTACAATTCATGTCATTTTTACTTTTGACATGACCTATCAAATCTAGCTGTGAGCGTTTTTATATGATCAATTTAAATATAATTTTGTGAAGCAAAATGTTTTGAACTACATCACAAAGAGTGCTTAACTTTTTATTTCAATTTAAAGCACTTGTTTAGTTAAGAGCACATCTACCAAACGTTACAGACTCCTTACTTAGTGCGTTCAGCACTACTTTTATTTTTAAATGTTTGAGTTGTTATAAAAAAGCTCTTAAAGCTGAGTTCTAAACTTTTGCTGCTTTTTATTCAATACAGTTTTAAGTTTCGTCATGTGTATAATTTAATTTTGAAGTGAATGAGGATTTGTATGCACTGTATTTTACAAGTTCAAGGTTGATATTTTAATTTTACTATATTTAAATTAACGTTTTTGTTATAGCCCCACACTTTATCCCGTATATAGCAGGGTGGGCAGAGGGAACAGCAGGAACCTAGTGTTAAGACTCTATTCTGCTTTTCGCCTTTTATCGACATATTGCATGTTAAGTGCCGGAGTTCCGCCTGGACCAGTTGAGCGCTACCAAGAGAAAATGGAAATGTAAAAATCTACCTTCGCGACTGGTAATCGAACCAATAACCCATCGTTAGCATGTCATAGCGTAAACGTACACCACAAATTAAATAACCAACATATACATATGATATGGACTGAATAATTTTAAACAGTTAAAAATCAACGATTTATAATTTCTTTATTCTTATTATAGTGTACATATTGTAACCTTTCTTGGTTTAAAAGATTTAGCTTCGTAAAATAGCACACTATCAACTGTATTATATTGAAAATTTTTAAAATATATTTAAATTGTTACTTTCCACATTCTAAGTTACGGGAAGATTTAATTTCAATATAATGTCAATCTCAATGGAGGAAAACGAAATCGCGTGGAGGCGGCAAACAGGATGCGAGAGCTGAGTTTGCGTTACGAAATGGGTTTCATATTAAAAAATAACAACGTAAACGCAAAACATGGCTCATTTTAAATATATTAAAGGTCTTTTGGCAAATAAGTGTACAAAGTAAATGCTTTGTGAAAAAATTTAGCCCTATGCTGCGGAGAATTAAAAGAACTAAGACACTTGCTTTTTGAATTCAATGTTTTATCTTAAGAGAGTTGGGAAATAAAAACTATACACTCCGTTTTATTTTAATTATTGCTTTTCGAGCCAGCTGCGAATCGGATGCTGTCATACTTTGGGACTAAATATGTTGGTTTAGTTTTATTATTAATTCTATAATAATAATACATAATTAACATAATAATTGGTAATTGCTTTTAATATATATTTTCGTTTTAATGTTTAAACATCTCACTCGTTTTCCGTTTATTGATAAAATATCGTCAAACTCTGGTACCTAAGGTACATTATCTTTAATTGTGACGTCAGATGAAGTACTACACTTTTAAAAGTCTTTAGCTTTAGTTTTTTCATTATTAATATAACGAAAAATAAATATATTTAATAATAATAATAAATTTATATCCAACTACTATAATTTAAAAAAGATAGTGGCAATTAATTAACATTAAGGCTCAAATAATGTTTACAGAAAAAAATAAATAGTAGTATTTAAAGTTTACAATTTAAACTAGAAAGTACCACTTAGAACTAATATAAACAAACAGTATCGGCGGTCGTATCGTCGTTTGCGGTAAATTCCAATTTATTTGCACGTAAAATTGCATTGTGCATCGATTCTAGGCTCTTGTAGTGAGAATATTCTGGTATATGAAGGATAAATTTTAATCAAAGTACGATAGATGATAACTACTTTAAAAATTGGTTATTTTATAAAAATATATTTAAAAAGATAACTAATATTTTTGTAGGTTAATTGGCTATATGGCTTAACACTAGGTTCATATGGTTCCTGCAGTTCCCTCTGCCTACTCTGCAATATGCGGGATAAAGCGTGAAGCTTAAAAAAAACATGGCAATGTTTTTCTATTATAATATACATTTGTAATACATATACTATATCAAATTTTATTGTGATACTCCTATATCATTTACTTACTTCATAATAATATAAATGTTAATTAATATTAGTATATATGTAGCTAAATTTCTATATTAAGAAGATTATACATGAGTCTTTGACCAGTATGTTGCCAGTGATAACATATGGTCAGATTTTTACTACAGCGTGCAAAAGAGAAAGATATAAATAATAAATTAAAAAAGAATCAAAGTAACATTAATTAGTGCTTAACGTATTCAAATTATATTAAAAGAATCGGTGATGTATCAGCATTTCTTTACACCATTTAAATACAGATGATAATATAATATACCAGACAAGATTTATAGAAATATATGTTAGCTAAAAATATATAACTGAGCTTTCAAAAAATGTTTAACTATTGCTTTATATAATATTTATGTATTAACTAAATTTTGACTAACATTTCTCGTAATTAATTAGACTAATTTGTCTTCGTATGTACGAAATATTAAATTAGAACAAACATAATTAAACATTTAAAATTGTCGTAAGAGGATTTAATACAGTGAAATAATCATTTTTAGACTAGAAAATGTACTGTAATGTATATGATATATATGTAACATGTACATGTTTATTAAAATAATTTTCAGTTCTTAGGTCTAATAAAACAGATTACGTATATCTAAACGCTATGTTCTTTCATCTAAAATAAAATGATCTATATAATTCAGCAGATAATATTTTAACAATTTTTTAAATAAAAACGCTACAAAAACCAAACTATTAATATTTGTTTAAAATTTATTAATTAATCGTTATAACATATTAATCTGTTCCTTCATAGAAGCCCTAATTTATTTATAAGACTCGGCCAAATAAAGACATCCTTTGTCTATATCATAATGAAACCGATGTCAAAGTTAAAGCATATTTTTATCAATATTATATAACTTTAAATAATAGTTACATTAAGTTAACACTCGATAAAATATTTTATATACGGTAGCCTTAGCTAACAAAGATTATAACAAAAATGAAATATCAATCGGGGCTGATGCTGTAGCCTACGGCACTATGTGAATGAAATTATGCAAAAATATTGTTTATGTAGTCATTAATATTATTTATTGAAATTACTCAGACTATCCGTCAGAATACTCTGAAACATATGGTCAATGTATGTTTCTATGTTATTCTTTAAACAAAAATCTGACCACTACTGCTTTCTAACAATAAAAATTATACTAAGACTTTTTCTATGTGGTGTTGCAAAAGTTAATCAGGTTACATTTACAATAAGCAACATTGAATGAATAACGGGAAGTAATTATGTCTATAGAATTTCTCGATAAGCTAACGTTAATCTATAGTAACCAAATTGTGATTAATAAATCCCGTAGGTTACCTTTTGTAAATATTACAAATTTATCAATACTTAATAACGTTAAAGTTATCAAAATTTAATTTTCTACACATTTTTGACACTCTTGTTACTATGATTACATTTGAATTTATTAAAAAAAAATATATCAATTTTTCCCTCCCTACCAAGTTTCAGAAATCAAAAGTTTTAAATTAGTAAATAGAAATTAGAATAGCTTGCCAAAGAATTTTCACTTCTGAGTTGTGTTGAGTTTGTACCAAAGCCATTTTTTTTAAGTTGAAACCAATAGTTTCTAAGAACGATAAAAAAACAAACGTTTCAATATACATTACGTAGAGATATGATTAGTTTATATTATATAAGTGGAAATCGGCTTGTTCAGGTATCTCTTCAATTAATATATAAATATTAATTGTCATGGAAATACTAAAAAACAAATTTAAGCTGCTATTATCATACAGTTTAAGATGCTTTTTTAGATAATAGCCAAAAAATAAAATAACATCTGTTTATTTTATCGGTCTATCCTGCTTATAAACGGAGACAGCTGAACGAACTGTAGGGAGAAGCCTACTACTGTTAAGCTTCCGTTCTCCACTTTCCGACTTCTGAGAAATTATACGTTACACTTTTTCTCTGTTGCTAGAACGTAGAAAATTAAATAATTCATTTTCCTTGAGTGGAATTTGAACTCACAAGTTGTAGCACAACGTATGTAGAGGACCGTAGTGGTGCAGAGACGTAGCGTCTGCCTGTAAACACGACGGTTTGTGGGCTCGATTCCCACTCGTGGAAGATGGATTTTTCTATTTCCATTTTCTTCGCTCTGGAAACTAGGCAAAAGCGCGGCGTTGAGTTCCGCCACTCAACACACAATGTCTCGAAAACGGCGGAAAGCGGGGACGGAGAAAGCAGGAACTAAAGCAACGGAGTGTCTTAACACTAGATACCTATGGTTCCTGCTGTTCCATCTGCCTACCCTGCCATAAAACACGAAGCTAAAAAAAAGTCCCTGCTTTGTCCGTCCCCGCTTTCCGCCGTTTTCGAGACATTGTGTGTTGCAAACAATGTCTCGAAAACGCACACTTTTGCCTAGTTTCCAGAGCGAAGAAAATGGAAATAGAAAAATCCAAACTTAAAAAAAATTCAAAAAAATCCTGTAGTGCAGTGTGTTGTGTTGAGATGTATAACCAATGAAGGATAAGGATAGTACATATACACTAACCAAAATGTATTTACCACAGTCGATGTAATTATTCACAAATTAAATGCGAACAACGGACGGTGGAAATAAAATTTACATTTCCAACTCCAGATTTGCATAAATCATGTCCTGATATCGAATAAAGATTGCTGCGTAACAAGATATAAATTATTCAAATTACAATTTGACACTTGTGTACATATGTACGTATGTCCATGCAGCACTGATCGACTTTTCACAGCGTATAGCATCTCTAATTAATTTTAAATTAATTCGTATGTTAAATTTTTATTGTATTTATTAAAGAATGTTCACTTACTATTTGGACCCGTGCAGAACCTTAAAAACTAAATTAAATTATAAAAAATAATTATCTAGTATTTAATATAATATTTAAAAGATTACCCTGTCTTTTTTTAAAAAAAAAAATATCTTAAGATATTTTTTACGTCTTTACGCTTTTTACTCATATGACAGGGTAGGCCGAGGGAACTGCAGGAACCAAAGGAACCTAGTGTTAAGATACTCCGTTGCCTAGTCTTCTGTGTCCCTGCTTTCCACCCTTTTCGAAGCATTGCGTGTTGAGTGGTTGAACTCTACGCCGCGCTTTGCTTACTATCCAGAGCGACTAAAATGGAAATAGAAAAATCCATCTTTCTGGAGTGGGAATGGAACCCACAAATCTACACTATGACGATTTTTTAACTATGCACATATTTCGTATTATAAAAACAATACACGTTATCAATTTATAGTGACATAAAATATAGCCGCTAAGTTAAGTAAACTGATAAAGCAGCCAGCCCTATATTAAGAGGCCGTGCTATTCACGCTCGCCTAGTTATCAGAGCGAAGAAAGCTTAGCATGAAATATTTCATGGAATCGAACCCACAGCATTCGCGTTTACAGTCAGTCAGTCAGGCGTTGTAAAGCTACTTAACAACGGCCCCACCTACGTTCTCCCTATATAAAGAATACAGGGTGGCATACAGCTGTAAAATAAACCCATATAAATTACACTAATGTTTTTTAAATCATAGCTAGAATTATGACGGCAAATGGAAAATATGGTGCACATTTTTATGATTCGTTGTTATAAATGTATTAATATCTTTTCGCGTAATGACTTTCTAAGCTATATTCAAGTCTAATTACTCTATTATCAACTTATTTATTGAGTAAATATGAATTTTACTTTTATATTAATTTGCAAAATTTCGAAATTCATTAAACAATTTTAATATTTTCGTTGGCAGTTGTAAAATTTTATGTACTAGTGATAATGTGAGAGAAAGTATCTATAATTTTTTACTCCAGTTGTTTGAGGTGAATGAATAATCATAAGATGAAATAATGGAAAAAAATAGATATAATACAAGAGGCCTACCTCTGAGAATGAAGAGGTAGGTAGATGAAGGGGTGACAGTTGTCTCGAAAAGGTATGACAAGACCGTAGCATTTGGTTGTTCTCCGTGGCTACATCGCCAAGGATAAAACAAAATTGCAATAAAATGTAAACGATTGTCACAGATTAAGTAAACCTTTATGAGTTTTTTTTTACAATCAGTACTTACAATCCAATATCATCAATCAAAAAAGCAAACCAAACAAGCAAAGCAAGTAAGACATTTGAGTAATTTTCATTTAATAGACATAATGTAACGATGTACAGTTACCAGTTAACACTTCATTTAAGATAAAAATCTACGATTTACATCATATAGTAAGGATTATTAATTATCTATATTACTTTACTATAGATAATAATAAATAATATATAATAGACTTATTAAGCTGTATGATATTTTTCATTGCGCATGTTTAGAGCATTCTACATGTGACGTTCCAAGTTTAAATCCAGTAGCTTACCGACCGCCGTTCTGAATGGACGTGTTCAGTGATACAAAGTTTAAGTTCGTTGGACTTTATGTGCGTGTTTGAAGTTGTGTTTTTATGGATTTGATACGGTAAGGAATTTTTTATGTAAATAAATATTATGTTAATTATTTTTTGTTTTTCAGAAAAAAAACATTATGTAATATATGTGTTAATGATAAAGAATTAAACTTAACATTATTACGCCTATAGATAATATTATTTTTTAAAGTATTTAAATTGTTCTCAGCAAAACGTCTCACTGTAAAGGTGACGGTTGTGGGCTCGATTTCAACTTGGGGATAAATAACTTTTTCATTTTCTCAATCTGGAAAGAAGACAATACGCGGCGTTGAGTAATATCACTCTACTCGCAATATCTCAGAACTGAGCGAAAGTAGAGAACGGAGTGTCATAACACTACGTTCCGCCTGTCTCTATCTCTCCACCACACTAGAGTGTGATGATATATAAGGCGAAGAAATTATTTAATTTCAATTGAATTTTTATTTTATTCTTTAACTAATTTATTAAATTAAACAACCAAAACACTAGCCACCAAGGAAAATTCAAAAATTATTAAAAAGTACTTTAGTTTAATATTAATAATTCAATATAAGTATAGGTCATTAAAAATGAAAATCACACCATAATGTTATTTATACATATAATCAATCTATTTGAAATAAATCCTTATTTAGCGTGACCAAAAATGTAAAGTAAACGCTAAGCTAAATGATAAATTGTTCCTTTAAGGAAATACGGTGTCTGCCGTTACATTTCGAATGAATTTAATTATGGTAATAAATTTTCGTGTTTTATTTTTTTAATGATATTTTTTAATATTGATCTTTAATGGTCTTAACGATATAAGAATATGTTGAAACGAAATAAATAGGATGAGAAAATAAAATATTTTTACTTAAAGATTTAAAAAAAAATATTTTTAAATTAAAAATAACTTTTATTTAAAGTATATATATTATTAAAATAAATAATATTATAGATAATTTTATGTGTTTTATACAATTTATTTCGTAATATTAATAATGAATTATGATAAAATTCATATATATAAAATAGAAGCTTGACCTTTTAAACATTTACATTGTAGTAAACTATCTAGGTTCGACATGTATGAGTCATAAGTTCCCAAGGCTTTCATGGAAACGGATCGCATTTGATTTTTTACTAACTCGGCTAGTTTATTTCATATATACTGAAAGGAATGTTAAAAATATATACATAAAACTATACTATAAAATTATAAAATTTAGACTTTTTTGGCTGTCGTGCTAAATGGGAACGTTTTTTACTTTGCTTAGTTAATCTGTTAAGAAGGGCATAGTTTTTGTCTTTTTGACGTGACAACGTCTTAAATTAGGTTGTGCGGCTCGGAGTCAAATATGAAAATGGTAACGTAACGATGTGTCAACTGTCACCGAACTATGATCGGTCCGCCGCGCGTATCACTTGACACATGTACAATGTTTTAGTAAACAAAATATATTTTGTATAGTTAAAATTTGTGCAATTTATACTATAATTATTATTCATATCAATAAATATTCTACCGAGAAAAAGACGTTGTCACGTAAAATTTTCGCCCGTAAAACCCACTTTACAGGCAACCATTTTTTTTGTTTCTAAAAAGTAATAAAATAGATAAAAAAAGGTAGTGATCATTCACTAATATGAATTATTTTTTATAAATAAATAGTTTTAATTTATCTATAAGTGCTTATATTTATAAAGGAAACATAATTTAATCTTATCAATTTCATCGTTTCGATACGCTACGTAAGTCTGCAAAGATATACTTGTTTAGAAAAACTGTTAATAGTATTAAATTATAAATAGATTTGTCGTTTAAAATCGTTTAGAAATAGAAAATATTTGCGTAATTCTCATATATACCGTATTATACTCACACTGCGACACACTGTTAAGTAATTGAATGGAATTTTCACTTTCTATAATTGCTTCACGTTTAATTTTAACTAAGCACCTGTTTACATTCAAATTATATATATTTGTAGGGAAAATATTTTGGTGAAATTTATATCTAATAAAATTAACAAAAAATATTTTTAAGTGTTTTTCCTTTGTGATTTGTTATCTATATATAGAGTTAACCTAATATAAAGATATAGACTAAATTAAGAATGATTTAGATCAATAATCATTTTTGATGTTATTGTGCTTAATATTTTATTAAATCAGTTATATATACACACCTTCACGCTTTATCCCTAAGGGGGTAGTCAGAGAGCACGGAGTAAAGCGCCGCGGGTTCCTTGTTTTTCACCTTGTCCACTGTCTTTAACTTCAAGATACATGCTGGGGTTCTGGGTTTGCGAAGGTCAATCGATATTAATCCTTATCTCTCTTACCACTCACTTTTGCTAAATGTAATTATAACCTTCAAAAATAGTGTACTAGATGCCTTTAATGATAACTTTAACGAACGAGTATGTAAGCGCATAATTTAGTGCCAGTCATCATAATATATTTGCACTTTGGTTTATGAAGTTATTACGTAAATTACACACTCGTTTATGTAAAGTGACATTAAATTTTAATTAGATTGTTGTTGTATTGTATTATTTAAAACTAATTATTGAATAATATTGGATTTAAAAGTTGTATAAGTAGTAAGGTTGAATAATAATGTTAGATTAGCTGTTAATTAATATATAAAAGTTTGTAAATTCACTTAATGTCATTCGATGTCTGTAACCAAGTGTGATTATGGATTCGATTCCCACTTGGAATTTTTTTTTTAGATTTCCGCTTTAGAAGGCAAGTTTCGACGCTAATTTTTACTTTATAACCCAGTGTCTTTAAATTCCACTATAAACGGAGAACAGAATGTTTAATAGTAGGTGATTTTCCTTTTGCCTCATTTATGTACGATATACATATGTTCATTTAGTGTATACATGTAGTTGAATAGTGAATCTATAAGCGGCTGAAATGATCAAAGCTCTCGGACGTGTTAAGTGAGAAATGCGAGCTTAATACTGATGCATGCGAAATCTTTAACACCCTTACTCTTCAATTAACTAAATTAGTTGTTAAATTACTGATTTGAAAAATACATACGTTTATATAAATGGCAAGATGTTTTAATTTATTTTTTATTGTTCACCAAATTTGTTAATATATAGATTTTATTATTACAATTGTTACGATTGTATAAATATTATATTAATCTGTCTTAATCTCAGACTTTTTTAATAATACTAGTACTATTTTATTTTACTTACAAAAATAAAAAAAAAATCTATTGAATACTATATATAATGAGGAAGCGCTTAAGCTATTTAATCATTATCAAGTAAATTGTTAAAACATCAATATACATAATATTGATGTTACTGCATTTTGTTTCTGGATATCTTGGTTAATTGGTTTTGGCCACATTGGCTCTCGTATATAAAAGACCTTGTAGTTAAAAGTTAGTAATGATGTATTTACTGAAATAGAAAAAAATGTAAGATCGATCACACATCGATTGACTATTGCTTGGTTCGAATCCCAGCTAAGTGAATGAATTATTATCATGTATTTGCTTTGGTTTGAAGTTTGAAAAGTGTCCAATTTCACCACTCAATGTGCAATATCTGTAAAAATTGCCTGAAAAGCAGAAATAGATATAGAATGAAGTTCAAAAGTATATATACATCAAAGCCATAATATATTATATAGCTTCACTATTTATAAGTACTAAGAGACATGTTTATAAGAAAATAACATGTCGTTCTATTGGACACGGGTCTAGTGACAGTTCAAAGGCTGTGTGCTAGATCTTTTTTGTGACATACGAATACATACCTAACTTCAAATACACATACAGAATAAATATTAAAATTGACATATAATATCACCAATAAGCTAACAAATTGTACAAAATATATATAATTTAAAAAAATGTTTCATGAGACAGTATTTTTTAGGCAAAAACAATGTTAAGGCGAGACATTTGTTGTTGAGTTGCGGTTCTCTACACGGTATAGCTTTGCAGCATGAAATCTCTACATCTATACTGAAAGTATATGAAAGCTTGTATAAACTATATACTTTATATATTTATAGTGTATGCTTTCATATACAGTATAAGTATATAAGAAAGAGCTTAGTAATTTTTATAAATACTAATGCATAATTGTGTAGTAGGACAGTATTTGACTATTAAAACAATAATAGTGAATTTGTTTCTCACTTGTGCCTATAGTAAAAAGTACAAAAAAGTAGTTTTATAGTAGTAAAAATAGTTTTCTTTCTTTTAATATAATAAGACAGGTAATGTCTTTAATTTGCATAGAAAACAGAACTTAAATTTGTTTATATAAAATAAATAAGTATATAATTTAACAAAATAAATAATGTATTCTTTAAACGTTTGACGTTCGGCTTTGCAAATAAAATTCAATGCAGTAAAATTGCTTTAACGTTATATAACCGCTTACCTTTATTTTGAATTTAAATTGCTACATTCCAAAAATTCATTATACTACAATATTTTTATAGAAAAAACACGTTTAAATATGAATACTTAATAAAAATCTTAAATCAAAGAAGTAATTTAAATTTAAAGGTTGTTTCTACCAAAAGGTAAGTTTAATGCACCGCGTTTTTTGTCAGCGGTTTCACTTCCACGGACTTTATTTGGCGCAGTAAAATGTTTTTAACTTTTAAAAATGGTTTCGTGAAAAGGCCAACTAGAGTACCGTATGGGATTCTTTTTGTACGGACATTGTAAACGTTTGTTCAAGTCTGACAAGCGAGTATGATGGACATAGTGTCAAGCTTACGTTCATGTTGAATATTTGAATACATTTTTGTCATTTTAGACGTTTTCTTTCTTATTTTTTTATATAGATACATAGTTTGCTTGGTTAAATAGAATTGTTTAAAAAAACGGGCAAACGCACTTATTAGCAAAGGTTATTATAGGGTTGATGACTATATCAATGACAAAGACGCGTGGAGTTATCAGTTCAGGCTTGGCATACCTGTAATACATTTGTTGTATGTATAATTGTTTTTTTTATTTAAAAGATGTGCTGAGGAGTTTCTTTCGACATTTCTTCTCCACCATGACGAAGCGCCTTTCCGAAATGGTAGTAGATAAATATTGACGTGCATAAGTGTATCTGTGATACCTATATGAATAAATGATTTTCGATTTTGATTATGATTAAAGGTTCGTTATGTTTATTTTCAGCTAAAAAAAATATGGTAGCTAGGAAAGTGTTTAGTAGGTTCGTATGTATTTATAGCATTGTTTAATGTATGATTGGGGACCGTCGGGACGTAGACACGTAGAGTCTGCCTGTAAACGCGATGGTTTATGAGTTCGATTCCAACTTGGGGAAAATGGATTTTTCTATTCTTATTTAATTCGCTTTGGCAAATAGGCAAAGCATGGCGTTGAGTTCCGCCATTCAACACGCAATGCCTCGAAAAAGTCGGAAAGCAAGAAATAGATTGTCTCAGCACTAGGTTCCTGTAGTTCCTGCGGTTCCCTCTGCCTATCCTGCCATGTGCGGGATAAATAGTGAAGTTAATATAAAGTCGAGATAAAGAGATAATCGAATATTACCTTGCGTAGAGTTAGGACCTTCAGATTAGCTAGCAAAATCGATAATTGCTAAAACTTTGACCTCGTTAAAAATTTAAACATTAATTAAAAACTAAAAAAACACGGGCAGACATAGTATTATTCTATTTTTATTATTAATGTACTTTTGCTATAAATTCAATATGGATTACACATTTTATTTGTTGTAATATATTTAAGTGATATATTTTTAATTACTTTGTTATAATAACTATTCAAAATATATACACTTTCCAGGTCATTCTTGCGCAAGGACACAATGTATAAGATGACAGTGACAATTCGTCATTCTGGTAAGAAGACAAAACGCATTATCACAAAATTTGGGGAAAAAGTTAGGAACAGAACATCTCAGTACTAGGTTCCCGGACAAAGCTATTTATGAAGCTATTTATATACATTCTAACTCGTTTTTTCCACAGATTTGCTTCTATGTTCAATTAGATAATAAATTAGAGTTATTTATGACACATGACATGTTCTGTGTGGCCAAAATTAATCTGACGGTCAGTATATATAATAGAGATTATAATAACCCTAAACAATCGATCGAGACCAGATTTGCTCATAACAACTTAAGTAACTATGAATCTTAATAATATTTATATAGAAGTACAGATAAAACGTTTTTTTTAGTAAAATGAAAGTAAAAAGAAAACATTATATATTCAAATATATTTTATATTAAGGACTCACTCAGTCTATCTAGCAAAAAACAAATAAACAAAATATTTTCTTTGTGAGTAATATTTTTCCATAAAAAATTTTCGTAAATTTGATGTAAATATTTAAATGTTACACGTGTATTTGAACTCGATCGCTATTTTTATAATTCCTAGCTTGAATATATATTCTGCGTGTCATAGAGGAGAAGGTGGAACTTTGTATTAAGATACTTAGTTTCCTATTTTCCGTTCAATTTTCGAGACGAGCTTTTGCGTGTTGGGTGGCGGAACTCAGACGGAACGCAGCGTATTACCAGGTTAAAGATATAAAACAATGCATTTCCTCGAGCAATAATCAAACTCACAGGCGCAGTTTGAGAATCTTAGCGATACAATTAGACACTGTTACCACAAGTTGTGGCTTTAACAAAGGAATAAAACCTACGTTGTTTATTTGTACCGTCAGTTGTAGGCGTTTTAACAAACACGTGACAAGGTTAAATTTCTCGTAGAATATTTCAAGGGTACATCCCACAAATGCCATACAGGAGTAAATTTCAAATTCCTACTTCTACATTCTGGATACTACGTTCAATGAAAAGGTAGATTTTTGAAATTATTACAGACAATATAATGTGTTCGTGAGGATGAATTATTTTGGGAGTAGCTATTGTTATAGAAGTTGCTTGCAAAAAACCATATTTGATCTTGCAGGATGATTATAATAGCAAATTGTATTGTACTACTGAGTTCTTACAATAAAGAATAAACAGTAGTTTATTTAGAGAACATTACGCATATTTTGAATTGTTTAGATTTATATAAAGAAAACAAAAGTATTGTTGTGCCCTTCTATTTCGACACAATATAAATGTCAGGGATGTTAAAAGTTTCGTGAAAGCCCAAAAGTTGTTAGTTTTTCTTTCTGTTTTATTCGCCACTTGACATCCGCGACACTAACCGAACTTCGCTATTTTAATGACGCCCCAGAGACAGAAAGTTAAAGACGTTTTATAGTTCTAGTTCTTTACATGTGGTCGCACTAGAGAGAATGTTTGGATAGTAATTTATTTATTTATTTATTTATTTATTTTCCACTTAGAATCAATAAGATGATCACTTGTGTACGTCAGATAGAGCGAACGGAGGAGTGTCAAAGGAGCCCAATTTGATAGTAAATATCGAATTGAGCCCCTCTGGAACCTACACACTCCATGACTTAAAACTAAGGTTACGAGGGTTCCAAGCGCGGCCTGGTGAGAAGAGCCCACAACAAACTCTGCCAGGTTTCCCTAAACCTATTGTGATCACTTCACAAACGTCACTCGAACTTATGAGCAATTCATTAATTCCATGCCGTTTTATCATCAATGTAATCCTTTACACTATAATAGGATTTAGTAATTAATTGCCATTTAACATAGATTTTAAATTTATTTAACGAGAGATCAAATACTTCTTTCGGCAGTTTATTGTAGAAACGGACACAATTACATGGGAAGGAGTTGCCTATTTTATGGAGCCTAGTGGTGGGCATAACAAGTTTATACTTATTCCTCGTATTAACATTGTGAACATCACAATTTAATCTAAATTTATCAATATTTTTATGAACATATATTAAATTCTCGAATATATATTGACTGTGAAGAGTCATGATTTTAAATTTTTTAAATTTATCCCTAAGGGAATCTCTGGGCCTCATGTTATAGATTGCTCGAACAGCCCGTTTCTGAAGAACAAATATAGTATCAATATCAGCAGCATTACCCCATAATAGTATACCATATGACATAATGCTGTGGAAGTAACTAAAATAAACTAGTCTAGCGGTATTGACGTCGGTTAAGTAGCGGATCTTTTTGATCGCATACGCGACTGAGCTAAGTCTGTTCGATAAATCGTTCACATGAGGGCCCCACTGAAGTTTTGAATCTAAAGTAATGCCCAGAAAAACTGAAGTATTTACTAAATCTAGTTCCCCATCGCCAATTTTTACAATAGTTTTGGCAAATTTAACATTCGGGAGTGTGAATTTAATACACTTCGTTTTCTTCTCATTTAACAGTAAATTATTGACATTAAACCATTGGACAATATTTGAGAGAGTATTGTTCACATTGTCAATTTCATCATGTCCTCTATTAATTTTAAAAATCAAAGATGTATCATCTGCAAATAATACTATCCCATGTTTGTCCTTTACAAGGTAAGGTAGGTCATTAATATAGATAAGGAACAGAAAAGGGCCTAATATCGAGCCCTGTGGCACCCCCATTTTGACAAATGACCCGGGAGAACGCTTTCCATTAATGTCTACTTTCTGGACTTAAACTGGACTGGACGTAAAATAAATGTTGCTGCTTTTGCGCAGATTCGATTCAAATTTATATATAGGAATTAATTTAGTTTTTTTTGTCTCAGACTGTAGACTATATTTCACATAAATAGGCTAGAAAGCGAAAACTTAGTAATAAGACTTTTTTAATTGTTGAGTGACAGAACTCTACACCGTACGTTATCTATTGCCAGAATGGGGAAAATAATTCTCTCTTCACTTTTAAAGTTAATGAGTGAAACTCGATACGTTTGTACTCCTTGCCAATAAAAAAAAAATGCAAATAATTTATTTCGAATCGAATCCACGACCGTCGCTACGACAGTTCCAAATAATTTAAATAAATAAATTAAGATAGCCGCTTCCAGGCTTTGTCTCCAGTCTAGACACTGAACGTTAAAAGACACTTAACTATTACACTAAGCTAGCTTCCAACTATTTAATGTACAAAATGAGATGTTTCATTAAACTTAAATTGAATATGACTTTAGGGAGACAGTCTATTTATGTTACTTGTGCATAAATAGCCGGCTTGGGATTCTGACTTCTCATATAATAGTTTTAAACATATCTATATAACAAAATTTATTATTAAAGTTAATATATATATGGAGTAAACTATCATGATTGTTAATTGGACAATTGTGAGACCAATTCTTAATTGATTTATTTACTTTGTAGTTTGTAATATATTTTTCTTGTTTTTCTCTGTTTTTTACACAATGGCAAGTAGAAGAAACTGTTGGAACCTATATTAAGACACTTCATTTTACGTTTTCTGTCTTTCAAGGCTGCGTGTTAATTGGCGGAAATCAACTTTGCCCTTTGTCTTGTTACAAGACAAAATACCAGAGAAAATGAAAATTATTAATTTTCCTCGAATGAGAATCGAACCAAAGAATCGTCGTGCTTACAGCCAGACGCTGTGATTTATTAAAGTAATCTGAATTTACTACTTTTATTTTATTCATAGAAAAATAAGCAAGTGGCTTTTAAATATATACCTAAGAACTTAAATGCTTGACTAATAAAGTCTCCAAAAATATTTATGCCTTTTTTAATACATTAATATTATGATAAGGTGAGTATCAATTTCAATTATTAGCAAAGTATTATGAGTAAAATAAAAGTTAACTAGAGTATTAACTTAAACTTTAAATAGTAAGCTAAAGTAAATAGAAAGCTAAAAAGCTACTTGTAAAGGCTAATCCTCTCCATGGCTAAAGCTCATAACTTTTTAAGTAAAAAATATTAAAGAACAAATTTAAGAGTGCGTATAGTAAAAGCTTCAAGAGTAAATAAATGTGTTTCAACAGTCTTATAAGGTATTTTTTGCTCTTACCATTTTAAAAACATAAATAAATAAATATCTCCACTGATATATCCCGCAAAACAGGATATATGTAGTTATATGAAGTAATAATAAATAATAGAAAAAATATTTTTCATGGAAAACGGAGACCGTAGTATCTTAGAATCTTGCGTAGTATCTTAACTCTAGTTGACTCTTGACACTAAGGTCAATAGGGCTAATATAATGAAAAACGAAAAAAAATATATTACAATTTGTAGGTACAAGTTCTCAACAATTTAAAACGTATAAATATTAAAGGAAATTATCCACTATCATACTTAATAGAATATTCATAGTCATAAAAAATTAAAAAGGTTAACTAAGGGTGAAAAATAAATCTTATCTCTGGGTGGGTTTGCATTAAACTCGCTGTATCCCCTCGCATTAATCTTCAACGCAATTGTGTTTAATTCCCATTTCTTCCTTCCAAGGGTAATAAATCAAGTTAGTATACATAGCACGACACCCTGCTTTGTTCACAGTACAATAATGCTACGCCTCTATTGTTTTTAGTCGTGGACACTGAAGTAAACTTTACCCTTTATTAGCTTTCGTGTTATACAAAATGTTTACATGTTAATTATTAATGCCATTGTACTTGATGTTATAATATATATATATTTCCTGTAGGCTCGTTTAAATGACAAGAATATTGTAATATATGTCATAGAAAATGTAACGCATAGCATAAATTTTAATAATATTTTTTACTCGTATAAAATACGAATACATTATCGAAAATAGACTCCGGTAACAGCGTAATAAAACATATTTGATACTATTTTGAATATATGCTGATATATATTTTAATTTATATGATATATTTTGGAGTTATATGTTGTATGTGATATATTTTAATTAAGAATATTAAATTAATTTGTGATTTTGAGTCCAAACAAAATATTTCATTCGAATAAAGGAATCGCATTCTTGATAAGCTTTAAGCTCAGTTAGAATTAATTACATTAGAAAAAGACCTAAAGTTGAAGACCAAACATTGTCATTGAAAGATTGTCATCGAAATATAAACAATTATTTTATTGAAAATATATACTTTTTTGTAAATTTTCGTTTGTAACTAAAACTAAAATAAAACGATCCAATTTATATCGAATTTGTAGTACGTTCTAAAAATGAAATGAGGTGATGAAATTATAATAAAAAAACGGTGTTATACCTCTCGATTAGTACTCGTAACTCGTACAAATTTTTCATACGTATCCGAGGCTTTTATAATTTATTCTTATTTTTTTGTTATTTTTTTAATATTTTCTTCCAAATCAGGTGAGACGTAGTACTGACGTTTAGTTCCACCACTCAACATAGTATCTCAGATTCAGACGGAAAGCGGGGAATATTAAGTTTTCCTGCATATCTTGATATAGCAAGACACAATTTTATGTATTTTCTTTAATTATATCAAACAGTCCCATACAAACATATCATAATATAGTAGTTTTTAAAATTAACACATTGTGTTTCTTATTATTTTTGATATATTACGTAAAAAAATATTAGCTTTGTTTCGAAGAAAACCTGTAAAATTGAGCATAGCAAAATTTGAACTTATGTTTTTTGATACCGGCCAAGCGCTTTGATCACTGATCTATACGTTCATCATCAGACTCTGTCAAAATTATTATACGCTTATTATCTTACTTAGATTATTTGAACATAAGTAGGTAGATTATCCAAATTCCTCTATCCAAATTAAACTTAAAATCATACTTCTGTTATAAGTGTTATATAACGTTTTGAAAATAAGAAATATATTTAATAAATATAATTTACTCTCGCAAGCAGCGTCAAAGCTTTATTAAAAGAAACACAATAAAATGTTATTAAAACTTTTCTTACAGTAAATAATGAAATTAAGTACGAATTACCACATCTGTGACGCAGCGTACTTCTCCCTTCATTTTAATTAACTTGTGCTATACGATATTTGTATAATGAAAGTCGTAAACAAACAGCCGTTGCATCGTTTCTATGTAAATACAGAACTAATAAACTAGCTAATTGACATCTGACTTTAAACTAGACAGATTGTAAAAAGCGTTCGGGTTTTATTCAGATCATATTATTATTTATTTGCTAGTAAAGTAAATTATATTTATTTATTCTGTAGCCCTTTTATTATTCTGATATATAAGTTATGTTACTTCAATAGTTCATCTAAATCCGCTAGGTAGCTCTGTAACCGGAATAACATCCATCAAACAATTATATTTATAATATTAGTAGGATTTAGGTCAAGAAAGAGAGAGCATGATAATTTACGTTTTTCCCCATAAATTTTCAGTGTAAGCGAAATATTTTAAATTAAAACATTTGAGATAATGTTATTTGTAAAATTGGATAAAGCTTTAATGCCGTTAATTTTGCAAATTTAATCTCCGGTATTGGTAACTATAGCGATGGATATAGGTTAAATTTTCATTTAATCTGTATGTTGACGGTGAGGTTGTAAAAGTTTGGTGACGGACGGACGGTGAGGTTGCAAAGGTGTGAAAGTTTTATGGTAAATTATAGATGAATTCCACTAGAAAAATTTAGAATTATGATCAGGTAGAGCATAAAATGACTAAATTCAACAAAAGGCTTTAGGCGGCATATTAAATTAAATGTTAGCCGTTCTAGCGCTCACAAACACTTAGTGTAGATATGATGTGATGTGTTCATTGTGGTTGCAATCGTCTGTGGGAAAATTTATTATCATCCTTTCACCGCTCTATTTAAACGAAATGGATATGCAATATCTTGAACTCGAGTGGAAAACAAAAAACATAGAGTTTTAACCTATGAGTAGGCTTCAGGTTCGTCAAATAGGTTGGAAAGACTGATTAATTAGAAATTTACAGCCTTTGCGTTCTGTCAACTTTGCTACGATGACGTCACAACACTTGTAATCGTAAAGTAAATAACGATCAGATTAAGCACTCAATTTAAATATAAATTCCAACGCTTTCGTGATTCAACATGCACCATCAGATGCTACGTTTCCTGCTTGTTACGTACTCGTATCTACCTAGCGTCAAGCGTCAGCTGGTTTTCTATTCATTTCAACGTGGAAATAGATTTTAAGTGTAGCTTTGCAACTTCAGTGGATTTGATAAAGCTTTTACATAGATTTTTTTAGCATATTATTTTATTGCATATTAAAGTATAGTTGTATTAGAAATATTACTATTGATAGTGACTAAGAAATCTCTACTCACACGTGAGTATGAAATTTAAAGAAAATAATTTGTTATTAAAAAGATTGTAATGCAGTGGAAGGCCTGGCTGTGAATGCAATAATGTTGAGTTCGAGTGTCACATGATGGGATGACTGTTTGTCTATGTCAAAATACTACATGGATAATCTCAAATTCAAGCTAAAAGTAGAAAAAAGAGACTTGATGGTAGGTTTATTTTAATTCGCTATATAAAAAATATTTATTTATCTTTTATAATAGTCTAATTTATTTTATTCATATGTATTAAGTAAAATTAAAATTAAATAAAATGATAACAGAGCTGAAACCTCTACTTCTATTAAATATTTTTTATAAATAGTATTCATTGAACACACAAAATTCTAGAAAAAAAATCAAAAAATTGAATTTTATTTTTTTCAGAGAACGCTCTAATGATTGAGACTAAAATACGTCATATTTTCTTTTTTTTCACTATAAAAAACTAGTTTAATAATATTCCTTGTTGCATTCATTTGTATTGGAGTTTTTTTTTTTTTTATGATTGGTTAATTAGTTTTCAAAAGTTTTTGAAAATATAATCTAAAGATCTGCAAATAATACACAAATATTAAGCACAGAAAGTTTCCAGTCACAAATGATAATTTGATAAATCAGCTGGAAGTTAAATATGTTAAATAAAGATGGAAAATATGAATTAAGGTGTGTAAACGCATATCAATGCCAATAACATAATAGTGTCCTGGTGCATTGTTGAGATGGCAAAATGTTAGTGTAGCTGTACGTGTAGAGTCAGTTACACTGATCGAATCTGTTACGACGAGATATACAAAATAGTAGGTACTAGCGTAGATATCTAGTGAGAATGAGGAAGAACGTGCTCTGATGATTTGGGTATCGAAAATAATGATAATATCAAATATGTATACTATAAATGTTTGTAAATTTATAAAATATATAATATCAATATATGAAGAGGTTAATAATAGTGAAGGAAATGTGGTTAACTAACATGGAGCATTTGCATATCTCTTGACTTCTGATGGAATTTGCGATATAAAAGAGTAGGACAATAGAGGTGAGGGTCTTTGAATTCCAAAGTGGCCCAGTTTACATTCCGATTACAAGACCCAAAAATTTCTTTGAAATCCTCTCCATTTAACACATTTTATCTGACATCCACACTATGAAGTGAGATTTGTTGTTCTCTCGTGGTAAAACTGTTTTAGTAACCTATGTTGTGCATAAAACAACTTATTAATTGTAACTAAAAATGTGATTAATTTATCTCCAAATTACCACGACTACAACTTTTCAGACGCTACCATATATTTTGTGGAGACGTAAGAGATAGGGTAAGAGATAGGGTATTAAAAAGCGTCTGATGAAGCGAGATGTTTGTAGGTTCATTTTCTTCTCGGAGGGAATAATTTTTTCCCTCGCTTTTATACTAGAGAATATTGCCTCGAGTTGTGTCACTCAACAGTTTATATATTATACTATCCTATAATAACTCAAAAACTTGTGAACGGATTATTTAGACACTTAAGCTTTCTCAACTAATATTTGGAACAGGGATATTTATTTTCACTCCGTAGCCTCTACGCCGTAGAGACCGGTCAGTTAAAATGTTGTTTGATAATCCTGTGCTTTTGACCTTGTAAATAAATAAATTAATTAAGAAAAGAATATGAGAAGATATACTTAGCAAATTTTGATTGTTAGATATATGTAGAAGGTTATAATTTGATACAAATAAAATTTGGGTCAAGATTCAAGACACACATGGTACGCTCATTACCATATTTGCATGGTAATGTTACATGGTTATGGAAATATTGCTCGGTGTTAAGGGCTAACTAAATCATGAATATATAATATACCTATAGGAGTGTTTAGGGTGAAACTAAATTAGTAATTTGTTATATATAATACCGATAGGTCATCGTACTACATGTGCACAATACCTACGTTTAAATGCAACGGTTGTACGTTCGATTACCACTCAGGGTTATATTTATTTTTTTCTTTTTGGTAAAAAAAACGCGGCATTGAGATCGGCTATTCAACACAATGTCTTGAAAATGCAGCGTGGAAAATAGTGTATCTTGACACCAGGTTATATATACAAAAAAAAAGTCTAAATATAAAATAAATTACCAGAATTTGGTTCAGTGTTTTTTTGTATGAGACTAATTGTTTGTAACACGAAACTAATGTCCCTTGCATTGGTACCGTTAAATATGGTCCTCTTCCTATCTATTTTTCCTCATTTATGTTGTAGATGTACGGGTAGGATGTGTTATTATACATAGTGGTTGATCGTCAATATTTCAAAATATCCGAAATACAAACGAATGCTTGAATTTTATTCTAGAAAAACGTTCGTATTAATAAAAAACATATATAATATTCAAATAATATATCTTGTTCATATTTAAATTTAAAGTAAATTGGTTAAAAAGATGGGTTTTGTACAAGTTTTAAATAACAAGTCGATAAATTGCATCGGTTCACGGACACAGAGTGTAGTAAAATAGGTACATTGTTAAACTGAATAATGGATGCTGCGACCACACTGAACACTGACGTATACAGCTCGATTCCAACAACAGTAAATACACGCCAAAAATACATACGCTTAGGATCACTTGTTAAATAGTGCGCGACCGGAAGTGCTTTATTTGATATTAGACTGGTGAAGCATCTTATATAGCGGATCTAAATTTATCTAATAATTGAATTTATTTTTGCTTATGTAGTAATTTTATAGTATAAAAATACTAAGTTAGTAAGTAAATATTGATAATTTTATTTATTGAACTTTAATTTTATTTTATTTAAAGTAATATTATTTTCTCTTTTTCAGTTTTTTATTATTTATTTTTTAGCAAAGAATGTATCTTTCATTATTTATTTGTTGGCATTTTTTTTTAAATATGATTTACTTTTATAAACCTATGCTTGAGACAGTATAATTTTTGCCTTTTGAATATCTTGAATTCCAGGAATGGGTTATTGAATGTTGTAATTTCCTATGCACTATCGCTGATTTTATATTAAATTCCTATTATTAATATTATAATAATATTTAATAAAATAACTTAAATAAATTACTTCACAACAACGAAAACAATTTGAATGTACTGAATAAATTATTATCGATCGTTCAGTACCTGAGCATATATATATATATATATATATATATATATATATATATATATATATATATATATATATATATATATATATATATATATATATATATATATATATATATATATATATATATATATATATATATATATATATATATATATATATATATATATATATATATATATATATATATATATATATATATATATATATATATATATATATATATATATATATATATATATATATATATATATATATATATATATATATATATATATATATATATATATATATATATATATATATATATATATATATATATATATATATATATATATATATATATATATATATATATATATATATATATATATATATATATATATATATATATATATATATAATGATCCATATAGTGATCCTAAGCGTATGTATTTTTGGCGTGTATTTACTGTTGTTGGAATCGAGCTGTATACGTCAGTGTTCAGTGTGGTCGCAGCATCCATTATTCAGTTTAACAATGTACCTATTTTACTACACTCTGTGTCCGTGAACCGATGCAATTTATCGACTTGTTATTTAAAACTTGTACAAAACCCATCTTTTTAACCAATTTACTTTAAATTTAAATATGAACAAGATATATTATTTGAATATTATATATGTTTTTTATTAATACGAACGTTTTTCTAGAATAAAATTCAAGCATTCGTTTGTATTTCGGATATTTTGAAACTTACTTTTCCTTGTTTATTCTGTATCTATCTACGTTGTACTGATTTTACTGTGTTTTTTTATTAACTATCTTTTTTAATTTTATATTTTACTTTAATGGTACAATTATATCTTTTTTAATCCTGCTTTTATGTTCTTTGGTTTAAAATAAAATAAAATATTTAAGGGGCAGTGTCTGATTGTAAATAACGGTTGTAGATTCAATTCCTACTCTTGAAGAAATAATTGTTTTATTTTCTTTGCTCTGGAACCACGACAAAGTCTACTCTGGTATGAATACAAAACGTGGCGTTGTGGCAGCTCAAATCATAGAAATATAAATTATTAATTTACAAGCATTTCAATTTTGCAATGTTTTTTAAACTTATAAAAACTAAACCAGAATTAATAACAACAATTCTTATTTATGCGAAATTTAAAGCCACATTAACATTATGATGTAATAAATATCGGGCATCAAACAGGGTTAGATTGTGGTCGTTTTAGGGAGAATCGTCTATTACTGGTAAAGTCAATATCTATCACTTAAGAAACTTTATATTGATAATAGAGTAAGTATAAATTCAGTGTAGATCTTTGCGAAGTAGTTCCTGTAGGGTCCTTTAATAATTATAGCTAGAAACCTGCCTCACCCAATTGACGTGGTTATTTCAACAGTAGTATAAAATGTAAAAAAATTGCGCACATTAATATATTAATAGGCAAAATGATTGAAAAGACGGTTCATTTTTTATATAACACAAAAGTAAAAATTAAAAAAGTCAAAAAGAACATCACTTTTTGACATATTTATAATACATAAAATCGATTTAGAATAGTCTCTTGTCATCATGAAAGCAAATTAATTTCTTAATTTTATTTTTTTTTTTTTTTTTTTTTTTTTTTTTTTTTTTTTTTTTTTAGCTTCACGCTTTATCCCGCACATGGCAGGGTAGGCAGAGGGAACTGCAGGAACCTAGTGTTAAGACACTCCGTTACTTAGTCCCTGCTTACTCCGTCCCCACTTTCCGCCGTTTTCGAGGCATTGCGTGTTGAGTGGCGGAACTCAACGCCGCGCTTTGCCTAGTTTGCCAGAGCGAAGAAAATGGAAATAGAAAAATCCATCTTCTCCGACTGGGGATCGAACCCAGTAACCGTCGCGTTACAGGCAGACGTTGCGCCTCTGCGCCACGACGGTTTTAATTAATAATAAAATAACATGTTCTAAGACAAATTTAATATGTATAAATCTGAACTTACTGAAATAATCTGGTTTTATATTGACATATATCTTTATGCTATACATAGGTCGAAATTAAAGCTAAATTAAAAACATTGCTTATTACACTGAGGTTTAAATGTCATTAACTACTAAAGTGCAAATACTAAAAATAGAAATAGTAACGTTATAATTATTTTCAGTATTTCAATATAAACTTAGCATAAAAATAGATATTGTATAAATATCTAGATAAATATAGGCTTAATATCAGGTAATTTTAATTAAAATTAGCTTATTAATTTAAATACAATTAAAATAATTTACAAGACTAAACATGGCGTTGAGTTACTTCACGTAATATACTCGAAAGGCAGAAGCAGAGAATGGTGTCTTAACACTAAATTTCCTCCGTCTACCCTGCTGTTTTCGGGATATAGCGTAAAGCTAAATGAAATACTCGTATATTGACATTTTGTTCGGCCAGTGTTGGTGTAATGCCTAATCAGCAGAATCCGCAGTGAAATCCGATTTAGTTAAACTAAATATGGAGTTTAAAACACTCTTCGAGTGTGTACTGCGTGGGATGAATATTAACTTTTCTCGATTTCAAAATTGGGACAAGTTCTCTCTCTGGCGTTCGTTGTAAGTATAATTTATGTTATGTAATTTTGTATATTTCAAATTATACATTTTTAAAATTATAAATGAATAGAGATGTTGGAATATCCAATAGTCAGACAAGCCAAAGGGTTTAAGACGATTCCAGACAATATGATCTTAGATGTCGACAACAATTTGAGGACATAAAACAATTTTAGTCGATACTTATCCAAGCCTGATTACCCGAAACTTGGGAAAAAACCAGGTTGGTTTTTTCTCCAAATTTCGGATAATTTTATCATTTTTGGTGTGTCACCATACATTTGAATTGTGATACAATTTTATAAACAAATATACGATAAATTACTACTATAACTATATATAAAATATAACTTAAATTCGTTCAAGAAAAAAAATATGAAACAATTTACTTACGAGTCGAATAAATTCCATAATATTCATTATACATCACATAATAGCATACTTACCATAATTAGTTGTGAAACTTCTGTCTCAAATTCAACGCCGAACTAAGACTATTTCTGAAAACGTCACGTAAGTAGAACACCGATTTGATTTATGAATTTAGCGAAGTCGTGAACGTAGAAATGTCTAAAGTTGTCTATTTTGCATTTCCCAGCGGAAAGAGCGTTAAGATTTAATTTTTATATACTATACAGCTTTATATTCACTTCAGAAGTAAATAACTATCAAATTTAACTGTATTTATTGTTATTACGTTTTGTGGCACCTTTGTAGGTAAAAAACCGCTAAATAATATTTTATATGAATATCCAATCAATGATTCTTTCAATAGTTTGTACGATTTTTACGAGACGAATATTTATTTTCCTTGTATTTAATTAGCCTTATGAGTGATATTCTAAAACAGTCAGTGTAATTGAGAGCGCTTATCTCACTGCTAATTTGAATTGAAACAAGAAAAAAGATTTAAAGAAAGACCTAGATTATAAGCTAATTGGTTATTAAATCCAAAAAGCATTACTTTTTACATCAACATTTTTATCATAAAATTAATCGTGATATATATTCATTTACCCGTTCATTACGATGTTAAATTAGTATTACTGCAGAATTAATATATACAGCACAGATTTTATAATAATCGTAAAAAAATACTGACTTTCCTACAGACATTAAGCGCTATCAGTTTCTTCTTCACTTCAATTTAATTCGAGGTAAAAACGGTGAATAGCGCAATCCAAGGACTTGGATTTTATAGAATCTATTCTAGAAATCTTCAAGATAACGTGCAAAGATGTACTAACATCAGCAAGTCTGATATTTAAATTCAAAGACAACCCTATATTATTCATGCTCTATGTAAATAATAGAAGTGCATGTCTAAATAAAGATAAAATCTAGTATTTAAATTCGAATTATGTCAATATTGTCTCTATTTAATATCATAATAGTTTAATTTAACAATTAAAAAGAATATCACGTATAAGTCACGTATTCAATTTACCGTGTAAAAGAATCCTATTCAAAAATATAATTAATATGTATATTACGTTCTGACAAAGTATGGGTTCATTTCTTACTTGCGGAGGATTCATTTAGCCTAGTAGGCAACTGCGGCGCTGTGTTTCGCCACTCAATAAGCGGGAAGCAGAGAATAAAATGTCTTAACATTAAAGAAGTATCAATAATTAAGAATTGTATAGAATATTTCGGTAACATGATATAGAACAATTATTCTTCAATAAACTAAATATCTAACATCAAAACAGAAGGTTTAATAGTAGTTAAAGTCTGGACAGCATTAATTGCAATCACTCTGAATTTTTCCAATAAATATTTTGGCGTTACTCGCCGCAAATTTCATTTGGTTTACGACTTTCATAGATTTTTTTAACAATCATCAATTATTAGTAAAACGTTATACAAGGAAGATATCTAAATAAAATTATTGCTATTTCTAAATAAATTTGTAGTGTTTTTAAGTTTAAAGTTATATATTATTTGTTGTTGATGTTACTGAAATTGTTGGTTCACTATAACCTACGACGTAGACCATGACTGCTGCATCGGAAATAGATCATAAAGTAGAATTTATTAGGGTCTTCATACACCAAAACGTAGAACAAATCGAGAAAGCAATTATAAAAATATATAACGACTCGTTTTTTACACGAATAATTTAAGAGAATTCATTTTTACTTTTATTTATTATTGTTTCGTATAATTACGTCATTACCACACATATATACAACAGTAATTAGTTATAATACTTTTAATCAACAAAACACATTATTATAAAGTCAAGAAAACTAATTAAAAATAACAGTAATAATCTAATCTATAAAGATGCTTAAAACCCTCAATGCCCTATTACAACAGATTATATATAAATATAAAACTAATTCCGTCTAGTGGATACTAAACTCAAGTAGCATTTTATTTATAGTCAGACTCTGTTCACTTTGTCATGACGGCCTCTCAATTAATATATATGAATAGATATATTGAATACATGCAACATATCATGCATGTACATATATATATATATATATGTACACAAGTCAGTATTTTTTTACGATTATTATAAAATCTGTGCTGTATATATTAATTCTGCAGTAATACTAATTTAACATCGTAATGAACGGGTAAATGAATATATATCACGATTAATTTTATGATAAAAATGTTGATGTAAAAAGTAATGCTTTTTGGATTTAATAACCAATTAGCTTATAATCTAGGTCTTTCTTTAAATCTTTTTTCTTGTTTCAATTCAAATTAGCAGTGAGATAAGCGCTCTCAATTACACTGACTGTTTTAGAATATCACTCATAAGGCTAATTAAATACAAGGAAAATAAATATTCGTCTCGTAAAAATCGTACAAACTATTGAAAGAATCATTGATTGGATATTCATATAAAATATTATTTAGCGGTTTTTTACCTACAAAGGTGCCACAAAACGTAATAACAATAAATACAGTTAAATTTGATAGTTATTTACTTCTGAAGTGAATATAAAGCTGTATAGTATATAAAAATTAAATCTTAACGCTCTTTCCGCTGGGAAATGCAAAATAGACAACTTTAGACATTTCTACGTTCACGACTTCGCTAAATTCATAAATCAAATCGGTGTTCTACTTACGTGACGTTTTCAGAAATAGTCTTAGTTCGGCGTTGAATTTGAGACAGAAGTTTCACAACTAATTATGGTAAGTATGCTATTATGTGATGTATAATGAATATTATGGAATTTATTCGACTCGTAAGTAAATTGTTTCATATTTTTTTTCTTGAACGAATTTAAGTTATATTTTATATATAGTTATAGTAGTAATTTATCGTATATTTGTTTATAAAATTGTATCACAATTCAAATGTATGGTGACACACCAAAAATGATAAAATTATCCGAAATTTGGAGAAAAAACCAACCTGGTTTTTTCCCAAGTTTCGGGTAATCAGGCTTGGATAAGTATCGACTAAAATTGTTTTATGTCCTCAAATTGTTGTCGACATCTAAGATCATATTGTCTGGAATCGTCTTAAACCCTTTGGCTTGTCTGACTATTGGATATTCCAACATCTCTATTCATTTATAATTTTAAAAATGTATAATTTGAAATATACAAAATTACATAACATAAATTATACTTACAACGAACGCCAGAGAGAGAACTTGTCCCAATTTTGAAATCGAGAAAAGTTAATATTCATCCCACGCAGTACACACTCGAAGAGTGTTTTAAACTCCATATTTAGTTTAACTAAATCGGATTTCACTGCGGATTCTGCTGATTAGGCATTACACCAACACTGGCCGAACATATAATATCTAATCTATAAAGATGCTTAAAACCCTCAATGCCCTATTACAACAGATTATATATAAATATAAAACTAATTCCGTCTAGTGGATACTAAACTCAAGTAGCATTTTATTTATAGTCAGACTCTGTTCACTTTGTCATGACGGCCTCTCAATTAATATATATGAATAGATATATTGAATACATGCAACATATCATGCATGTACATATATATATATATATATATGTACACAAGTCAGTATTTTTTTACGATTATTATAAAATCTGTGCTGTATATATTAATTCTGCAGTAATACTAATTTAACATCGTAATGAACGGGTAAATGAATATATATCACGATTAATTTTATGATAAAAATGTTGATGTAAAAAGTAATGCTTTTTGGATTTAATAACCAATTAGCTTATAATCTAGGTCTTTCTTTAAATCTTTTTTCTTGTTTCAATTCAAATTAGCAGTGAGATAAGCGCTCTCAATTACACTGACTGTTTTAGAATATCATTCATAAGGCTAATAAAATACAAGGAAAATAAATATTCGTCTCGTAAAAATCGTACAAACTATTGAAAGAATCATTAATTGGATATTTATATAAAATATTATTTAGCGGTTTTTTACCTATTTGATAGTTGTTTACTTCTGAAGTGAATATAAAGCTGTATGGTATATAAAAATTAAATCTTAACGCTCTTTCCGCTGGGAAATGCAAAATAGACAACTTTAGACATTTCTACGTTCACGACTTCGCTAAATTCATAAATCAAATCAGTGTTCTACTTACGTGACGTTTTCAGAAATAGTCTTAGTTCGGCGTTGAATTTGAGACAGAAGTTTCACAACTAATTATGGTAAGTATGCTACCTATTATGTGATGTATAATGAATATTGTGGAAGTTATTCGACTCGTAAGGAAATTGTTTCTTATTTTTTTTCTTGAACGAATTTAAGAAATATTTTATATATAGTTATAGTAGTAATTTATTGTATATTTGTTTATAAAATTGTATCACAATTCAAATGTATGGTGACACACCCAAAAATGATAAAATTATCCGAAACTTGGAGAAAAAACCAACCTGATTTTTTCCCCAAGTTTCGGGTAATCAGGCTTGGATAAGTATCGACTAAAATTGTTTTATGTCCTCAAATTGTTGTCGACATCTAAGATCATATTGTCCTCAATCATCTTAAACCCTTTGGCTTGTCTGACTATTGGATATTCCAACATCTCATATTCATTCATAATTTTAAAAATGTATAATTTTAAATATACAAAATTACATAACATAAAATATATTTACAACGAACGCCAGAGAGAGAACTTGTCCCAATTTTGAAATCGAGAAAAGTTAATATTCATCCCACGCAGCACACACTCGAATAGTGTTTTAAACTCCATATTTAGTTTAACTAAATCGGATTTCACTGCGGATTCTGCTGATTAGGCATTACACCAACAGTAGCCGAACGAAATGTCAATATACGAGTATTTCATTTAGCTTTACGCTATATCCCGAAAACAGCAGGGTAGACGGAGGAAATTTAGTGTTAAGACACCATTCTCTGCTTCTGCCTTTCGAGTATATTGCGTGAAGTAACTCAACGTCTTGTAAATTATTTTAATTGTATTTAAATTAATAAGCTAATTTTAATTAAAATTACCTGATATTAAGCCTATATTCATCTAGATATTTATACAATATCTATTTTGATGCTAAGTAAGTTGAAATACTGAAAATAATTATAACGTTACTATTTCTATTTTTAGTATTTGCACTTTAGTAGTCAATGACATTTAAACCTCAGTGTAATAAGCAATGTTTTTAATTTAGCTTTAATTTCGACCTATGTATAGCATAAAGATTCATATTTCAGTAAGTTCAGATTTATACATATTAAATTTGTCTTAGAACTACATACACCTATTTTTATTTCATTGCAGCCATGTAATTTTATTATTAATTAAAATTAAGAAATTAATTTGCTTTCATGATGACAAGAGACTATTCTAAATCGATTTTATGTATTATAATGATGTTCTTTTTGATTTTTTTTAATTTTTACTTTTGTGTTATATAAAAAATGAACCGTCTTTTTTCAAATTTCAAAAATCATTTTGCCTATTAATATATTAATGTGCGCAATTTTTTTACATTTTATACTACTGTTGAATTAATCACGTCAATTGGGTGAGGCAGGTTTCTAGCTATAATTATTAAAGGACCCTACAGGAACTACTTCGCAAAGATCTACACTGAATTTATACTTACTCTATTATCAATATAAAGTTTCTTAAGTGATAGATATTGACTTTACCAGTAATAGACGATTCTCCCTAAAACGACCACAATCTAACCCTGTTTGATGCCCGATATTTATTACATCATAATGTTAATGTGGCTTTAAATTTCGCATAAATAAGAATTGTTGTTATTAATTCTGGTTTAGTTTTTATAAGTTTAAAAAACATTGCAAAATTGAAATGCTTGTAAATTAATAATTTATATTTCTATGATTTGAGCTGCCACAACGCCACGTTTTGTATTCATACCAGAGTAGACTTTGTCGTGGTTCCAGAGCAAAGAAAATAAAACAATTATTTCTAGAGTAGAATTGAATCTACAACCGTTATTTACAATCAGACACTGCCCCTTAAATATTTTATTTTATTTTAAACCAAAGAACATAAAAGTAGGATTAAAAAAGATATAATTGTACCATTAAAGTAAAATATAAAATTAAAAAAGATAGTTAATAAAAAAACACAGTAAAATCAGTACAACGTAGATAGATACAGAATAAACAAGGAAAAATAAACAATTCAAAATAAACATAACCGTTCGGAAATAACTAAAACCTTTTAGATTCAGTACTAAACTCTAAGAGCCTGAATAAAATTGGATTTATACCGATTTCAAATAAAATAACAAGTATGAAAATAAATATTTTCAAGTTAGAAATAGAGTGGGCAAGTAAATAGAACGTTTTTCAACTTAAAAACTACCGAAAATACGATACCGCAATACAACATAGCTTTTTTTCCATCAGAAATATTTGCCAAACCAAATAATGAAATTGGCTTTCATATACGTATACCGTAAAATCGTTTCCAGTACTTAAATATTATATACCTATAGTAATTGAAATGTTTTTCTTTTTTAAATACATGGAAAGAGATTTGTTTTCTTTATTTGTAAAACATAAACAAGAGCTTTGAATGAAGTAAATACAGTCTTCAGTTTATAGGAAACAATAAAAAGAAAATAATTGGTAATTGATAGAGTACTTGACTTAAAATTTATACCGTTTTATATAACGATTTACGTTTTCTAAGTACAACCCTAATTTGAAACATTTGTTGTTGAATGGCGAAACATCGCTCTGCACTTTACCATATGGGAATGGAAAATATACTGCCCTTAATCGTGAAGAGAAAATAGAGAGATAGAATGAGCTTGAAATAGATGATTCAATATATAACTCACCTTTCAGAAAATATATTTTTCTTTCCATATAAACCGTATATTTGTACACCATTACTGGGTTATATAATAGAATAACCGCAAACAATGCGGTGCTAAACTTAGTTAGGTTTACCTTACTTACCTTTGCCGTCACATCGTCTAACCGAGTTTCCTCTAAAAGCAAGCGTGCTCGTGCCCAACAGATAACTTATTGAAAACTTGAATGTAACGGTAAATTCAATGGATCGATACTGAGAACGTGCTTTAGACAATGGCACGCCAAAAGTTCTACGAAAGTAATTTCAAATTGTTAGCGGTTAGTGTGTCTATTTAAGCTTAATGGTCGTTATTAGACTTTAAGTTTGCAAGTTCAAAAGAAGTTCACTATTAATCGTTAAAGAAAAGTATAGAGTAAGTTACTATTATTTTTTATCTAATCTTTGCATCATTGAGATATATAGGAATAACGAATCTGTGTTTGTCTCTGTGTTTATTATATAAAATATCCATACTACTTCTACATCCGTACAAAAACTCGCCTGAATATAATGTCTTTAAATAAGTGGAAAGTTATTGAAGGAATAATGACCTCAATAATTACCCAATTGTTATTGATAAATATAGCACATAATGTTCCAAGCAACCGTTAGGTAGATAAAAAATATATTTTTTTTATTTTTTGTCTCCTCTGCCCAAAGGTTGCTTGGAAAAATTGCTCTCTTAGCGCTAAATACGCCTTTTTGTACTTTGAACGCCTTTGTATACCTTTATATAATCATATAAGAAATATAAGGGCATTCCACGCCAAGTGGACAGGTAAAAATGGTCATAGTCTCCGATTTTGGTTTTTTTTTAATATGTTAGACTTGTATATGTTCTGAATACAATCGCATTTAATTTTTTGTAATATATCGTTTAGTTTAGGAATTACACGCATTCAAAGTCGCTAAGGGCTGATGGACATGTACTTGTTCAAGTCTTATTATAAGGATTCTTCAAGTCCATGGAAAACATTCCTCATAAAACGAGCTTTTTAATTTAAAATTAACTAAAATATATAGGCCTTAAGCCTTTAATTTTCACCTAGGTTTATAAATATTTTAATTTTCTAAGTGATAAAATAACACCAGGTATATATAATAGCAAAAATATTTATTTAATATTTTTAAATATTTAATAATTTACACAGTTGCTTGTATATTTTACTGCAATTCCTTTAGTAGTTGGAATGAGAGTGTGATATTTTTTGTGTCTATTAATGATGATAAATCAATAAATGTTTATATATATGCTTTTAAGTATTTATAAATATTTGTGTGATTTTTAAAGTGTTAATTCACACTGAGGATAAATAAATTACTTAAAGAAAAATATGGAAAATATTTTTTATCTTCACGCTTTAACTCGTATATTGCAGGGTAGGCAGAGGGAACTGCAGAAATCATATGAACCTAGTGTTAAGACACCCCGTTGCTTTCTCCGTCACGGCTTTCAGCCTTTTTGGAGGCATTGCGTGTTGAGTGGCAGAACTCAACGCCGCGTTTTGCCTAGTTTCTCTGAGTGGGAATCAAACCCTCAAACCGTCGCGCTTACAGGCAGACGCTTACGGCTCTGCGCCACGCGGGCCCTCTGGAAAATAATAAAAAAAATATTGTTATATTAATTGTAATGATACACATTATCACATAATAGATCCACTAGTTGAATATATAATTTAATACTACATTCCTAACTTAATTGACTGCTCCAAATAAAAAAAGGCTATGTTATGAACTCGTTAAAATAGCCTACAAAAAGAAAATATCGTTAACAAAACTCGAAACTTTTGTTTGTACTGAGTTTAATGGGGAGAAGTTATGCTGTTTCAATTCAATGCTTTCTTGATTCTTTCATTTGTTAGCTTGAAAAGTATTTTTTGCCTTTAACCCATCGTAGCTTATATTTAATGATAATGTAAAAGTTTCGATTTGACGATTTGATTGTTGATTTTTATTTAAATGAAGATTTGATGAGTGAATAATGATATGAATTATAAAGAAACAAGTTTACATATTAACGTTCATTTTGTAGTGCATTTTGAAAGTATGTATAATTATATCCATTACTAAACCTTAAATAATGGACTTTGATTTTACATATATTGACATAAGTAGCACATAGAAGACAAGATATGTAAACGTATGAAATTTGTTGAAAAAAAAAGATTAACTTACAAAATACATAACACTTGGTGTGTTACGTATTTTGTAACTTATTTTTTTTTAGTTATTCGATAGTGTTATGTCACTTAAATATACATACATACACAACTTAATGCTTTATCTCTTCTGGTGTAATCAGAAAGAACTAATCGCCAAGCGCTGTGGTTTCTACATATTTCATTCGACATTCACTGTCATCACATGCCCACTGGGGGTCCTCATGCTTTTTACGTGTTTCCAGTATTTTTGACATTGTGGTTTCGAAGGTCATCAGAGATTTCCACTTACCTCTCTTATCACTAATTTATGCTATATATGTCTTTTTACCATGTTTTCATTACCCATATTATCTGAGCACGTTCTTCCTCATTCTCACTCTGACATCCTCACTATGTCTCATCCATTTCGTATATTTTATCTCTTCTTATCTTCTTAATACTTCACTCGTATACTAATCCATTCATTTTTTTTAATAAGTTATCATTCCTAAGAATCTTGCATTCAACGTTTTGCTTGTCTCTTGACACCAGCTTCTCTGGACATAACATAATATTATATTAAAAAATATTTAAATTATATGTAAAAGAAAAAATGTCACTAAGTAAATAACAAAATGAACGTGGCTTTTTAAATTTACATTTACGTGTATATTATATGCCCGTAACAGCGTCGTCAGAAAGTTGAACAGCGTCTGCTTGGAGTTGCGAAAACTAAATGAGAACTAAAATTTTACTGTATTTTCATAAATATCGTCGAACATTTTTCCGCGTTAAAATTTATTTTTAACAATGCAAATACTCACTGAACTTTTAATCCGCTTGTGAACTTCCAACAACGACTTCATTTTGAAATCCTTTAAGCCGACAATGAAATATATTAGTTTGTCACGATATAACGTATAACAAATTAGCTTTAGTTATTAATTAGGCTAATATGTCTTCATGATAGGCTATGACAATGAACACTTAAATAGTAAATATTCATTAATTATAATTAAAAGCCAAGGCTATGACTGTTTGAGTGGAAAGGCCCTGTAAATGCGATGATAGCGAGTTCAAATTACAATTTTGTGTCTCAAATTGTGTGGAACGTGAAGACTGCAGTTATAATTAAAAGTCGGTAGAGAAGAGGATCTACCCAACTTACAGCAGAATATAAAGATGTAAAACTAAAAGAATACTTTATGCTAGAAATTACACTTTAAGTCAGCGAAACTCAATCATATAATATTGTGTGTTTTAAATATATTAATAATGCTATATGAGAGAACTGAATTTCTTTTATTTTTGTAACTTGCTATATTTATTTGTTAATCCGTTAAAAGTATGTTGAATAATCTACTCCAGTAGATCAGAAAATGTACTGAAGAGTTCACGTTTCATAAGAAATTTTGTAGTGCTAGTAGTATAATATTCAACATTTTATATAACGTTATAACTATATTGAAATTTTCTTAAGTTTACTTTCTGAAGTTTCTCTGATCTGTAAACCCTTAGCGCGTTGAGACGGAGAAGCATTTTAGAGACTCTTATGAAATTTCCTTATTTTAATTACAAATTAGGTAATAAAATTCTATTTATGCTTTTATTTAGTGATTTTACTTGTTTAAAATATAAAGCAAAGTTTTTGTTGGGTCAAGGTGGCTCAATGGCCAGTTAAAAGCAAAAGCAACATAAAGTTATGCAATCAATAATTACGAATGAATACATATTAGTACTGAAATATTTGAATAATGAATTATCCGTAAAAATAATCCATTATTAAGTAGAATTTTTAATGAACGCCCATTAGTTCTTTTTTTTAAGCTTTACCCTCAGCTTCAACATCAAAGCTTTATCTCTTTAAAATTCTGCTGCTTATAGCAAAAATATACATAGTATGTATGTGATAAATAATTTTAAAGAAGACAGAAAAGGTTTATATATTTTTATTATCATGTAGATAAAATGGAGGTAAAAAAATCATTGACAAAACACTCTTTCTTCGTTGTCCAATTTCCGATACATTGCGAGTTGAGTGCATATTCATATGCATAAACATATCTTCCGAGTGGGGATCAAACCTACAATCATCCCATATTTTAGATGCTTTAAACTATAATGGTCTAGTATTTACAGTTAAAAAACATATAGGATTTTAGATTCTAGGTATAAAGTATATCGCGTGAGGGTTAAAATTAATAACACTTCATAAAATATGAGTTATGATTACACTAATTACGTGTAATTCCTAATCAAATAGGTACCCATGTCAATTTGGCGTGGCCTTCCATGTAGTAAATGCATATAATTTAGTACTTACAGTAATTAATCAGATGTTTTTGTAAATTATATTTTATTAGTGTAATATGATCTGTAGTGTGGTAGGTTATATTATTTAGTTTCACATACAGATGAAATTTTTATACCAATATTTTTTTAAGGAAATTAGAATATGTTATTGTAGTTGTACATAAAAAATAATGTATGACTGCCATAATCGAGAATTTGGGCTTAAATCAATCATAGATAACTGATTATCTTCATTTCTATGCTATGGCCTCAAGACAATAACGCTGCATTGTATTTTACCACTCAATAAGTATTGCCACAAAAGGCGGAAAGCGGGGAACGGAGTGCCTTAGCACGAGATTCCGTCTACCTACAATGCCCGCTGCCAACGCTGAAAAAAACTGCTATATAAATATAAATATCTAAAGGAATACAAATAAAACTTTTATTTTGTTTCAGGTAGTTGGAGCATTATGGACGAAATCATAAAATATGTTATAATTATTGCCTCGTTAATGACTGCAAAGCTGACTGTCACGGAGAGCAAGAACGAGACGAAACCCAAAATTGATAGACGGCACTATCAAATGCCAATTTTCATCAACATTTGCGACATAGTCGATAGAAGATCGAAGGTCCATTGCTACTGCGACAGTAATAAGCCTAAAATGGCAACTAGGGCAGACTGTTGGATATTCGGCGGTGGATTAACTGAGGATGATTCAATATGGCCGAGCTTTTCATCTCAATCTGAATTAGAACATCTTATGTTTAACGTCCGAACCGACGACGCCCTTACCTTTATACCAGCTAAAGCAATCGTAAGACTCGACAGGCTAAAGCACTTATCGATACAATTCGGAACGATTAAAATAATTTATCCCTACGCCTTCACAAACTCGTCGACGATTCGCCAAATTGTATTGAAATCTAATAAAGTGACTAATTTAGAGAAACATTCCTTTTCGCAAATGATGATGCTTTCTAATTTAAGTTTAGACGATAATCAGATATCGGAAATAAAAATCGATGTGTTTTTCAATTTACCCAATCTTCATGTATTGCATTTATCCAATAATAACTTGAGTCTTCTTCATGAAGGTTGTTTTAAACATTTGAACAATTTGATCGAACTCAAATTGGATTACAACTATATATCAGTTGTTACGAGAGAGATGTTGGAAGGGTTGGAGAATCTTTCTCGATTAAACTTAAGGAATAACAAAATAAATATGATTGGAAACTTAGCTTTCAGTGAACTGTGGGGCTTGAAAGAATTGATGCTAGATAATAATGCTATAGAATTTATATCAGAGCGAGCGTTCGGGGGACTGACGCAATTGAGAAAGTTGACGTTATCGGGTAACAAGTTGGCAACTTTTTATGAGTATGTTCTTGAAGATATACGAAGTCTTGTCGTATTAGATTTAAGGAACAATCTTTTAACGACGATATCGTACGAAACAATACGGCCTGTAGTGGAGAACGACAAGGCTATATCCTCGGTGGTTTATTTAGACGGTAAGTACCCAATATTTCGCATGATTAAAATTGCCTGACATTAGTCTTTTGTGCTTTAGTTGCGGCCTACTTATGAGGCTAGAACTGCGATTAATGTCACAATACAATACTTGTCAAGTCTATAAAAGGCATACTTTCTAAAAGTAGGTTACATGCATTGGCAAAGTGTAGGAAAGCGGTAGTATATTATTTACAAAAGATATATATACTTTTGAAAAATTTTGTATAGCGCCGACTATAATAAGGCTGCATTGGAAAAAGCTTACTTGGTTTTTAAATTCAATATTCAAAGCAAATATCAAATTAGTAACAAATTCATCAGCCAAAGACACTATCTCAATATGACGCGGTGATTGAAACAGAATTCAAAATACTGTACTTATGAAAAAGAAATACCCTTATTTTTAAGTTATTTCATATAGCAGATATGTTTTTCTATAAAGATCGTTACAGCATCTGTAAAATATATATTTTAAATCAATCTTCATATATGTATAAATCTTGTTTTTAAGCTGTTTACGTAACCATAGACCACTGCTGATGCTTTTAGGATTATTTTGCCAATATAACCAAGGATAAGCTGTGTGGGATTACGAACACCGCACTTAGATTGTTACAGAGAAAAGAGAAACAAATAGGATGGCTTTAACTTTGTCTTTATATCAAAAAGCTTTAACGCCTATAATTAATAAGTTTAAATATTATTTTTCTCTTTTAATTTCGCGCTGTATTTTCATGTAGATAAGTAGAAAGTCTGGTTCCAAGATATCTCATTATCCATTTTACGCCCAAATTAACACACAATATCTTTCATATTGCATGTTAAGTGGCGGAGCTTTACACTGCACATACGCAAACTTGACTGTTATAAATTAATTCTATATATATATCTAAGTTAATTCCATATGTGACTCTAGTAAAATAAATATAATAAATTAATAACATTTATAATAAATTAATTCCCTACGATTATCATATTTACAATCAGGCGCTGTCGTTTTGCGGTACGTATGCCTCAAATATTTGTATATTATAATAAAATTATGTTGTAAATCAAATAGATCTTATATGAAATATTCATCATTAACTTTTAAGTAAGCTATTTGCATTACTCTCATTGCAAATAGGATTAAAACTTTGGACGGTGGAGTTTGTTACAAATTTAGTTTTGTTTCAATGTTTCTTTTTATTTCCGTAAACAGAAGTTCATTGTGCGCGGGGCTCGGTTATGGAAATCAAATTTCTTTGTCCTTTTTCAATATAAAAAGTAAGAAAGCTTGAAAACTTGGAATGAATAGGTGTTAAAGCTACTTTTTTGCAATATTTTTCAATTTTGTTTGGTGAACAATTTTGAGAATTTTCACTGCCAAACGCCGCGAGGGTTTTGTTAACTTTTTCATTGTTCGGAATTGACAATCTCAATGGTTATGAATACATTGATTTTGAAATATTGATATAATTTTACACCAATTTATTTAAATGATTCATTTACGTAATAAAATTTGACGCCTGAACCGTGGAAACTGGAGAATGGCACAAAAAGGCTAATGACTAGATTTTTCCTGTTACTGAGGCCATAATGGCGCAGTGGATAGTAGTGGGACGATAAGTACTACTGTTGTTTACTCAAGTCCTGCGTAAATGAACTATTACCACTTCCCCGAGTTCTTAAGTTGCACTTAAATGAAGTGTCTTAACACTGAGTTTCCTCTGCCTACCATATTAAATTACGAAACTTCATTTTTAATTTAAAAAAGTCCTAAATATTTGCGAAAATGAGTTGTATCCGTATTTATATGAGTGTATAAACGTTAATTGTGCCTGCCTTAAGTAAACTAGTACAGTAAAGCACATAAAAAGTAAACATTTCTTAAGTAAAAAACATATTTACTTTTTACATCAGCTCAAAATGAAAAAATATCACTCAAATGTTGTTTACTGTACATCCGTTATCGAGGTTAGATGTTACGAATACATCACCAAGATATACAATATCTTTTGATATACGAATGTATTATACTTTTATTTCTTTCAACGTATACACGTAAATCTGTCACCGAAACCTATATTTTTAAAAAGGATCCTATAAATTTCGCACGCTTCCATCCATGTAATGGGTTTTATTAGATAACATAGCTCGTTTATTGAAGCTGTTATTACTTCATTGTGCGCCTTATAGTATATTATTCATGAATACGATCGGTAAGGCGGGTATTGATGTAAAAATTGTACTGTGATGTAAGTAATCCAGACGAAATGGTTCGGTCTTACGATCTGATTTAGGTCTTTGAATGGTTTCGGGTAGTACTAAATTGAATTTTAATATCTAGAGGAAACGTATACTGTTGAATTATTTAAAATCAGGGTATAACATTTTAATACTTAATTTGATGTATATTTAAAAAAAGGTTTTTTATAATTTTATAATTGTTTACTATAGATAGGTGTAAAAAATACTGGATAAAATTACTGTATTTCAGGAATTCCATTATTATGCAACATGTTTATATTCACATATTTTAATATATTAATTAAATTGTTCAATCGTTTAAATTCTTGCTTATCCAATTATTAACGTCATATTGTAAAGTAATTAAATCGGCATATTTCACAAAAAGTGTTTCAGTTTCCATTAACATTTTACTAGTACGAGTATATGTTAAATAAGAAATAACGTAAAAATATAGGTCACGACATGAATTTAAGATCACAGGTCGACGAAGTGATCAAAGTTGGACTTTCTACTAAATTCTAAATAGATAGCTAGAGCTTGAGCTTGAGCTTTTATTATGAAAGCTTTAAATAAAATTCTCCACATACGAGTATATCCTGATACTTTCACAAATTGTTTGCTACATCCTTATAAATATATAGTACAAACAACTTCAACATAAGTTATATTTCCTTGCTCGTGAAAGGAAAGCGCCTCGAGCAGCGCTTAAACTGTTCCCTCATTTGTTACCAAAATTTTAAGCCTCGTACTAAAGGATATGGGAAGTTTACTTGTATTGAGCAAGTTGTATGTTGTTCAATGTTTTTGGCTCGGCAAGTTCTTATTAGTTTCAATTTACAAGCGGTCATAATATGGTATTATTATGAATCTTGTCGATTGGTTTTGGTCTTTATCTTTTGTTCAGTTTTGTTCTGTAACAATAGCGTCTGGAATACGTTAATTTTTATGGAGAGTAACCCAAAATGTCTTGATATTGTGTAAAAAGGCATCATTCAAAGATTTTAAGAAAAATAATAATTAAAAACAATAAATTGTGAAGCTAACAAAAGTAAAGCATTGTAAAGCGTTTCTTATATTTAGCGTAAGTAAAAGAAAAATATAGTGTTAAGACACTGCGTTCTCCACGTTCCGCCTGTTTGAGCGGCAGAACAATGTCAAGCTTTGTCATCTTTCCAGAACAAGAAAATTATTTTATTATAATTCATTTTCTCCGAATAGAAATTGAACTTGCGCGTTTTGAGTCATACAATGTGTCGTTGGGCCACGATGACCTGACCTCTTTATAATTTAATATAAGTATAATTCTCATAAAACGGGATTTAACAGAGTCAATGTTTTTAAAAGATATTATTTTTAGGAACAGATTGATAAAAAAGTATATAATATTAATAGCTAATATAATAAAGAGAATTGAGAATTATTTAAAGAACTCAGCTCAAATTTCATTAGAACTTTAACAAATTACTAAGACAATAATTCTGTTAAGTCCGGGACAGTACGGGATCTATTGCGTAGATTTCATTTACCAATTTAATTTGTAAAAAACTTTGTTATCTTAATTTTATTACGAATTTTCTTAATAAGGACAATGAAATAATAAGAAATTCTCATTTCCTTTGCCAAAACACTTTTAACTTGAAAAACTTTTTTGACTAATTACTTATGTGGCTACTTGAGTACCTAATTAAATGTGATTGTTTTGGATTATATTCACACTTGAAGGATTTTTTTAGCTTCACGCTTTATCCCACACATGGCAGGATAGGCAGAGGGAACAGCAGGAATCGTGGGAACCTAGTGTTAAGACACTCCGTTGCTTAAGTCGCTGCTTACGAGTCCCCGCTTTCCGCCTTTTCGAGGCATTGCGTGTTGAGTGGCGGAACTCCCTTTGCCGCGCTTTGCCTAGTTTGTCAGAGCGAAGAAAATAGAAATAGAAAAATCCACCTTCCTCGAATAGAAATCGAACTGTCGCGTTACAGGTAGACGTTGCGCCCTGCGCCACGACGGTCCTCAAGGATTTTTAATTGTAATTATTTGTTCTTCAGAACGAGATGAAATATATCGTAATTTCGTTAAAATAAGATACTATAACTATAAGACAACGATTTGTAAATAAAAATTCATATAAATTGTATATTGAAATAGTTTTAAAATACAACATAAGCTTTGTCCGGTACTTAAATATTAGTATATGATTTGTGTAGAAGTAAGATTCCTCAGCTTCCATTGAATTTGTTAACTTGAGTTAATGTACTCGAAGCTTCTTCTAAAAATGGAACTTTCAATAATTAAAAACATTTTCAATTCTATTAAATAGTAAACAGTATGAATTCGCAAAAAGTTGACACAAACAATTATCGAATAATTATTAAAAAAAAATTTCAAAAAAAATTTTGTGCTTTAATATTCGTATTATAGAGTGGTTGGGCCGTTAATAAAATATTATTGTATAATAACATTATACTCCTAAGTACGAGAATATTATTTGGCAACCACATTATTCTATACATTTACTAAAAATCGAACGATTGCGGGAAAGGTTTGCTTGGGTTACTCTATTCTACGAAGCATAACGAACTCTCTAGAAACATATGACTGCAGCATTATCAAGCTTTCTATTATGTGCAGTGGCTCAACTCCATTTTTGATATCTTTATATTTTTTATAGTTTTCTGATAATATAATTTTAACTAAATAATATATATTTCTTACATATATAAGAAATTTAAAAATTATTACGTAATTTAATTTTTTAAATGTTATTAACGAATGGTTTGTTTCTAATTTATTAACAATTAATACCAAAAAGACATCGTATATGATCTTCGCGCCTAAAAATAAAATTATACCAAATCATGACCAACTAACAATTTGTAACGAACCAATAAATAAAACTGATCATAGAAAATATTTAGGTCTCATAATGGATAGCAAGTTAACCTGGCAATATCATATTCACCGTCTTAAAAATAAAATATCCCCTTTGATAGGAGCACTATGTAAGATTTCTTTATGTATACCTAATAAAATTCGTCATAATATTTATTTTTGTCATATTTCGTCGTATAATTCGTCATAATATATTGTTTAGTAAAACCTTATATCGAATATCTTATTGAAATATGGGGAACTGCTGCGAACTCTAACATAAAGTCATTACAAACTTTACGAAATAAAATTATTAAAGTTCTTTATAAATATGATTTATATGACGCCATCCGTTGAATTATAACAAAAAAACAAAATGTCTTAATATAAATCAATTATACATTTTAAAAACCTGCATGTTGATTAGAAAAATAATAACAAATAACTAACACTTTCATAAAAAAACACATACATACCACACTAGAAAACGTAATAAACTAGAACTTCCAAAAACTAGTACCAACTATGGAAAAAAAACATTTTATTTGAAGGATTTCAAATTTATAATAAATTATCAGACTTAATCATTAATAGCAAGAGTTTTCCTATTTTCAAAAAACGTGTAATGGAATATGTGCAAAATAATTTATAATATATAATGAGTAATATAACTACCCGCAACATTTTATTTTACTGTATATAATTCATAAGGCAGACTTTTAGATGTACCGTCAAGCAAAATTATTGTAATTTCTTATTATAAGTGAAATTTTGTGTTCTTTAAGAGAAATAAATGTCTTTAGAAATAAATTAAAATATAATAACAAAAATACAAGCAAAATTTTCACAATTTTGCTAAGTTCCTGTCTTTCACCCGTTAGCGTTCTCCATCGCCGTTGTCGGATTATAGTAGTGAAAGCGTGAAACTAAGTATGAAAACCTAGTAAACAAACCTAGGAAATAGTAAAAAGGCTTATAGATACAAAATTACTTTAGTTGAAAATTGTTTTAGTTGATATGTTGTAGGTGTTCCTCCAGTGCTTTCAGATGAAAGTTTTCACTTTAACTAAATTTATCAAAACTGAATTTGTTGTGCTAAATTTAAATGTATACTTGTAAGTTTAAGGCTTTGAATTAAAATGTACCCACAGCTTAAGTTAAACATTACTTAAACGAGTTTGAATTACAAAGTTCCTACACTTTAAATTAATTATAATCCGAGTACCACCAAACGTAACAAAGTAAATTAATGACGACACTTAGTTCTTTATATTTTACTGTCAGAAATAAATCACGGCCTTGACTCCGTGAGTGAAAAATAGGATGTTATATAACTATAATGGGGAAAAGAATTTTTATATATGTATATTATAATATATTTAATGAAACATAGTAATTAATGATAAATTTATTTTAGATATTACTTTTGCTATACAGATTATATTTGTCTATAATTGATCATGTTTTCCAATTTAAATTGAGTACTAATTGCTATAGTAAATACATATTTAAATATGCTTTGTATAATCTATGTATGTAATACATACACATATTGTATGTGTATATAATCCGTCATAGCCGATCAAATACGTATGAATATTTCCTACGCGAACCGTCACACTGAAATCAATGTACGTGCTTTTTAATTAAAGGAAGTAATTAAAAGTTACTCGAGTATAGTAGTATTTTGACTTTAGTGAAATTTTAAAATATTGATAATGTTTTTAATGTACATTTTTCTTATATTTTTATGCTCGAAATACTGTTATAAAATTAACAATTGTACTCAGTCGTCTTAGTATATATGTTACATCATCAAGTCCATTTAATTTTGTCGTTTTTTCAATTAAAAATAGCCATAGTTGTAGTTTAAAAGAAATAATAGCGTTCAACTAAACTTCTATTCACAAGATCCTATTGTAAGTAACTTGTTAAAATAGCTTATTGCAACAACATATTTATCAGAAATTTTCCGCTATCTGACAAATTTTCAAAATATTACGAGTTTAGCAGCGGAGCTTAACGCGGTGCTCCTTACTGTGAACCGAACGGGAATATAACCCACAACTATCACTCTTGCAATTAAACAAAATGTCACTGCATCCCAGCGGCCGTAATTGTTTTTTTAAATCTTATTCCATATTTTATTACATAATTTGTATACAGATAATTAAATGAAAAAATACTTGATTTACAACAAATCGTCTTAGAAGTGCATATATATACAAACATACATACATACATGTAGACATAGTATATTTATAGTATATTGCGGTAAAGAAAATTACATGCTTACACATACATACATACATTTGTATTAATATAGTATTAATCTATTTGTAAATACATACACTATCAAGCTGTCTTGTCTAAATATTTGTGTGACATGAGACTGTAGTAACAATGTACTATATAATATTTCAACGTCAATATGCTTCGCGAACTGTTATTGTAATCACAATCAAAAGCAAATATATGCATCTTAGTGATTACATTTTATCTTTGTTTTAGTATAATTTTTACAGTGTTTTTAATAAGAAAATTGAATAACTGTCTGTCTTAGTTGTTTATTTTTCCCATTTTTTATCAAAATAAAGTTTTAACTGAAAGTAAACTGAAATAGTGGAGTCCAACGTCAAAAATTGAACGCAATCGTTGTTACTTTATCCAACTTATAGATAATTATTATTCGTCTAAATAAACACTTTTGCAAACAAAGATGGAATCTATGATATTCTTATATTTAGTTAAACCTTTTGCAAAAGCGCGAGCATAATTATATTTAAATAAAAAAAATATTAGCTACGAACGCTAGTATTGTCTGGCAAGAAACTGACTGTTAGGCTGGAGTTAATTGACTCGATTCATCTAGGTCAAGTAAAATATGTGAGACAATTATTTATATGTTATATAACATAATAAGAATTGACCAGACCAATTTTGTCTTCTTATTTATTTTTTAAAGTTACCAACTTAACGATTATGCCACTAATTTCTAATGTTTTCATCTTCAACGGTAGAAACCTAGTGCTAAGAAACTTCATTCCCTGCTTTCCGTTTTTCGAAGCAATGTGTGTTAGGTGGCGTAACTCAACGTTGCTTGCCTAGTAGCTTAAACAAAGAAATTCGAGAAAAAATAATCTACCTTCCATTTCCAAATGGGAATCGAACTCCCTATCCGTCGCGTTTACAAGCAGACGCTTTGCCTTACGCCATTACGTTCCTATACTCTGAAAAATTTTACCTATTTCATTTAGTTTTACATAAATTTTATGATCGAATATTTAAAATTACAAAGTAAACGTGGATCACTTATTAAAAAAACTTTCGTCTTCTATTACAAACAGCGTATATTTATCATAATGATTTAAAGACTCGGCGCAGTTAATGACACCGGCGGGTAGGCACCGCACTTTTCTCTTTGTTTGATAATGGCACTTCTTAGTTGCTACTCTACAAAATAATGAGTCCTCTAGGCGTAATGGGTACGGATATATATGGAAAGAAGAATGCATTTGCACAGAACTGAACTGAACTAAATGCGCATAAAATTTTAATTAGACCCATTAGAATCGTTGTAGATTAGAAAAAAAACGTATGAAAATGTAAATTTTAATCGGCATCTCGATTCTCGTAATGCATATTAAGTATCTGAGGCGAAATCCACGGTTAATGACAAAAAGCCTGATTGCTTTAATTGTGAACCTTTAATGTCCTCATTTGCTATTGTTCTGCACATTAAATCTAATATTTTTTTTTTGTTTCAGGTAACCCACTCGCCTGTAATTGCCGCCTTTCGTGGATATATATGTTGCGCAACGAAACTCAAGACAGCACAATGAAACACGCCCTTGAAAAGATATCGTGTGTACCAGAGCCGACCGCGGACCGACGAAGTGAGACGAAGGACGACGAAATGGACAGCGGTAATGTTTTGACTAATGATAACTACGAATATTACGACAAAAACGATGATTACACCGACAAAGACAAAGAGAAGGCAGATGCGAATAAATCTATCAAATTGATTGATTATCCCTTAGAGACCTTGCCGTGTCCTAAAGAATTAATGCAGTCCATAGAAGAGACGTATGGACATCCGGTCCAAAATGAGATCAGGCTAAAAGCATTTTCTAAAGTTCAAAAAGCTGTACCAAGCTCGTTAATGTTGATCATTTTGACTGTTCTAGTGCTATATTGAAATGTAAGATTTACAGACAAAATCTTTGTGATATTAGAATAACTTTTCGCATATCTAACGGTATCCTTTGTAAAATATAATTAAGTATTAGTTAGGCTAAGCCTCTGTTTAAAGCTCATGTTAGTGTACAAATTCAAAATTTATTGTAAATATTTGCATTTTAATATGGTTGTCGTGAGATTATCTACTGTATGTTGTATGTACATGTATTTCATATTACAATTATGTACGTTGTCGTTTTATGCACTTATTTTAGTGTGTTAGTGTCAACTATAAAATTTTTATTTTTTTTCTGACGATTCCTTTACTTATAAAGACGTTTGTATGTATTAAGTAATTTATATTGTTACAATAGGCTTTAAATTAATTATTAAAAAAGAATTTCAAATTATAAGTAAATTATTATTTTCAAACGGTGTTTTCATATTTCGTCGTTTCAATGCTTTATTTAGTTGAGGTATATTCTATAGGTCAAGGTAATTTTTAAGGCATCCCTTATGTCATATAAAAGATAACATTCGTTCGTAGCCTTTCGAATTTAAGTCATTGGGAATTGAGTTATAAAAATCAAATACTGTACTAGCCACACTTGAACTTGGTATAGTGAGTTGAAATGAATATATTTTGCCTCGAATGGGGATCGAACCTATAACTAACGCGGTTACATTCAGTCAATGATCGTAACGAAATAAAAGTTTGTAATTCAAATCAAGTATCAATAATATTTTAAAATTATACAACAATTAAAAATATATTTAAACAAAAATTATTTTGTAAACATTTTATTTTGTAAACTACATCGATAATTGCAATGTTTGTTTAAAAGGTCGATTAAAACGTAAAAGGCTTTCAAATTATCTGATATATATAGAGCTTTTAGCAAAGTGCAATATAAATATTGAAAAACTAACTGACTGTGCAGTATAGAATGTCGCTCGGTTGTATGAAAGTATTATTGAATTATTGGTTTGCTTTCTTAAAGAGCAGCAATTATAAATTACATATAATAATATTATATATAATAAAATAGGCCAAGGTTACTTATGATCGAATTTTTACAGTCTACACAACTTTAGAAGCTACACGCTTAAATATTAAATGAAATGTGAAAACTTTTGTCACGATCCCGTGTTTAAGTGAAAATATCATCCCTCGTGGATAATATTTTAAAAGATAACAAAATTGTATACTTTGAGAAGGTCTCGATTTATTCATGTTTCGATTTTGATCTTCAAAAAATATTTTGTAAACTTCTTAATAAGTTTTTGTGTTTGATTTATTTTATCTTGAAATATGTTATAAGGTTTACTTTAACATTCGTCAATAGGTAGGTATAGTTGAGGTATTATTCTACTGCCAACGTACTTCTTTAAACGTATCCCTTATATCATATATGGGATTAAGAATTTAAGTTATTGAGAATCGAGTTATAGAAATTAATGTACCGTACAAGACGTGACGATTTATATACATATCAAGATTTATTTTTTATGTTTTATTTTTCGTATTTATTTTGTCAAGATTAGCGTTGTTAAATGAGACAATCTCTTTGGTGTTTGATATACATATTTTTAAGATGAAAGAGATTCTTAAAAATAGCAATCTATAGATTTTGCTTAAATAATTCATACATGTTTCTTAAATCATATATTTCAGCAAGGTATATATGAAAGTTACAATGTCCCTTAATCGAAGATTACTAAATTTATTTTCAGATGCTTTTTACTTACTTTCGCCATTTCGTTTAAAGATTTTACATAAAGTTAATATTTATATATTTTATTTCTGTTTATGTTAAACAGAATTATTTCTTTTCTTTGTTACATTGTAACGAACCAAAATGTCAAAAATATGAATCATACAGCCCTATAACTAAAATCTTAATAACAATACCAAGCAGCTATTATAAAGATTTTAAAGCTAAAATTTAAATAATTTCCAACTAAATATGACAAAATAATGAATAAACTAAAAAAATTATAGTTAACTTATACAACGAAATTTTTTTCTTTCAATAGGCACATCAACTAATTTTATTCTATCTTGCTTGTTGTAATTCAATGACTACTTCCTACCACTATTTCTACAAACTAATATATAGCTGCCTATCTCATTTGCTGATATTTTTCTCATATAATAATAATTGTGTTTTAAATAAAAATAGTAAGTAACATAACAATATAACTTGTCATGTTAATACTAGCTTTCGTCGATGTGACGAATTGTGGTTTCTGGATTAGGGCTTACAAACTCTATACACCATCCAGACTACTGTAGGCAATGGACCGATAGAGATTAAAGAGAATTTAAAAAAAAAAATCAATCACATGTATTTTGTTTCATCTGTGTCGTCGATTCAACGAAAGCTAGTATTATAAAAAGTTAATAAATATATGGATTAAAATTATTTGTTTTATAACTAAATCATTTTGAAGCTTTCAGATTAAAATGTATATAGTGTTAGTAATAATAAAAATATTATATGGAATTATTACGAATAGATATTAAAATTTAGTTTATTACTATTCTAAAGTATAATGAAAATGTTTTAATTAATTATAGTTCATCAAAGCATATGAAATATTACAAAATACTTCAATAGTTATTTTTGGAGTTATAGAAATTAATTTTAGGTGAATATTAAAATCAATCAAATTGTATTTTAATTAAGCATCTCTTTGATTAGAAATTATGTAAATTTTTAATATTGTAACTTTTGTATTAGAAAAATGAGTTAGTCTTATAAAACTCATATTTATGTATATGATATGAGTACGAAAATTGATTATATGGTTTTTTTCTTTTGTATTTATATATATATATATATATATATATATATATATATATATATATATATATATATATATATATATATATATATATATATATATATATATATATATATATATATATATATATATATATATATATATATATATATATATATATATATATATATATATATATATATTTCTTTAGTGCTTATAATTTATTAAGATAAATCTTCAAATTCTATAATTACTTAAAATACAGATATTAGGTATGTAAGAAATGTATAGTTATAATTTCTTCATTTATATATTATTGTTAGTTTTCGTTATAGATTAAAATCAAAACAGTTTCTTATCTTATCAATCGTGTATTCTTTACTTATAAGATTTAGTGTTTTGATCTAATTTACGCAAAGATTGTACAAAAGTTTGAAAGCAAATAGATCTCATGTACTTACTAATGTTGTGGATAGCTCAGTTTCTGTTGTAATAAAGATTTCTACACGTACTTGTATTATTTACTTAAGACACCTTTTAATATTAAGATTAAGCAATTTATTTGAAATATATTTTTTGTTCTAATTGTTTAAAAATAGTTTACGCCGTGCCACAATTTTGATTTCATTTTTATAAAATACAGATAAACATGAAGTTATTATAACTGTCGAAATATAAATGATCAATTTGTTTAAGTCCATAAAGTATATACGATAACGTCCACAGGTAACGAGGCATTTAACGAAATAATAGAAAAAATATATGTGTGTATACATACACACATGTGTGTTATTATCGTGAATTTATGAATCAAGTGATCAATCATAGTACTGAGTTAAAAATAAAGACAGAGAGATTGCAGTATATGTCTACTTTCTTTACTAATAGATTAAAAGGAATAAAAAATAAAACGTTCCGTTCACGCGCACGCCACATTGCAACCATGAATGACCTTGACATATACGCTGCGCAATTTATACTACTCCGTGGCTTTATTGAATACTTTGACCTTCAAATTAACACAATGTTTACATTTACCTTTTTTGTGTTAAAATGTCTTTATTAGGTAATTCAATGTATTTTTCCTTGTTTATGGCAAGTGTTTCTGTTAGGCATATATTTGTTTGTTTGTGTAATTGTATACGTATTTCATACATTTAACTTACTAGTGCCGGGCCCTTCGCATTATGTGAATTGTGAAGCTCGGAGCAGTGCCGTGGACTTGTGACCCAGGTGGTGGTGAAATATATATTAAAACTCACTTCACCGTCGAATCTCCTCCGACTCCTCAACAAATTCAGAAATAATTCATACTTGAAAATACTTAGTAAGGTTAATAAATTTAGAAGTAATTTATAAATTCTACTACGGCCGTCTTCGTAGTATATTCTAGAAAATTAGTTAATCTTCAGTTCTTTTAGCAAAATATTTGGAGATTTTAATGTAATATCGGCTTACCCACTAATGGATAAAATTAAATCTAAATCCATTCTTGATTCTGCTGCTCGTTTATTAATAAGTACTTATTAGGTTTGGATTTATGATTTTTCGGAATATTTAAATGAACTGTAACTACTACCATGCTTGTAGAGTAAAAAAAATATCCAGTCTTGATAATGAAACTATTACTGTTATTCATATGTGTCAGTCATAAGAGACCATTCAGGAACTGAAATTACTTTTACTAAAAATTTAATGAACTCTACTGTTCATTTGCTGATTTTTGTTTGTGTCAGCTTTTTATACTGAAAGACTAACAATTTCATGATTTCCAGCGTTTTGTCATATCGCCACGAGTATGCCACTATCGAGGAGCCACTATTAATTGGTTATTTAGTCCTACTGTTTCCTTATAATTGTAGCAACAATTTTTGGAAGCTGTATACCGATTTTATCAAATTGCTTTCATATAGAAAAAAATGTTTCAGAGTGTAGTTTCTATGTGTCTAAAGTTTTCAGTTATTGAAAAATTCACATTTTGTAGTAAACTATACATTTTGTTGTTTAGTAGATTTTTGACACACATCTCTTCTCCAATACCGATCTCTCAACATAGATTTCACATCAGAGGGACTATTTAATAAAACCCTACACTACTCGATTGTGCTCCTATCATAAATTGTTTATGGAGTTTAAATTTTTAATTCAGTTCTGTGAAATACATGTCTTTTGGTGACACTTGAGAAATGTAAGCGAATATTAAAAATTTAGGGCTTTCTAAATGGTTTGAGGTAAATAACCTACAAATACATTTAAATAGAGTAGCACTATCTACATAAAAGTAAAGCGTTTATTCTCTTTAAATAGAATTATATTTTGGACTAAGCCGACAGTCTGAAGGAACCTCAAAGTTCACCTACGCGCCGTCAGCGGCTTAACCTTTGCAAATAACGAGGCAAAAGAGAAACGACAAATCGTTTTATCTCAAATTACCTCAAGTATAATCTGATGCTGTATTGCGGATTATTATACTAGCGAATATATAAGTGCTTTCGAATACTTGATTATATTACTTAATTAACATAAAATATCTATAAAATATATTAAATATCTATCTATATACAGGACTTATTTATATTAAAATGTTTTGATTTATCTTATCAAATCAGAGATGGTTCATAATAACATATTTAATATTATAAACATGAACAGTAATAAAATTATACATAGTTCGACCAAATATTAGCATTAAGTCACAATTTCTCTATATTGGTACTGAAACAAATAAATCGTGAACCACAATTTGTTATTTATAAGTTCGGTAAGTAAAATATTATAATTATAGTGTTTAATCTATATTTACCTAATGCGCCACATTGGGGCAGATTCTCATTTATTTTTGTAAATACATAATATTACGGATTATTGAGGACCGTCGTGGCGCAAAGGCTGTAGCGTATGCCTGTAAACGCGACAGTTTGTGGGTTCGATCCCCACTCGGGGAAGTTGGATTTTTTTATTTCCATTTTCTTTACTCTGGTAACTAGGCAAAGCGCGGCGTTGAGTTCCGCCACTCAAAACGCTATACCTCAAAAAAAGCGGAAAGTGGGGACGGAGGAAGCAGGAATTAAGACGAAAAGCGGGAAGCAGGGAATGGAGTTTACCACTAGGTTTCTATGGTTCAGTTTCCTCTGCCTACCCTGCCATCTGCGGGTTAAAGCGCGAAGACATAAAAAAAATAATAGTACGATTTTTCATAAAACTAATATTTTACTGTACAGTAATTTTATATAAATCATGAATACTGCAAATAATAACATTTCATCGTTTTCAAATAAATAAACAGGAAAAAATGCAATGTAGAGTCAAAATGTGTCTATTTGTTTCAAATAACTAAAATTTTATATTTTCTACGCATTCTATATTCTATTTCTTCCACCTCATAAAAATATACGTACAAAAAATTGTATTCCCTACAAAGTGTATTGTTAATACCGCATCACAAACATATTTCATTCGTCCAAGGATATAACAGCATGAATATTTAAATTCCAAGGCCTAAGCCTTTGCTTAAAGCTAGTCTTAAAACTTATTTAGAAGGTTCGGTATCTCAGGGATCTCTGAAACTCCGGAACAATTTTGTTTTTAATGCGAGTAATAAAGTATAGTAATCGTTTGTGAGTTCCTCGGGAACGCCACGAGTAATGGAAATGGATCTTGGATCTGACTGAAGTTAATTTGGAAGTTATCGATTTTGAAGCTTTATATTAAATTAAAAAGCTTTTTTATTTAAAAAAATTATAAATTGATTGGGCTCTCTCATGTTTCAGGGCATGTAGAGAGTAATTTAAAACACTCCATTTTTCGATTTTCGCCTTATTTCGAGAAATTGTGTTAATTAGTAGTGTTTTCATCACTATTATTTCTATAGATATCTCATGCATAGTTAAAAATATTTAAAAATAAAGTTTAGTATTAATTAATAATGATTAAATTTCCTAGGCAACGCGACCTGTATTGGAAAGAAACTACTCTCAAATATTCTTAGTTATGTGTTTTATGTCATTTATACGTACAATCCCCGCAACGTGAGAGAGCCCAACCAATTTATATTTTTTTAAATAAAAAGCTCTTTAATTTAATATAAAGCTTCAATTACGTACAATCTCTGTCCAAATACACTAAAACCATATGGTCTACATGTATTTCAAAACTTTTTTCTTTAACAATTAAGTTTAACTACTTTTGTTTTCTAATTGCATATATTCAAGTCATTAACTTAATATTTTCCTCTGTTAATTTTTCAATATATATATTTACTGAGTGGAAATTGAACTTCGACAATTGACAAAATCTACAATCTTATATTTACAACTATTTAAAATACATAAAACGCGCCAATATTTCGGTCTAACTGTCTATTATTAAATTCTTCGTCATAATTTCCATATATATCTATATAAGAAAAGTTAAGAGCCAACTGAACTGTCAGTTAAGACTGAAAATAACTCTTGGATAATATCACGTACGTACGTCCGTACGTGTCCATATCACAGTTTATTATTAGACGTGTGAAATATGAAAACGACAGTCGGTATATACCACTTTATCAAACTTATAATATAAATATCTCAATATAACTCTGAATGAAAATTTAACTTATAAAGGAGTATGACAGTGAACATTTCCGGTATATCCAGCAATATTCCCATATGCGTCGTGTTTATATTGTTCTCGCCACTCATGGATAATGCTACTTGTCCAGTTGAAACATTTATTTGATCTTTACTTTGGATTTATATTGGCATATTTGGTTTGAGTCACATTTATTTATATTTTGGTTTGAGTCACTTTTATTTTTTTTTTTTGGTTTATTATGATTATTTATATTCGCGATAAACATCCTCTATTTTAAACCGGTTTGAAAAGTTTTATTTAAAAAAGGGGAGAAGCAAGACTGAAAATAAATGCCATTTATACGATATCTACATATATATAGTACAAAGTTTTAAAATATCTGTGTACTTGAAAAATAAGTATTTGAATTAACAACTTGAATATTTGAGTGACCAAAACATTTCTAGGACTTAAAATTTATTTTACAATAGAAATAAGCCTAAACCAATGTTAGAATGAAAGAAAACATGAAAATACATCATGCGTAAATGCTTTGTATTTTCTAAATACTTCTTCGAATATCATAAAGGCTTTGTAAACTACAGCAGTATTCAACATAATGAATTCGATATAAAGATACTTGTACCTTTTGTCAATAAAATAAGTAAAGTATCGCATTATTCTCGCTCCAGTATCTCATACAAACACGTACTCAAAAGAAACTTTTAATATTCCGTTGCCTGGTGATAGGCTCATACGCCTTTGATGTTATATCAAACTATTGATGTATGCAAAATGTACTCGAATAACTTGTACATGAATATATTTTATGTAGTTTTAAATATTTGTCTGTTCTGGATAGTCTTTAAAAGAAATTGAATTTAGTTCTAGCATGAAGTACTGCATTCAATCTTAAGTCGTATATGAATACATTATAAACTTTAAAAGTAATATTTTTGTTCAAAGTAAGATTATGTTAATTTTTACAGGACCTTTGTTTCGTAAATTTAAATTCAGGTGTAAATGCACACATATATAATTCATTTTTAAAATGCTTACCCACCAATCAATTTACAAATTTTTAATCATTATATATTTTTTTTCCAAAAGTATCACTTTGCAGTGTGATTTTATTATAGAAATATTTTCTTTCATATATAAAAATTTGTTGAATTTAGCTCACACACAAGGCGGAAAGCGAAAGATACACATGTCTTACACAAGGTCCTTCCAGCTTCTACATTTCTAATTTCTAATTTCTTATTTCTTATATTTATTTCTATACCAATTCATTTCCAATATTAACACTCCAAGGTAATTTTGTTACTGAAAATAATTTCATTATACCTGGTAAATTACCAGTTTCTACTTCAATATTACACATTCATTACTCTTTCTCGTTAATTTGAATTACATTAAATGGAAAATGTACATACATCCTCCTTCTACACGAGACCGCCTTTATTACAAATACCGATAATTAAATATTTAAGCACCTATATGATATAGACACATTTATAAGATAATCTTATATATATATATATATATATATATATATATATATATATATATATATATATATATATATATATATATATATATATATATATATATATATATATATATATATATATATATATATATATATATATATATATATATATATATATATATATATATATATATGTGTGTGTGTGTGCGATAATTTTCGTATATTAAGCAACTGGAACTACATTGTGCATATTTATAGAGATTGAAGGGTGAGGAAAAAGAATGACCAACTCAATAGGAAAATTGACACAAGGCGCCCCACGTTTTTAGTCTTTTTCGATCATTACTGTTTTTAACTCGTTTTAAAAATTATTGTTTACTTTTTAGTTTGATATACTTAAAAAAGCGTGTTTTATAGTTAAGTTTAACCTATATTTAATTTTTACTTCAATGTTGTACATTATTATTATTTCATTTCCTTTTATTTAATAAAATTTTTGAATTATTTACTGGTGAATAAAATAAAATTATTAAAAAAATCATATATTATAAAGTATATAAACATAGACTGAAAAAACAACATTTTCACTGGTACGGACGGGGATTAGAACCCACGGCCGCAGCATGTAAAGTCACTGCAAACAAGAAGCTGTAATCCCGCAACTCAGACCGCTCGGCTAACGACACACATGTATACTGACAACTTATATAAGCCACGGTCTCTCAGTCCAAGGAGAGTTACTCAAATACAAGTGAAACTAATAAAAGCGTATTGGAAAGAATAAGATATCAATATACAATAACACAAAAAATAGCCTGATTTTCGAAAATGCCAACGAATCAGACATGAACGAATAAATGTATCGTCTTTTGTATTGATCGTAGGGATCTATTGTGAAAAAGTCGGACTATGGAAAAGTTAGACAATCAAGATCCAAAAAGTTTCAAGAAAGTAAACAAAGGACTTCAAATTTCTCTCGGTCAAATACTGAAAGATAAACATCCATAGAAATACAGGCACACTACTTTTAATATAACATTATAAGGTTCGAGTGCAAGTATAATATAAAAACATTCAACATATACAAATATTCGAAATAAAATGAAAACTCACACTATTTCGAATGTCAGAGGGTTGTGTTTTCATAAGTTATACGAAAGTTATCTCCTTCGGGGCTTGAATATAAGTTCAAGGGTAATTTAATATCTTATATAGTGTTAGGTTTCTAGGCTTATTGTGTAATGCCCTAGGGATTTTAGAATTTCTTATCGAATTTCGTACATTATGATGCGATGCAATATATATATTTATATGTATGTATATATATATGTATATATATATATATATATATATATATATATATATATATATATATATATATATATATATATATATATATATATATATATATATATATATATATATATATATATATATATATATATATATATATATATATATATATATATATATATATATATATATATATATATATATATATATATATATATATATATATATATATATATATATATATATATATATATATATATATATATATATATATATATATATATATATATATATATATATATATATACATACTTCACAATGATTGCTTCATAATACTTATATGTATAGTCGCTTTTTACTTTTGTTATAAATTTTAATGGCCTGTTCGATGAATAGAGAGTATTTTCAAACGATTTTCGAATTCACTGATAGACTTTACGTTAACAATGTTTACTTTGACTTATTGTCTCTCCACATTCGCATACAATTTGATCAAGCTTTGTGGAAACAACAGATATAAAATCCAATTAAGATTTTTTTTAATATATGTAATATATGTAACATCCACCTGTAAACCCGATGGTTTGTGGGTTCGATTCCGACTCAGTTAAAATGATGTTTTTATTGCTATTTTTTCGCTCTAAAAACTAAACAAATCGCGGCATCAAGTTCCACTCAATACGCAGTGTCTCGAAGAAAAAGCAGAAAGCCGAGACAAAGTAACGAAGTGTTTTAACACTAGGCTCCATTAGTTCCTACAGTTCCCCCTCTGCCTACCCTGCCATATGCGGGATAAAGGGTGAAGACATAAAAAAATATAAAAAAGAATAATTAACTTACATATGTCGTTAATAGTTAATATATATCAAGTTGAGGAGAATTTCATATTGATTTTTGTAGTCAATATGACATATCTCTAAATTGTAAGTAGGTATTTTCAAGATACATCTCAAGATTAACAGAGTAGATAGGAAGATGTTATTCACTTCTTCGCTCGAACTCGTGCATGTCGCACACATTGTAGAACCTATATATAGATGAAAAGTTTTATATATAAGAGAAAAACCTAATATTTAAACTTTAGGATTTTATTTTACTAAACATTTAGGATTTTATTTACGTAGTTCACAGTATCTGACTATTCTTGCGATAGTCGTGTCAGACACATAACTTTTATATATATATATATATATATATATATATATATATATATATATATATATATATATATATATATATATATATATATATATATGTGTGTGTGTGCGATATATATATATATATATATATATATATATATATATATATATATATATATATATATATATATATATATATATATATATATATATATATATATATATATATATATATATATATATATATATATATATATATATATATATATATATATATGTGTGTGTGTGTGTGCGATAATTTTCGTATATTAAGCAACTGGAACTACATTGTGCATATTTATAGAGATTGAAGGGTGAAAAGAATGACCAACTCAATAGGAAAATTGACACAAGGCGCCCCACGTTTTTAGTCTTTTTCGATCATTACTGTTATTAACTCGTTTTAAAAATTATTGTTTACCTTTTAGTTTGATATACTTAAAAAAGCGTGTTTTATAGTTAAGTTTAACCTATATTTAATTTTTACTTCAATGTGGTACATTATTATTATTTCATTTCGTTTTATTTAATAAAATTTTTGATTTATTTACTGGTGAATACAATAAAATTATTAAAAAAAATCATATATTATAAAGTATATAAACATAGACCAAAAAAACAACATTTTCACTAATACGGACGGGGATTCGAACCCACGGCCGCAGCATGTAAAGTCACTGCAAACAAGAAGCTGTAATCCCGCACCTCAGACCGCTCGGCTAACGACACATATGTATACTGACAACTTATATAAGCCACGGTCTCTCAGTCCAAGGAGAGTTACTCAAATACAAGTGAAACTAATAAAAGCGTATTGAAAAGAATAAGATATCAATATACAATAACACAAAAAATAGCCTGATTTTCGAAAATGCCAACGAATCAGACATGAACGAATAAATGTATCGTCTTTTGTATTGATCGTAGGGATCTATTGTGAAAAAGTCGGACTATGGAAAAGTTAGACAATCAAGATCCAAAAAGTTTCAAGAAAGTAAACAAAGGACTTCAAATTTCTTTCGGTCAAATACTGAAAGATAAACATCCATAGAAATACAGGCACACTACTTTTAATATAACATTATAAGGTTCGAGTGCAAGTATAATATAAAAACATTCAACATATACAAATATTCGAAATAAAATGAAAACTCACACTATTTCGAATGTCAGAGGGTTGTGTTTTCATAAGTTATACGAAAGTTATCTCCTTCGGGGCTTGAATATAAGTTCAAGGGTAATTTAATATCTTATATAGTGTTAGGTTTCTAGGCTTATTGTGTAATGCCCTAGGGCTTTTAGAATTTCTTATCGAATTTCGTACATTATGATGCGATGCAATATATATATTTATATGTATGTGTATATATATATATATATATATATATATATATATATATATATATATATATATATATATATATATATATATATATATATATATATATATATATATATATATATATATATATATATATATATATATATATATATATATATATATATATATATATATATACATACTTCACAATGATTGCTTCATAATACATATATGTATAGTCGCTTTTTACTTTTGTTATAAATTTTAATGGCCTGTTCGATGAATAGAGAGTATTTTCAAACGATTTTCGAATTCACTGATAGACTTTACGTTAACAATGTTTACTTTGACTTATTGTCTCTCCACATTCGCATACAATATAAAATCCAATTAAGATTTTCTTTAATATATGTAATATATGTAACGTCCACCTGTAAACCGGTTGTGGGTTCGATTCCTACTCGGTTAAAATGATGTTTTTATTGCTATTTTTTCGCTCTAAAAACTAAACAAATCGCGGCATTAAGTTCCACTCAATATGCAGTGTCTCGAAGAAAAAGCAGAAAGCTGGGACAAAGTAACGTAGTGTTTTAACACTAGGCTCCATTAGTTCCTGCAGTTCCCCCTCTGCCTACCCTGCCATATGCGGGATAAAGGGTGAAGACATAAAAAAATATAAAAAACAATAATTAACTTACATATATCATTAATAGTTAATATATATCAAGTTGAGGAGAATTTCATATTGATTTTTGTAGTCAATATGTCATATCTCTAAAATGTAAGTAGGTATTTTCAAGATATATCTCAAGATTAGCAGAGTAGATATAGGAATAGGTTATTCACTTCTTCACTCGAGCTCGTGCGTGTCGCACAAAGGTTAGAACTTATATATAGAAGAAAAGTTTTATATATAAGAGAAAAACCTAATATTTAAACTTTAGGATATTATTTTACTAAAAATTTGGGATTTTATTTACGTAGTTCACAGTATCTGACTATTCTTGCGATAGTCGTGTCAGACACATAACTTTTAAATTATTTAAATGTAAATATTGCTACGTAATTAAATTCAGAAGGTAAGGGGAATAAGTGAGTATCTTGACATTAGGACCTCTCCGTAAACCCTGCTTTATGCTGGAAATAAAGGATCGAATACAAAGCCAGCCGTGGTTATTCCAAAAGTAAATTTGTAAAAGCCATAAAAACAAATGTGTTCGTATCAATTCCTAACGACGCAGATAAATAAAAATATAAAAATACAAGTCAGGTTCCTTTGCCATTATTTAAAGTAGATCCTTTTTACGCATCATTAATCTTTCGCTTTCCTTTACGAGTCTAAATTTTTTTATGAGGTGTTAAGAATATAAATATCTATGAACAGTACAAGTTACATCTAATAAAACGTTTACAACACATTTTTAATAAGAAAGCGTAAGTCATGCCAATGAAATCTAAAAAAGAATTTATTAGTTACGAATTTTTATACTTACAATATTATAATATTTTATTTTATTTATTTTATCTTCCATCTTCCAAATTAAACGTAATATAGACGTAATACATTTTTTCACGCTTTATCCCGCACATGGCATGGCTTTCTCCCTCCACGCTAAAGAATACATAAATACATATATGTATATTAGCAATTGTTTATAATGTAATAGTTACTTTGATAGAGCTTGAAGAGCTTATTCCTCAGATGTGGACTTACTTGGGAATTTTGTGTTGCTTGTGAAGATGTAAAACATCGATATTGTAGGTTACATCGGTACAATACCTCCTGGTATATAAGACGATAATGCATATAAATATGGAAATGTTGGTAGTATCTTAAAAAAGAGAGAAAGTATATGCACAACGCAAATAGATTGGGAGCTAATTTAGCTGAGCACACACGCTGAGGTTAAGAGACATAATAATGAACAATATAAATAAATGAAGCTTTGAAGGAGCTGTAATTTGAAAAATGGATTTTAAGTTACGTCCAAGTAGCAAGCCCTGGCGGAGTTAAGAATTGGTAAAGTAGCAATGATAACAAAAGTTTTTTATAAGGAATAAAGTGTTGGAGACGCTCGAGATACTTTTCATTAACAAGGGATATCCATGTCATGTTGCTTTATTTTTCATGTCACGTCATGTCCTTCAAATTCTCAATTTTGTCACACGAAATGTGAAGTTCCAAAAATCATATCCGTTACTGCTGTTATTTATGATTTTTATTAATTTATTATTATTATTATTATATTTAATAACAGATCAAAATATCCAGCTTGGCAATGTTTCCTTTGTAGCTAGATCTTCAATTAGTGGCTTGTAGTGCAATTTGAATAAATACCCATTTTGATATAACTGTAAATCATTAGCATACAAATACCAAAATAAAGATATATTTAAGAAGAAATACAAAAAATAGAGTATAGAAATGGAGAAAGAGCAGCGTCCTGAGGAACACCAGTAGTAAAATCTTGTCAAGTTGAAAGTTCTCATGGCGTAAAGACTTTGCTGGTAGCCAACAGGCAAGGATAAAACCAAACTACGGCTTTAGCAGGGATATTTATTACATTGAAAGTAATAAGAAGTATATCAAATCAACAGAGATTAAAGCACTGACTATTGAAGCCAGTACCATTGTAGTGAGCTTCTGTGATTAACATTATCTGTCATTTGTAATAAAATTTCACTTTTAGAGAGATATTTAATGTCTTAAATGTTTATTTTTCTCTTATATATTTTGATAATGGATTGTGTTGAGATCTGTTATGCCTAATCTTTGGCTGCTTCTAGAGAAGCTGTATTTAGCTGTACACATTCATTTGTAAACATTAAAACGTAAACACCGACCTATGGAGAGAGTCTGAGTGTAAACGTGTTTCTCATTAAAAGCTCCGGCAATTAGAAGCGAGGCGTTAAGTTATCATTTAATACAAAATATCTCATGTTTTGCCACAAAGTAGAGAATATATAATGATAATTCTGTCTTACCACTAAAATACATTATTAAAAGTAACTAGTAGTAAATGTGACAATGGAAACAAATCTATGCGTCTTATGTGTTAAAAACATATATTATTTGCTCAAAACTTTTAACGTAATGTATTTCATCCAAATAATAATATACAAGCATTGTAAAGCCAACTTTAAATATATTACGAGAGTCGGCGATAAATTGAAACAAAGTTGTTGTAAAAGCGAAGGCTTATCGTACGTATTTATTATACTTCTCCTTGACTGGCTTCAGGGTTTCATATAAATTTTATATCTGCGTTTGATATATATTTCTATTACAATATTAGTAATAGTTAAAATACTATATTAGATCACTTTCATAGAAAAACACAAGAACTTACAGCAACGCCACTGAGGCTTTATATTCCAATGATTGAATATGCACAGGATCAGGATGAATTAGATATTGACTATGATATAACTATATTCTGTACCTCAAAAGTAATCCATATAAGACCACTTTCTACCTGTCTGTCTGTATATGAAGATTGTAAATGTGTGTCATTTTTATTAAAATGTAGTGTAGATATCAAGCTAAAAATAATATTAAATATCCAAAGTATATATTCCCTCCAAACACATGATATTAGTACACAGTTATACAGTTATTCTAATATTATAAATTATTTAAAATGACATTATATGAGAAGAAACAACTTAGCTTTCCATGGATTCACCGTGTGGGTGCCGGGCCCATCGTGTTGTAGGAAGAGGAGCTCCGAGCAGCGCTTGGGACTTGCGACCCAAGTGTAGGTTTAAAGGGCCCCTTTAAAATGCATTAACGCTCACCTTCACTGTCCGAGCTCCTCCCACTACCTAACCAAATTTTGAATGATTCTACCAAAGCCGCCTTCGAAGTGCGTTCTAGAAATGAATTTGTGATAGTTCTAGACAGGCCGAGATCTTTTAATAAACTGTAGAGAGATTTCGCTGTTATACCTCTCGCTCCTACTTCAACCGCATATAAGCTCGCTCTAAACCTATTCCTGGTCAGTTCGTTTGTAAGAACGAAATACTTATTGTGTTTAAGGTGATGACTCTTCGTGGGATATTTGTTTCCCACGGAACTGTAAGTTCTACCAGTACTACGCGTTTTAGGCTTCGAGTGTAAAGAAAAATGTCCGGTCTGGCTGACGAAACACAAATATCCTCAGGGATTCTATACTGTTTCTCATACGTGTCCATCACAAGTGTCCAATCAGGAGCTGGATCTAATATGGAGAAAGGCTTTTGTGTAAGTTTTTTATAAGAACCTTCTAGCACAAACTCTATTGAGCGTTTGCTGGTTTATCTGTGCTCTTGCTACTGATAGACTAACGGCTTCACATATGATTTCTAGTACTTTGTCATGGCGCCGCGAGTATTGGCCACTATCCAAGAGTACCCTACACCCCACCAGCATATGTTTAGCTGTCCCCACTGCCTCTTTACAGATGTAGCAAGATTTATCGGTAGCTTTACCCCATCTTACTAAATTACTTTGATCTGGAAGAGTCATCTGGAACGCATTTAGGTAGAATTTTAATAGTGCTGGAGACCAGTCGTGAATTAGGGTGCGCCATTTTAAAGCTAAAGGGATACAGAATTCTCCTACAGTTAGCCACTCATTTTGCATTTCTAAGCCCATTGCGTGCACCTTATCATTCTCGTCTTGCCGAATAAAAGATTTTATTATATCTGTGTCTTGGATTTTCCTCTTTGATCCTAACCCTACTTTACTAAATTGTGCTCCTATCATAAATTGCTTATGGAATTTAAGCCTTGACTCGAGCTCTGGGACACTTCTGTCTCTTGGAAGTGAGGTAACAATCTCATCCCGAGATTTTCCCAGAATATGTGTTTTGGCAACTCTCAGATGTTTATAGAGCTCCGATGGTTTCTTTAATCTCAACCCAAAATTATTTTTGTCTCTAAATAAGGTTGAGGTGTCCGCCGAATGCGCTAACCCAAGCCAAAACTTCAGCATCTTTATGACGCTTGCATCTAACTTTGCCAACAGGGTTTTATTAAAATCATATACGAGGAAAGACCAATTCAGACGTGATGTTAGAAAATTGTCGTAAATCTAAGCTTTCTTGACATTACTTATAGGTTGATGGTCTACCTTTTCAAGATCCGTCATAAAGCTGTCGACTAGTACATCTAAAGATGAAGTTCGGCCTTTGTAATCTATTTTCTTACCGAGAAATTTAAAAGGTGCCGCCTCGGAAACTACAGCAATGCTTTCACCGCCAATTTTAAGTCCCGGATCGTATGAGGTATATTTTGTGTCTCGTCTTCCCAGACAAAGACAGTGACACTTGCTAGGTTTTGTCCTCATTCCCTTCGTCCACGCACAAAACTCGTCTACCTCATCCAATAGCAGCTGGCATTGCTTTGGGTTCCTAGTGAGTATCGCGAGATCGTCCGCAAAAGCTAGAATGGATTCCGTGTACTTATTATTGAACTAAAACCGATAACCCCATTTTTTCTCGTGTTTAATTAGAATATCTAGTAAAATATTAATAACGATATTAAATATTACTGGAGATAAACAACAACCCTGAAAAAGACCTACATTGAATGGCCTAAAGGTTTTGAAGTTATAACGAATTTTAACTGTGAATAGTATGACGCGATTATGTTGCTTACTGTCGTAGGAAAATTATACCATTTTAAAGCGAACATCAACAGATCGTGTTGTACTGATCCAAACGCGTTTTCTAAATCTATCCAACATACCGTAACTTGTCTCTCACACGTTCTGGCGTTTTTTAAGCTAGCAGTTAACAAACTATTATGCTCCAAGCATCCAGAAATTCCGGGTAAAAACCCTTTCTGGTAATTCGGCTTGAAGTACCTATTGCTAATCATAAAATGGGTCATTTTCGTTTGAAGTATTGAGAAAAACATTTTAGATAAAGTATTGGTAAGAGCAATCGGTCTAGTATCCTTTTAAAATTTTGAGAATTTACGAATTTTTGGGCTACAGTTAGATAAATTGTGACGTAAAAGTATCGGCATGTAATACGCAATCTCTCAAATTCATGTGAAAAGTGTAGGAGTAAATGGAGTGTACTCTCTACCCAGGATGGTTGGAGATTATATATGTGGGAAACAGTGTGAATTTGAAAAAGGATTATCTTACAATTAGAACAGTATTGTTATAACTTATCTTTGTAAGTGATTATTGTCTTGTAAACGTTATGCTAAAATTATTTTATAAGTAAAACTAGAAAATTGGAATGAAGCAGAATTTGTAACCAAGCCTCTTGGAAATTGTCTAAATACTACTGAGCGCAACGTTTCAAAATTGTATAATTTATTAAAATATCTGTTTTACGTACCTCTCTGAATTTTTGATATTGTAAAATATTCTAAAATATGCGGCTTGCAAAATACAGAGGGTTCTTCTAATTAAGATAATAAGTTAATTTTAGCCGTAAATTAATTTTATTTTCGTGCATTTCTATCTTATTATTTAGAAACAGACTTAAAATGAACTTTTACATTTAACGATCGGTGGCCTGCAATTTTATTTGTATGAGTAAAATTTTTCCGTTTTCGTTGAATATTGGATGTGTATGTAAGTAGGCTAACATGCGTAGTACATGCCTAACTAACCTCTTTGAAATCTTTGAAGTTATCTAACGTCAACGCTGTATGATTTTGGCTATATTTCATTGATTAGTGTACTCACGAACTCTTTTTTTGGACCAAATGACAATTTTTTTGTTATATTTAAAAAGCCAAGAAACGGCGGGGTAGTATATACTATATTGCTAATTAAATTTTGTATTTATTATGTAGGCATTTTTCTTATTCTTTGATAGAAAATTCACCTATAAAAAAACCAAGTGAACAACAATGTAAATTGTTTTGGAACAAGAAACACCATATGTAAATTGTTTTAGGACAAGGAACTTCACTAATTGGTATAAAAATTTTAATATATATGTAACATATATATAATTTTTTTTATAAAAAATTAATATAATGATAAAAATATTTTGATTAATATTCTGTACATCTGTTCCAACGTGTGGCAAAAAGGTTTTATGCTATAATAGATCATCTAAACCATTTTATTTTCAAAGCCAGAGGTGTCGACACACATGTTTTTACTCACCACTACTAATTTATTTAAAATATACTAAAGATATTTTTTAATTATATTAAGTTAATTTATTTTCGAAGCCTACGCTTACTTCATATCTACTTATTTTATTTTATTAGCAAATCGTCATCAGAATATTCAGAATCAGCAGAGTATCACGGAATATCTCTATGGTTTTCTGAGGCAAATACTTGAATTTTTCATAGTCCTTCACTCCGTATATATTTTAGTAATTGTGAAATTTTGTTAGACAAATATGTGAAAAATTTAGTAGTCCTATTGGGAAGTTCTCCTTAATGGAAAAAGTTTGTTGAATTCCATTATATGCTCATGCCACTTAGAATGAAACACCAAGAAAGCGTGGCTGATTACTTTAGATAGTTAATAAATATTATATGTATATATTATAATTATATGTATATATTATATGTATATGTATGAATTATATATTATATGTATATGTATGTATGTATTATTTCATAAATTTTTAAAATTGATTTGCTTATACTATTTATTGCATTGTGTTTTGACCCGTTGTTTGGCACTTACACACTTCCACTGGTTGGCTGGAAGAGATTTCTTTTAGAGATAAGCCCGCCATTGTATACATACCTTTCATATGTAGAATTTCTAATTGTTACTGTTATGCAATAAAGAATATATATATAATAGTGGAACAAAGCCAAAAATTAATATGCTAGATAACTTGTAAACATAATCCAACGCAGTAAAATTTGTCCAAATTTTTTATTCGTAAATATACACTACCTCTGCCGGAATGCTGAAATATATTTGTAAAATCGTTACTTGGTAACAGTGGTAAAGCTTGAAATTTTTAGACATTGTTGCGGGTATTGGTCGGGAACGCAAATACACTCTAATTATGCAATGTTCATTAAAGCTTACAGCTTCTATGTCAGAAGAGCTGATATTTAATGTACATTTCGGTGCAGTTAAACAATTGATTCATAGTAATAAGCCATAAATACTTAATTTGTTCTAAATTAACACAAAGTCAGTATAAGACAAAAATCTAGAAAAAATGTTGCGACATTAGTTAAGAAACGATCGATTACTATGACAAGCCATGCTGCAAAATGAAAAATGAGGTCTTCATCATATTCTGACTACTCTTTGTCATATTTTTAGATCATATTTTTCCTATGGTTTTATTTTTTTTCATTTAAATCTTATTTATTTTTCTTATCTTATCTTATATGACCTATCTGAACTCTTTATTTTCTTTCAAAATTAGTAGAGGGCCGTCAGAATATAGTGCCGTCGTGGTGCAGAGGCGTAAATGTCTGCCTGTAGACGCGGCGGTTTGTGGGTTCGATTCCCACTCGGGGAAGATGGATATTTCTATTTCCATTATCTTCGCTCTGGAAACTAGGCAAAGCGCGGCGTTAAGTTCCGCCACTCAACACGCAATGCCTTGAAAAAAGACGGAAAATGGGGACGGGGAAAGCAGGAACTAAGCAACGGAGCGTCTTAACACTAGGTTCATATAGCTCCTGCTGTAAAGCGTGAAGCTTAAAAAAAATATAGAGCTGATGATCTTCATCTATATCAAAAGCTATAGCACAGTAACTCACCATTTTTCCCCTACCGTCTTAACGTTCTTCGGTCAAGACCTTCACTACAATCTATAGAGGCCCGTTGGACCTAACGTACACTGGCAACACCAAGTGACCTGAGAGAGTGAGTGAAGCACCTGAGACGATATCTACTCAGCTCTACAATTCGTTTCCTAAAAACAAGCGGTTATATAGGCGCCTCTAGCTCAATGGGTTTTCCCAACACTTTACACTTGGCCCACAAAACAGAGAAAAAGAGAAGTAGTGTAGAAGAATAAAAAGGAATAAAAAGGGAATACGATAGAAAACAACTGCTCAAACTGTCAATTTTAACATGAGCATCAACGTTTATTGTGCCTAACGTAAGGTATATTATATATTGTAAAAAAAAAGAGAAATTACTTTGATCGATAAAACTCTACTACTACTCTACCGTAAAATACCGAAGAAAAATTTTACCTTTATTAGAACGATTTCTCTTCTCTTTCTAAGTTCAAAATTCACACTTTATTATATTTTATTCAACTATAAAGCTATTTGAAAAATATCAGTTTCTAGTAAAAAACTAATATTAACACCGTGGATAACACCTGGTTGGCTACACTGTATAAGAAACCGCGATAAATAACCCAGTTTTAATAACCACTACCATAGCTACAGGAATTTTTGTAATAATTTACTGAAAAAAGTAAAAACAAGTTATGAAAAAAAATAATTTTTAAAGGCTAAGAAAGATGAGAAAAAGACATGGGATCTCATAAAAAAATTCGGCAATATACTTTGAAAAAAAAAATACATCGAGTCTTATGTTGAAAACAGCTAGTGATCCAACCGTTTTTAAATATTAATAGCATTAATATTTTTTTCAATATAAGTAAGGAGATTGCGTCCAAGGTACCTTAACAAAATGTTGAGTTTAACGAATATATAAGCGACTCCCATTCCAATTTATCTTCCATGGTCAATAGCACTGGTGAGTCACAACTCAATTATTTTTATAGTAGCTGCAGACGTCTTGACCCCTTTAATTACTAAATTGTTTAATATATGTTTATCGAAAGGTACGTTTCCTAGAGTTTTCAAAAGGGCTATTATTCATCCAATTCATAAGAATGGTTATAAGATCTATTAATAACTACAGACCTATATCAGTGCTGAGTTTTTTGAAAAAGTTTTGAAAAAGTAATTAATAAGCGGCTCGTTTCTTACCTGGAGAAATACAAACTGATAGCAACCAATATGATTTCAGGCAACCACTATGATTTTCAAGCCAACAGATCAAGAGAAGACGCGGTTATGAATGTAGTTAATACCACAATTGAACATATGGATAAGGAAACGAAAACCGATTTATTAAAAGCTTTTGACACCGTCTCGGTTCCACTTCTACTTTCTAAATTAGAAAAAAATGGCATTCGAGGTATGGTTTATGACCTATTTCAGAGTACCTAAGCGAAAGAACCCAAACTGTTGTCGGAAATAATGTTATTAGTTCTGAGGAGAATATTTTCTTCGAAGTTCCACAAGGTAGTTTTGTAGGACCTATTCTCTTCCTACTATATATAAATGACTTATTTAAATTAAAAATCTCTAATTGCAAAATTATAGCCTACGCCGATGATATTGCTCTGATAATCTGCGGTGGCACATGGGCTGACGCACGTAAGAATAGTGAAAAAGCACTATCCATTGTTATTAATTGGCTACCATGTAATTAGTAAAAAATTCATCACCTTTAGTCACAATTCTGAAGTACCCTGTGAGTATTATTCAATTGCCGCACACAAATGTGACTTGGACCAGAGTAACATTTGTGATTGCTGTCTAGTTGGTCGATCACGTTCAATAAGATATCTTGGTGTAATTTTGGATGAAAATTCATCGTGAACTGAGCATATAAATTTGATGGTCTCCCGAATAAAAAAGTTAATATATATTTTTAAAAGACTTAAGTCAAGCGCAACTCAACCAACTTTAAGAATTGTATATTTTACCTTGCCCAAACTTTATTGAAATATTGCATACCAGCGTGGGGCGGAGCATCAAAATGTGCAATCTTTCGTTTAGAGGGAGCGCAAAGATGCATTTTAAAAGTGATGACTAATAATTCTATCCTATATCCAAGTACAGAATTATACCATGCTTGTAATGTACTAACTGTTCGACAATTGTTCATTTTGTGCACAGTTATGCGGAAGCACAGGAGTATTTCGTTTAACTACCATGTCTTTACATTAAAAAGTAGATCCAATAAAGTTTTCCCGATTGAACGCCGATGTTTAGTCTCCCCAAATATACATTATCTATATATAAGTTCTACTCTCTATAATAAAGTTAATGAGAAATATATCCTCTTTCGCTCCAAAAGTGTAAAACTAAACTAAATTATTGACTCTTAACATTAAATTATGATGAGACTGAAAACTTTTTACTTACAATAATATAAAACTTAAATCCTTCTACATTTCACGCACATATATTCACACACGCATACACAAACACATTTTCAAACACACACACACATACACGTTACTTTTATTTATAGTTTGTTATTTTTACCTCTGTTTAATAATTATTTGTTTCTGATTTTTTGTTAAAGCGTATTGTTACATTTTATACTGCCTTGTTTATTATTAATATTTTTTATTTTTTATTTACAGCAATTACTACTGTGTTATTGTGAGAAAAACGCTTTCGAGGTGGGCGTTAATAACCGTGCCACAGTTTTATACTAATACAATTATTATCGTACTAATTTTTTTCTTGTATATTTGTGAAATGTTATGATGAATAAATGAATAAGTAAATAAATAAATAAATGAACGAACGAACGAACGAACGAACGAATGAACGAACGAACGAGCGAGCGAGCGAGCGAACGAACGAACGAACGAACGAGCGAGCGAACGAACGAACGAACGAACGAACGAACGAACGAACGAACAAACAAACAAACAAACAAACAAACAAACAAACAAACAAATAAATAAATAAATAAATAAATAGATGCTTTTAAAACGGCAGATCGTAATATCGATCTCGATATCTATATATATTTATGTATATATTTGTGTATCTCTATATTTTTATATAAATATGATAAAAAATTATTTCCCAAAGTAAGCAATTTAGTAAGTTGAAAAAATAATTAAAAATATAATTAATATTAGGTAAGCGTTCTTAATACCAGACCTAATTGCTCTTTAGCTTTAAGGCTGAGTCTGACAGTCCGAAGAGGCTGTCCTCGGTACTATGCCAAAGGAAATATGCCAAATTGATGATGCCTTTTACTAAGAATATTTAATTATAAATTTATTTTTAGTGAAATTATAATATGAAAAAAGTATAATAATTCAATCTCTAAGAAAGTATTGTATGATTAGTGGTGTAACACAACCCCATGTACTATCCAAGCAAAAACAGGAAATATTCCCAAATAAATGTTTGTATTTTTATTAATAGCTTTTAGTCAGTTACCTCTCCGCTGGACTATAAAATTTTAAAGTTATTATAACGTCAAATTCACTTGTGACCTGGAAAATGGCCAATCGGCTTTCCTATTTCAATATTAAATTCTAAACTTGTATATAAATATTTATACAGTCATAACAGCAGCATAGCATCAAGTTAATCCAATTTGTGTCATTTAAAGCAATTAAGATAGTATTAAAAATTATATACATGTTTCATGAAAAAAAGTATTTTTAATACGCTTTTATTACTTTCACTTGTATCTGAGTAACTCTCCTTGGACTGAAAAACCGTGGCTTATCCAAGTTGTCAATATACTCAGTTGCCTTTAAAGTAGTATTTAAAGTCACTGCAAAAAAGTCACTACAACTCCGCACCTCAGACCACTCGGCTAACGAGACTAATGTGTTAGTAGGATATACTGACAACTTATGAAAGCCAAAGTCTCTCAGTGCAAGGAGAGTTACTCAGTTACAAGTGAAACTAATAAAAGCATATTAAAAAGAGCGTGTTTTTTAGTTTTTTTTAAACTATATTTACTTAGTTGTAACTTCTTTACCAATTATAGACAAAGAAAACTCACAATAAACAGATACCTGACAGATATCTGACGAGTGTTAGATAGGTCGCCAAAATAACTTTGTTCGATATCTAGCTTTCTATGGGTTATATTTCAATATAAATTGATGCTTTTATGACCTAATTGAATACAGACTACTTTTAGTATTTATTTTAATTTTAAATCTAACGCATCTGAATTTTTGCTCACCAAACCAGAAATTAATAACAGTCGCTTTGCGCTCCGTTCTCACTTAATTACTCCGCTAGGGATAAACCGTGAAAATATATGTGTATGTATGTATGTACGTAATATTACTCCTAAATATGAATTAAACTCTTCAATAATTAGTGTTTATAGCACTGTCTCACTCCGAAACCACACCATCACGGCGGCATTTATAACAATATACAACATGCACGTCACGAAACCTTATTTAGTTCCCCTTATTATGATATAAGCGTGCGCCTGACAATGCTGATTCCATCTGTTATTCCATTAGCCATCGTCAACGTGAATACTTATTTATATGTGTACATTATTTAACTTTGCTCTCTTAATTATTTTATGTACAAACGTTGATTCATATACGTGGTACTGTTATTATGATACTGTGTCATGTGTGTACTATGGGAGTATGTAACTCTGTGACTGACTGATCATACTCGTAAGACAAAATATTGATATATGTTATTATCTAAGTATTAACTCGTGACTGACTTCTGTGTCAAAGTAATGCATGGTACAAAAATGGAGAGCACTTTAAACTTTTTCTTTTATGAACTTGTCATATTAATTTTTTTATGTATATATAGTTTTAAAAGTTAATTAAAATTTTAATTTAATGATAATTAACTGTACTTAATTGATAATTTTAAAATTCATACATGGCTCACAATCAGATGTGATATGGATTTTCTTAACTAAGAAATCAGTAAAATCCCAGGATTTCAGTTGTCAAGAGACATTTTACGTCTATTCTATATATAATGTTTTGCTGTATAAAAATAAATAAAGTTCCGTTATAATTTGGTCGCCTGAGGTGTTCATTAATAAAATACACGAATAAGTTCAAAGAGAAGTTAATTTTACTAGTACTTAAATTAATTTTATTTTTTTATAATTTGTAATATAAATCACAAAAATAAAACGTAAGCGATGTAAAAAGCTTAAGTAGAACATAAAAGTGAAAAGGGACAAATTGCCGTAATCTGTTCTAATAATTTGAAATTGTAATCCCCAGGCGATCAAACAAAACGTCAAAATTTATATGAAAAAATATTAAATTCAATATTCTATTATATATTTTTAGTATTTTAGGTCAAAACTTGAGTTATAAAATTTATAGGTACTTGATATTTTAGTAGTGTAGGAAGACTCCACCCATCGTAAAGAATATTTTTAATATTATAGAGAAAATGTTAAATTAAATACAAGTGTTGACCTCGTACACCATTAGATACAATTTTAGTAGAAAAACTTAATTTTGTGTATGCAGGATGTCATTTTGTAACAGAACAAAATATACGAATATATAAGAATATTATGAATTATTTCTATTATCGACTTACAAATTATTTATTTACAAATAGTTAAATGCTAGTGATTGCTATTGTAAATAATCAAATTTAATAATTTTATTTGTGAGAAAAACAAATAAAATTATTAAATTTGATTATTTACTTTATAATAATTTTATTTTTTTCTTTTTTTGAGTTTCAATACCTCAAAAACGGTCAGTGTTTTGTGAAGAAACCTCTAAACCGTAGTAATTTAAATTTAATTCTTTTTTAAATCTAAATTTACCCAAATATCAAATTAAAAACGATAATTAATGTATTTCAAATCCAATTGAAAGTTTTCAGAACAGCAGGTATATTATAAAAAGTATTTTGGTGGTATAATAGATCGAATTTGAAACAAAACGATGCGAGTGAGAAACTAAGCCAATGACATTCCGAACCGAGGAACGTTGAGGTAGATGCTTCCAAGAGTGGTATGCGCCTTGGCAAAGATAGGAAATATTTAAGTGAATAAAAAAGTCGACTAGGTGGGTGGAATGATAGTTGAAAAATCAGTAAAATCCCAGGATTTCAGTTGTCAAGAGATATTTTACGTCTATTCTATATATAATGTTTTGCTGTATAAAAATAAATAAAGTTCCGTTATAATTTGGTCGCCTGAGGTGTTCATTAATAAAATACACGAATAAGTTCAAAGAGAAGTTAATTTTACTAGTACTTAAATTAATTTTATTTTTTTATAATTTGTAATATAAATCACAAAAATAAAACGTAAGCGATGTAAAAAGCTTAAGTAGAACATAAAAGTGAAAAGGGACAAATTGCCGTAATCTGTTCTAATAATTTGAAATTGTAATCCCCAGGCGATCAAACAAAACGTCAAACTTTATATGAAAAAATATTAAATTCAATATTCTATTATATATTTTTAGAATATTAGGTCAAAACTTGAGTTATAAAATTTATAGGTACTTGATATTTTAGTAGTGTAGGAAGACTCCACCCATCTTAAAGAATATTTTTAATATTATAGAGAAAATGTTAAATTAAATACAAGTGTTGACCTCGTACACCATTAGATACAATTTTAGTAGAAAAACTTAATTTTGTGTATGCGGGATGTCATTTTGTAACAGAACAAAATATACGAATATATAAGAATATTATGAATTATTTCTATTATCGACTTACAAATTATTTATTTTCAGATAGTTAAATGCTAGTAATTGCTATTGTAAATAATCAAATTTAATAATTTTATTTTTTCTTTTTTTGAGTTTCAATACCTCAAAAACGGTCAGTGTTTTGTGAAGAAACCTCTAAACCGTAGTAATTTAAATTTAATTTTTTTTTTAATCTAAATTTACCCAAATATCAAATTAAAAACGATAATTAATGTATTTCAAATCCAATTGAAAGTTTTCAGAACAGCAGGTATATTATAAAAAGTATTTTGGTGGTATAATAGATCGAATTTGAAACAAAACGATGCGAGTGAGAAACTAAGCCAATGACATTCCGAACCGAGGAACGTTGAGGTTGATGCTTCCAAGAGTGGTATGCGCCTTGGCAAAGATAGGAAATATTTAAGTGAATAAAAAAGTCGACTAGGTGGGTGGAATGATAGTTGGAAGCGAAGTTAGTAAGTCAGTGTTATATTTAGTTTCACTACAGTCGCAAGTAGCTAGCAGTGTACTAGGCAGGTTAAGAAAACCCAAGACCTATACCAAAACCTACCCTGACTTTATAGAGCTTGATATTTAATCTATTTTATCAGAATATATAACAGATATTGTATATTATAGATAACATAAATAATAATTCATAATAATAAATCGTTGCATCTACGTTGCGGCTTATTGGAAAAAGCGATAATGAACATTGTCAGATACACGCCTGCTATTATGAAACAAATAAATCTTCAGCCATCTATGTTAGAAAAATACACTATTGGCTGTTATAGATTATTGCAACCTTTTATAACATAGTCTAATTTGCTTATAGAGTAGGATAGTATAGAAAGTGTCAAGACACTCCGTTCTTCGTTTTCCACCCGGAGACATTGTTATTCGCAAATTTAAATGGCAAAAGTCCGCCTCAATGCAGAAAAATCCAATTAATTTATTCTCCCGAGTGGGGATCGAACCCGCAACCATTTATAATCAGACGCTGTCGCACTTCGCTTCCTCATAAGTACTTACATTTAACAAGATGTATACTATTTATTAAAAAAAAAAACAAAAAATAACAAAAGAACAAATTGTTAAACTTAACTACACAAATGATTTCATTCAAAATGAATTAATAATAAAAAATAAGCGTGCGTGGGAAGGAAATGAGGAAAGTTCCCATTGTAACAAAGTAAATAATTGATCACATTAGTTTTCTTATTACCGAAACTACAGAAAAGTTTCTTTCTATGAAGGGATTTTTTAGTTATCCGTAAGTGAGTTGGGCATTCGATTTAACTTGTACAATCAGTGAAGGTGACATGTGCGTTTGTGATTGCGCTAAGGCAAGCGTGCGGAATTTTCGTTACTTAGGCCGAGTGTATACCGATGTTTGTAATAAAATATCAATATATTCTACACTTTCGTTTATTTATAGATATACGTGTCATAATGTGCTAAACGTATTATATTAATTTCCTAGTTTGAATGTATGATAAAGCCACAGATATTGAAAACAAATAAATTAACTCACGTCATATTACTAATTATCATCATCGTCATACCAGCCGTTGGACGTCCACTGCTAAATATAGGCCTCCCTCAAGAACCTACAGTGCGGCCTGTCTAATGCCATTCGCGTCCTATGGCATCCATTCGCATCCAATGGCTGCCTGCAACCCAGACCAAGACAAGTTAAAATTAAAACTGAAAATTTATATTTGTTATGAAAAAAACATTATTATTATTTCAATACTTAGTAAGTAATTAAAGTGAAGACTAATATTATTTTATTATACCTAGGCAATGTAATGAAGTATGTTTTTAGATACAATTTAAATTCTTTCTTATTTGGATTTACGTTTCGTATTCGTTATATTTTTTATCCCGTGAATCTTGTTTAAGAGGATTTCTTTTAAATTACGTGGTAAACTGAGAAAACATAAAGAAGTAGTTAAAACTTATCCTTGGCAACTTTGTGTATTCGATTTAAGTTTTACAAACAGTGTGATAGCGTAGCAAGAGAGCAAGTGAAAGAAATGTTTACTATTTCATTTATTTTTATATATATGTGTGTATATATGTATATGTGGATGTATGTATATGTGGATACAGATATACAATTTTTTTCTGTATTCTGATAAAATATATAATGTTAATATTTTATACCTATACTGTTAGTATTTTAATAGTTTAATATGTTTTTTTTATAAATTTTTGGCTTATTAATTTCTAACTAATGTGAAATGTTGTAAGTTATGTTTCCAAGCTTATACTTAACTTTAACATGGTAATATGATGCTACTTTTGCTAAAAATTGCTGCAAAAGGTTGTAATTTTTAAGTTATTTCATATATGTAACACTTTCAATTATTTGACGGCTAAAAAAGATTTTTTATGTGAAGTCCATATATAAAATAATATTTTTATATTTTATTTACTAACATATAAGATTACTCAAGTTATATGAATAATTTCTGTATTTTTATTATACGTTTAATAAAAAAATATATGCTTGGTTAATCTAAATTGACTTACTTGCTTCTTCAATAAACTAAAGTTTTGCTATGCTAGATGTATTTACTTATGCTAGATGTATTTACTTACAGTATATACTTATTGTTCGGTTCAAAAAGTCACATTTACATATTTTGTTAAAAATTAACCTTAGATATCAGTATAAATAGTTCGGTGACATATTTGCAATGCTTTTCCTGATTTCTATGACTAGTACAGAATAGTTCCTAACGAAAACACTAACACGGCGCGCTTTTTTTTCGCTATCTCTGGTTTCCCTTAACGTATATATCTTTCGCCTTTTTTTTCTCTACGCGTTTGCAGTTTTGCCATTTGGTCCGATCATTGCCTGCCATTCAGAGTCCACGTTGCCGCTCCAAATGACATAAGCATTACATTGTACCGTGCATTGAAGCGTCATAATATATTGCAATATTTAGCTGAGCATGACTGGCCCAATATTGTGACAATACTTTACCTAAGGTAGACGTACATATAGATCTACCTTTTCAACTCTTCACCCATCTACAATTATATAAATCATATAACCGTCGATGCCTTTTTATAGTCTGATATAGATTAGATCAGACAGTTCAGATATAGATTACTTTATTATTATTATGTTCTATGTAGTCTGTATCTATATCTAATGTTATCTACATTATAAAAGAAAAATACTGCTTTTCGAATATTTTGTCATAAGAAACAATGTAGTATGGCATACGCTATAGTTAGTGTACAGTACATGAAATACGCATTATGTACTCTAGATACCGTAGCACCTATTTTTTATTTTATAACACTTTTTATCAAGCACTTTTTGTTTTTTATTACTTCACGATGTATCACCACTACTCAAGGAACGTAATGGAAGTAATGCTTGAGAAACCTAATATGGAAATACTTCATTTGTCGTTTCCCACCTTTCGATATATTGCGTAATTAGTAGTCGAACACAACAAGGCGTTTTTGTTTTAAGAAAGAAATAGAAGATATGGAAACGAACATACAAAACCCCGTCACGTTTACAGGCAGACACTGTGCCTCTGCGCCACAGTGGACTCATCTTGTACATAAAGACATATATAGTAACAATTAAATATTATGCTACTAGATGTATAACATAATAAAACATTGACAAATGAAAATGACCTATATTCATGTATACGGCACCTAATAACACGAGGCAACTCGATAAATCCGGCTAATAGTTGGAAATCTTAGCGTGATTGAATGAGCGACCCTCGCGGCTAATAAGCGCCGTTTGAATAGCCAGTAATTTATGTCCCTTCAGACCTTCTATTAAGCTATTATACACGAGTGCTCATTGTAAGATAAAACGAATTATGTAAGAAAGGAAGACGAATTAGATTACATTGTACGGAATTATTAATAGATTGTTACATGTTGAGTGGAATTATTATTAAGTTTTTGGGTTTTATTTTATGTTTTATAGCATTTTTTACATTTTGTGACTATGTTTAAATGATAATGTGGCTATATTTAAGGACCATTGTGGTGCAGAGGCGTAACGTCTACCTGTAAACGTTTGTGGGTTCGATTCCCACTAGGGGGAGATGGATTTTTCTATTTCCATTTTCTTCACTCTGGCAACTAGACAAAGCGCGGCGTTGAATCCCATCACTCAACACAAAATGCCTCGAAAAAGGGCGGAAAGCGGGGATGGAAAAAGCAGGAACTAAGCGACGGATTGTCTTAACACTAGGTTCCTATGGTTCCTGCAGTTTCCTCCGCCTATCCGGAGTGCGAGATAAAGTGTGAAGACATAAAAAAATGAAATGAGTAATATATTTCTTTTTTGTCAGGTATGTACGTACCTAAATTACACAAACCAAACTGGATTCTCGAATATTAAGCTTGAAGTAAAAAATATATGTATGTACATTCTGCTTGTTTACAATAGAAATTGTACACTTTAATGATTTTTTTGTGTTGGCTTTGGCAAGGTAGTTTGAAAGGTCTGAGTGCCATAATCTATTTCAGCAGCTGTTATCAAATTTTTCATACTCGTACATCTTATTAATTTGTCCTTTCTTATTATAATTTAAACATCCATCCCAAAAATTTAAACGTCCTAATTTTATGAGCCTCTTAATAATGCTTGTCCTGTGATACCTTCATACATACATATGTAAAATATACCCATATCATAATAGTTTAATTAACTTGCTACAGTATCTAAACATAGAAATTTAATGTAAAATTAAATACACAATGCTTACCAAAGTAATAGTGGTATTTCATTTTAGTTACTTGGGGCAGGAGGCATTTATTATTTTAACATTAACTTCATATGTTTGAATTGATATACTGTAAGAATATTTTATAATCACGTTTTGTTAGTACAAAAACATTTAGGAAATAATTGGTATATGAATTGTGGTCCATTGGGACATAGTTTAATTCAACAAGTAATAGTCGTAGGTTCAAACTTCAAATAAATGGTTTGTTTTCCTTTTTTTTAATTTAATAAAAGAAATTGCAACGTTATGCTCCGTAGCTCAATATGTAATGTCTCTAAGTCTAGTGGAATGAGGGAAAAGAATAAAAAAGGATTGCGAACATGCATCCTATACATATGAATTACACTGAATTTTTTGAACGTGGTTTTTGTTTTAGTGAAAAATATCACCAATTAATAGATCACGAAAATACTTACATATTTTCCCTACCACATCGGTTTTTTTGCAAAAAGAAAAAATATTTTCGTATAAAATCAATTATTAATTATTACTTAAAAATATACAACATATACATAATTGATTACTAAATCATGCTATAATTGTAGCGTATACCAATGATTCTAAAAGATTACCATGACTTCGGCTTCTGGCAATCTTGACCAGATTTCCGGTTTTCTCAGCCACCTCACCCACTGAAAGTCGACAAGTTCATGATCACCACTAGAGAATAATTATTTCCCAAAATGTCTACAGTTCTCCTTATCCTAGTAGCTTTCTGAAATAATTAAAATATGACTTTATGTTATTGCTCCAAGAAAACTCAAAAATCTCTAACTTTATATTAATCCGTCGTTTAGTTAATGTATCTTTAGAAAGATATCAACTACTTTTAATTAAATAAATATAAGAAAAATACACGAGTATGTGAAAATAGTCATCTAAAAAACTCGCTTTTGTTAATTAAATGAAGGCGGTAGTATGTTGTAACAAAGATTTAGGACAGACTCCAGAAATTGCCTCTACACTCCGAAAAACGTATAATTCTCTTCGAATAATGAATGGTTTCATGATTAAAACTACTATTTTTTTCACAAAGCATCCTAAAGTCTACAACCGAATAAACCTAAAAATTCTTTTCATTTTGTGATTGTATTCAAAATGTTACGTGATCAGGGGCGGAGCTCAACACCTCATTTTATAGATAAAAGTAATTAATTCACTCGAACGGTGATCGTATGTTAAATATCACTTTAACAGACGATCTTCAGGTACTATGACGATAATATATTTTCACTTAAATTATTTTCTTTGAGAAAATCTTAAAAAAATATTTTGCTTATAATGCGTATGCGTTAGGTTTAAACATACTTTGTTGGAAAAAAATAAAAAAAGTAATTATTATAAATTTATCTTATTATTTCAGAACCTGTACCTTTTTACAAATCTTGCAAATTAAGATATTTTCTTGAATATTCTATTGTTTTATTAGGTATAGAAATAATTTAAAAATTATAACAACTTTATATATCTCTCTCTTTGTCGTCTCTGTACATGGAAAAAATTATATAAATTTCAATTAAAAGCTCCAATCAACATGAAAAAATTAAAAAGTGACGTAACAATTGAATTAAAAATACACATCGCCTAGGTCTCATATGAGTATATTTCATATTTTGATTATAACACTAACGTGCGTGTCATACATAAATTAAAGAGGCCACAACAGACCATAAGTCATGGATTTTATAGTAATCATGTAAGTGCTATATGCATATGTATTATTTTTTACCGCTACTCACGGTGTACATCCAATTTTCCTTCTTATTTACTAAATATGGTTGTTGACATACTTACAAAATCATACTTTTTATATTTTTTTCTTATATGTGAATACAGATTATGACATATAGAAAGCAGGAAGACATGAAATCTTACGTACTATTCATTCTCTTCAATATCTTCATTGGCCTTATTAAGTTCTTATATAATAAATTGACATTCTTATAGTGTAAAAACTAAACCATTTTCATAAAAGAGACCATCTTGACACAGTGTCAAAAGATGATCGTGAACGCGACGGTTGTCGGTTGAATTCCACTTAGGGAAATCACGCAAGGCTTAAAAACTTAAGGTAACCGACAGGCCTAAAATTAGATTCCAATAACCAGGATAGGTTAGGTAGGTCATAGTAGTAGGAATTACTTAGCTTGATCCTATTTTTAATATATCATTTAAAATATTAAATAACATAAGGAAGGCCATATTAATAACAACATAAATAATTTAAAAGCACAAAAACTATAATGTAAACATCAACTTAAATCTACAAGGCAACAATACATTTGCTCTATCACATGTTTCCTTTACGTACCTCTTGGGAAATTCAGGTTAAATTCCAAATTACCTCTTTCTCTCAACACAAGCTCTCTAGGGACTCCTTAAGTTTTTAGCTACCGTGTCTTTTACTATTTTTAAATTGTTTTATGATGATCAATTCAATTTTGTTTGTACTAGAATTTTTTATTATAAAATATTTTGTCTTATGGAACTAGTAGAGCTTTATTAACTAAGGCATATATTACTCTCTCTTTGCGGTGTTTTTTGGCGTAACTTAATGCGGTACTCTAATCAACTAGACCGCGAAAAGACCTCTATTTGAACCAATTACGTAACGTTTTTTTTTAAGTTAAATTGTCTATAGCATTAAAAAACTAAAGGTATATCGCTTTTTTTAAGTAAAAATATGTGCAAAATATATATTTTGTAACTTCAAAGTCATAAAGATATTTTGAATGAAAAAAATTAACGTAAAAAATCACCATGAGTACTTTCTAACCCATTTAGTTAAAAATCAATCACATCATCTTTATATGTCTAAATAATACCTTGTCATTATACTATTATAAATCAACATCACAGCTAGATCATACCATATCATTAGTTATTTACGAGGGTTATATAATGCTTAGTATAAGTACTTTTGTATTCCGTCTTGTATGTCGGCTGTCAGGGTTAGCAGCTCAGGTATCAGACGCTCACGCCCTCAGTGCGTAATTAACCGCAACCCGCGGCTCGGTAATTAATTCGCAACACCGCCAGTTACTGCGCTTGTCACATAAATTTCTCAAGTTCATATTATGCCTACCCGTAGGTAGGTTGACCATGATTTATTGTTATTTTAAAATTATTTTTCTTTTGTCCCAGAAATTAGCAGTTCTCGCTTTATTAGCAGTTCTTCGCTTTTACAGAAGGGTAATTAGATAAAATTAATTAATTATACATGGAAATAAAAGTGAATTTTTGAAAAAGAAATTTAGTCAAGCAAGAACTTAACAAAACTAGTCCACATCAACAGTCCAACGAATTAATTTCGTTGCATAACACAAACTAATTTAAATATAAAAATAGCGTCCGATATAGGTAGGAGCTAAACGTTAGATATATGTAATAAACGACCAAATAACATTTAATAGTTTCCATATAATATAAAACATGGTATAATATATTACAAATAGTAATTGTAAGACAGTTCCTAGAATTTCTCTTCGACACTTGTGACTTGTCAATTCACAAATGTATAAATATGCGAAATAAATGTTCTTACATATAAATATACCAAATCAGTGTTATTTTTTCCGAACGGCCCAATCAAATATAGTTTTTCTTAGAAAAACTTTTGGTCGGAAACAGTAATTATGTCAACTACCAGGCGGGCAGAGCCTAATTCAAGAATAACAGTTTGGAGTTTCACTCAAAACTATTCTTAATTGTTCGTTCAATCTTCTTCTAGTTCAGCACTTTTCCTCTTTATTTTCTCGTTTAAATTCAGTTTGAATATATGCAAATAAATGCAGCGGAGATTTACAAACTATTTACTATGAATGCAATATTGAATAGCGGACTAAATTAACCAAACTCTTTACTTGTCTTTCATTTAAAATGAAAATTTTTGCCTCTTAATAAGTAACGTTGACTTATTGTTTTTATTTCCATTATCAATAAAATAACGATTTATGATTATTAGATAGATCAATCCAGTATAGGATTAAAACAGTAATGTTGGTCTAATATAGGTCTCTAATGCATCTTATTAGATATATATTTTGCTATTTTGTCTTTTTCACGAATGAGAAATGCTAAATACAATGACAATGGACGAGTAACAAATTATTTTCTTGGCTGATTTATTTTGTAATTAAGTTTTGAAATTTTGATTGAATTAGTTATTTCGATGTGATGCTAGATATATTATTATAATTAATGGTAAAACTGAGTATTTCAACACTCTCTTTCTTTATAAGGAAGAAAAAACGTGAAACTATTTTTTAATTTATACCAAAATCTATATGAAAGAAAATAACATTATTTTAGCCTTTCCGTTACTACAACATTTTCTTTAACTCAAATAATACTTTTGCTCTACCAATTAACTTTAACAGTTTCATGTCAAAAGGAAGAACATAAAAATATAAAACACTCACTGTTTGTAATATCGTTATTTTGAACTAAAGCGTGTCTTTTGTAGAGATTTCAACAACATCAAAACTTCACAGTATTTTTAAATAAACACTACAAGAAAGTGTTTTATAACGACAAAACTGAGGCAGTGGTGATATTTTCTTTTGATAAAAGGCAAATGTTGTGCAATAATAAGCACACTTGCTCTTTTTATCAAATTCAGCTTTTAAAATTGATTCATAATGTTAGTAGACCCTCACTGAATAAATAAATATTTGAGCGGTTTGATTGATGAGATTTAATTAATATTCTATGTCAATATAACAGAAAATGTTTAATAAATTACAAATAATTGGTCAGCCTACACGAATCTACTGGGGCCTCACGCGATGCGAGTGTAAAATAATTTTAAAATTCTTATCCTCATAGCAATAGGGATGATTTTTCCTTAATATTTACATATAACAACTGTAAACTACGTCATGTCATGTCACATCTGACATTCTGGGACATAAACGGCAAACGTGTCAACGGGTATGGGGAATTAGGTCGTTTTACCCTAAGAAATTATACATTATCGCATTGATTCCTTTTTTATAGGTTTTTGAGGTGTAAGCAGATGTAAAGTGTAAGCAATTTCCAGAAAATTGTATCACTTGATACCTATTTCAAAGTCATATTAAATAAAGGTAATTGAACGATATTTTTTATCAAAAATTGCAACCAAGTTTCTAAGAAGCAAGCAAAGCTTTTTACCATTTTTTCAGCCACTTATATTCAAATATAAGATCTATGTAAGATATATATGATACATAAACAGATATATAAGTATACATTAACATATCAAGGCCTTAGCCAAGACGCAATTTTACGATTGTGTACGTTTACATAATGTATGGAGCTAACAAAATAGCTCAGGTGATCTAATGTAACGAATAGAAAAGTTGTAACGTAGTTATAAAAGGCTAACAAAGCACTTTAACAATTATATGTTTACACGGACATTTGCAATTTCTGAATTAAATTATTATTATTTTTACTATAAAGTTTAATTTTACTATAATTTTTAATATTTCAGTTTTGTTTTACTTACATTTTTCAACACTTATTATTCTCAGTTTTAATTATTTTATTACTATTGATATATTTTTAAAATCAATTACATATAGATGTAATTCAGTTATATCTATTTTTTTACTTCTATTTAATTCTATAAATATATATCTGATTAGTAGTATTTTCTTTATTAAAGTTATGTTACATTTAACTTTTTATTTAATTTAACCTATAAAGCAACTTTTCAGGTACTTATTTTATTAACATAATGTATATGTTATAATATAACATTCTATTTATGTAGACATTACTAGTATGAGTGGTGTGAACCTTTTTTTAAACAAAGAACATCGCCATAACTCTTAGCTAAGCTTACGCTTAACCAATGTATATAAGTTTTACTTGGAGCTAATTTTGGTCTAATTTACTTAGACTCTTATTACGTAGAAACGCTAATCATTAACAAATTCAGCGTTATCTATGAGTTTTTATACTCAAACGTTTTTAATCGTGGTTGCCATAGCAAAGTGTATATCAGGTGAAATATAAATGTAAAATATCAAACATATGGCACTTTGAGTAAGGTTTTATTTATTGTTTTAATGTACTTTATAAGCATTATGATTGCAAAATATTGTCGCTCTGCATTTCTCTTGCATATAAATTATAAATGTACCAAACTTTATACTCCTTCGCCCACGCAATTTTTGTAAAAACGAATTCAAAATTTCTGCTTCATGTTTTAATATATAGATTTTCTTTTAAACTTTTAGGTTAAGCCAGGATAATTATTTAAAAGAGGGAATACAACATATATGTTAATAAAATTTCATGTTTAAAAATGCTTTGCGAGCACTACACGCTTGCTAAGCAAAAATAAGTTCTATTCTATGTATGAATATGTTTTAAAATATTTCAATATTTGATTTTACAAAATTTGTTTGAAAAAGTTTTACTACTAATTGATTTCTATATAACAAACGTTGTTAGTGAATGAGGCCATCCAATTTGCCTTATTATTAAGACAAAGCGCGGCGTTGAGTACCATCACTCCACAATATTTGAAAGTTATATAAAAACTGGGAAATGGTTTGTTCAATCAAGTTTTTTTTTTATTTATGGTTATATATGGCAACGCGTGTAAATTGGAATAAATTAATGCAATTTATATATTATAACAATAGAGTTAAAAACTGGATTATAAGTCATATTCAGTCATTTCCACACAAAGTAGTAACTAAAAAGTCAAAGTCTATATCTATTATGTAGACTCTAACATGTAGAGTCTATTCTTAACAGATTATTTTTAAGAAATAATAAAGATATAAATACCGACACACATGTATATGTTACCACAATAACGAAATTCTTTATTACATTATTAAAATTTTAAATTAAAATTTTAAAGTAAAATAACAAAATATAAAATTGACAAATTTCAAAAGCAATTTTGGTATAAATATATTCACGCAGTGAAACGGTCATCGACTTAGCTGCAAGACCACGTCATAGGTAGCGTGTAATGTGACACGTAAAAGGTCCCACATTGGGTGTCAAACATCCCATAGCACTAGTAGCTTTGTTCCTTAATAGACATCCAGGAATATAGGATACAACATATTTATAAAATTAATTATTGTTATATTAAAACAGTAAAATATTTTTTAAAAAATTATGTAGGGAGATGTTAACTTTAAGAAGTAATAATTACAATTGTAAAAACTTTTGTCGGTCTATCATTTTTCATTGACTTATGAAAATTCAAGACCATAATATGCCAAGAAGAACCATAAGCGAAGATGCTGTTGAGACTATATAAAATAAATAAACGTCGCATATACAAATGTTATTCAGTTATTATATATGAAGATCAGGAAAACCTAAAGTAAAATATAAAATATAAGGAAAAGAATTATTAGTAAATATCGATTACAATATTGAAAATAATATATAGAAATTGGATAGCAAGCGCTACAAAGACTTCGCTAGCGATGTATTTATTGCCAATTAGTAAATCCTCCTTGGTAAAAAGAAAAAACCTTTAAAATCACGTATTAGATTTTATAACATTTTTGTGAAAATTTTATCAAAGAATATTTATTCAAATTTAGGAAAAATGAAAAAAGTAGACTAATTTTTCCAAAACCATGTCCTTCATATTTATATATAAAATATTTTTTTACAATATTACGTAAAAATTATGATATCTACATTTTAATTATAATTCCTTAGCGAAATAGTGTGTGGACGACAGCAAGTTTTGAAATCAGGTCAGTTGGCATCGAGTGGTTCCGTTTTCTCTAATGTTAAACTATGGTCTGATTGTAATATTTGTCTTGAAACCAATTCAAGCGTTTAATCTTGTATCTTGTATGTTAATCGATTCACGATTTTCATAGTTTTCCGTAAACTCTACTAAGTATGTAAGCGAAATTGTAGGTTAATAGTAATATACCTTTACTTATAATAAATTTTATATGTACCGATTATTATATTTATTGTTAATTTACTTTTATTTTTAAACATTTTCTATACATTATCTTTATATTCACTATATTATACCAGTTGCCTTTATAATATAATACCTATTTATTGAACTTCTAAACAAATGTCTACATAAATATTTCTAATTAAATGATAGTTAGGAATCTATTTTTGTTTTTGTTTTTGTATTGACATCATGCCAATCGGGGCTGTTGCAAGCAGGCAAACTACTCCGAAATACGAATATTATTAAGTGATTTATTAATATACGTAAAAACATATGTTTCGAGCATCCATATGTTCTACGTGTGTTTTGATTTTTTTTGTTAGCTTCACGCTTTATCCCGCACATGGCAGGGTAGGCAGAGGGAACTGCAGGAACCATGCGAATTCTCCAACCACCACAAACCACTTCTGTTATCGAAATTGATAATATTCAAGTAATAAGTAAGATGGTTATCTTAAAAGGAAAACATTACTTAATTAAATTTATCCTTAATTGAAAATATCCTTTATTTTTTCTTGTGAAAATTTGTTTATTTCTAAATAGGTTCATTATTTCATTGTAATGGGAACGTAAAAATACATAAAAATTCATTATTATCCACTTATTTAGCTTCACATTTTATCCTAAATTATACCGACAGTAACAGTTAAAAGTTAATTTTTTTTTAAGTTATTTCACTCCAACTACTGTGTTAGAAATTTGAATATGTTAAGTGATGGTCAATTATGTCTAATCTTCTTACTCTTCTATTATAATAACGACTAGAGCATTTAAATATGAAAAAAAAAGCTAACCTTAATGGGATTTGAAACAACAACAAAAACGTTTACAATCAGACATACCTTTGCCACTCAACCACAACAATCTCACATTTTGTTACAACAACATTTTAAAGAAATTATTAAGTAATCTAATTTAGCTGAGTTTTGTTTTGGGAGGAAAAAATAAAATACACTGTCAAAACAAAATAAACAGATCTACGCATATGATGTTCATTGAAATCGAAAAACTCTTCGATCGGAAATTGTTTCAGGGTGCGTATTTCAAGGAAACTTTTGATGGATTTCTTGACAGCGTCACGATGTATGAAGTTTCATAACGCTAATAAGTAATATGGATAAAAAATGTTCGCAAATATCTTCGTAAGAATATTGTACAAACATTTTTTGCATAAAAAAGTGTAATTAATAAATTTGGTTATTGTTAATATGCGAAGACTGGAATGATGTAGATAATAAGAACTTACTTCAAGTTTTTTTACCTTACTGCCTGTAATTATTATTTAGTCTATTGAAAATTTGTTGTAATGAAATATTAACTTTAACTTAGACGAGACAGTTGTGGCGCAGAGGCGTAGCGTCTGCCTTTAAATAAACCAGGTTGTGGGTTCAATTCCTACTTGGGGAAGATGAGGTTTTCTACTTCCATTTTCTTCGCTCTGGAAACTAGGCAAAGCGCGGCGTTGAGAGTTCTGCCACTCAACACGCAATGCCTCGAAAAAGGCGGAAAGCGGAGACGGAGAAAGCAGCAATAACAACGGAGTGACTTAACACTAGATTTGTATGTTTCATACGGTTCCCTCTGCCTACCAGAAGGATATGTGCGGGATCAAGCATGAAGCTAAAAAAAATTATACACAAAACTTTTTTTAACCGTAGACCTCTTGCTATGTTTTTTCATGTTGGGTAGACCCCCTATTTGCCTGATATTGATTTCCTGTAAATTTCTAACTGTAGTGAAGTTAAGTGTCAATAACTTTAACTAAAAACACGTGTTAATTTATACATTTATTTAACAATAATCGTGCTAATTTATTGAATTTATATTGAAACTACTCAATATAAAATTTTGTATCTGTTATGTAAAATAAACGTAACAATAAACAAACAAAAAATAAACTATAAATAAAATAATATAAGTAATAGTCCATATTTTTAGTGACAAAGATGAACCTGATGCTTTAATAATAAATTATCAACCTTTGGTATCAATTTTGTAAGGGTTAATCATAAATCAGTTTGCTTCGTTAGGAGATTGATAACAGCGCTGAGCCCTCTTACTTCATTGCTTCATAGATGCTTTTATAAATAATGTATACGTTTTGATATAATAAGATGATATAAGTAAATAAGTACTACATTTGTAGGTATATGTTGAGATCCACTATCGTGGACCCCATTTTCATTTCATGAAAACCCAAATATTGCTTCGCTAACGTAGACCCATTGTAGGTTATCATCGAGGTCAATATGGACCACTTTGGGATATACCGATTTAGACTGTCGTGGAGAGTTTTAACATTTGTTATGCCAAAAAGTGTCTATTACAAAAAAAATAATTTATATGTATTGTCTATGTAGGTATGAAATCATACATGTCATAATGTTGTTGTTCACTTCACAACAGGGAGAATAAAGAAATTATATCTTTGTTTACTTCACAATAAACTAAGGGCTGTGGAGTTGAAAGTTGGCTTCCGAGAGACATTAAATGACGACTAATCCATTAGCCAGGCATTCCTTTTTTCTATGTATATAATATACATCTTAGTATAATACACTTTAGACAGAACAGAAATAAAACAACTTGAAAAAAATATATAGAAAATCATATCAAAAGATTACTTATTTAGTTTGTTTGGCAATCCTCCAAAAATCTTTCCTGTGATCTTTTGTATTGGGTAAAAAATGCTATTGTTTACCAACGCTTCATTTAATGTTTAGTTTAGAAAAAGGCAGTGGAGGCTGAATTAAATCCCTAGATATCAGATAGAAAAAGCCTTATCCATTGCTAATGCCCTTACTGTGCCAAATTGGAGACGTTCCAGAGGCAGTCCTTATTAATTTGTAGCATTGTTTGTATAAATTAATATTTATTGAAATTTACACGTTATGTTTGCGTGGTGTAGCTTTTATATATGATCTTAGCTTCCTTCTACCTTATTTAGTCATTATTCCAAACAATGTTATAAAAGGGGGTAGTTTTAGATGAGAAATACTATAAAAGCGTAGAATTTATGTCAGTCGTGGCAGTTGTACGAAGTATAATTATTGAGTGTCATCTATGTCATTAATTGTAATTACGTGGAACCTATGTCCGAATATAATCAAACTAGTGATCTATGTGTGTTTTAGTGTTTTCTATTTCTAATTAACTTTAACCATTTCTGATTTACCTAAAATCAGAAGTGGGATAAAGAACTTAAGCCCACATGAATGTTTATTAGAAATAAAATTGAAGTTGTCAGAGGACGACTACTGCCATTTTGTTTTAATTTTTATTTTGTGTGATTAAATTTTTATTTTGTTAGTAATAATGAAATATTTGTTTTCAGTTTTGGTAACGTATTATTGAGCTTGTGTCCAATTATTTTTTCAAGTCTGTTTATGTTACCAGTAACAGTTATATGAAACTAATATTTACATTTCATGTTCTACCTGAGTCATATTTTTTTTTATTTTTAAGTGATAATGACACTTTTGTTTCAGTTTTGGTAACGTATAACTGAGCCTACATCCACTTATTTTAGCACGTCAGTTCGTGTTTCGAGGAACAGTTATATGAATCTAATATTTACGTTTTATGTTCTACCTGTTTGTTATTTTTTTTATATTTTTCAGGTATAATGAGATTTTTTCTCAGTTTTGTTTAGGTGAGATTGTGGCTTTTTCCTCCACTATTTACACTTTCTATTTCCACGTCTGTCCGCATAACGCTTATCAGATATATGAATCTAATACTTACGTTTTATATTCTACCCGTGTGCTAATTTTTGCTATGCTAATGCTATGCAAGCAATGCTAATGAGACTTTTGTTTCAGTTTTGGTAACTTGCAACTGAGCCTATATCCACTTATTTTAATACGCCAATTCGTGTTATGAGTAATAAGTTACATGAATCTAAAACTTATGGTTTATGTTCTACTGTGTGATATATATATTTTTAAATTTTTCAATGCTAATGAGACATTTATTTCAGTTTTGGTAACGTGTAACTGAGCCTATATCCACTCATTTTAATACGCCAATTCGTGTTATGAGTAATAAGTTACATGAATCTAATACTTACGTTTTATGTTCTACCTGTGAGATATTTTTTATTTTTCAATGCTAATGAGACTTTTGTTTCAGTTTTGGTAACGTGTAACTGAACCTATATCCACTTATTTTAATACTTCAGTTCGTGTTATGAGTAATAAGTTACATGAATCTAATACTTACGTTTTATGTTCTACCTGTGAGATATTTTTTATTCTTCAATGCTAATGAGACTTTTGTTTCAGTTTTGGTAACGTGTAACTGAGCCTATAATACGTCAGTTCACGTTATGAGCAACAATTACATAAATCTAATATTTACTACCTATGTAATGACATTTTTATTTTTCAGTTTATAGTTTCAGTTTTGGTCAGGTATGACCGAGCCTATTTTCACTTACTTAGTAAATCTGTCGGTGTAAGGCGTAACAATTATATGAATCTAATATTTACGTTTTATGTTTTGACATGTACGGTCTACTTGTGGGAGAGCTGTGCACGCTGAGACAGAAGGTACTTACGCAGCTACTGCTGAGACGTGGCTTGTGAGGTGCCTGCGCCGCTGGTGTCTCATGTGAGTGTGGTGTGCTCCCGCTGCTTGTGTATTATGTGCGTATGGCTTGTCACATGTGGTTGTGAGACGTTCACACCCCCACTCTCTTAGTGTGTAAAAATCTTAAGTAAGACATACTATGTATCACTGGTTATTATGCACACAATGATCACTGCTTTGTGATTGAGGCAATTAATAAGAGTCTAATATTTTCCCATTTGTGCTTTGACATGTTTGAATACGCTGCGACGAGAGGCAACTGGCATTCTGTGGCTAAGAGGTGCTGGCACTCCGCGAGGCGGCTATGGTGCACTCGCGCTGCTGCGGTGGTGTGACTTTGTGGTGCGCTCGCGCCGCAGACACTGCGTGTGCCTTGGTGGCGCTCGCATCGCCGATACTGCGTGTGCTCCAGTGACGCATGTGCCGACGGTGTGGCGGTGTGATTGTAAGATACTGGCGCTACTAATTTTCTGTGTCTACAGGTAAACTCGACCCAAGGCAGCGGCCTAGTACATGGTGGCTTGGCATGGCGAGTGGAGCCCAGATGATTACGCTGCATTCTTGGATTGTGAGTATGTGGATCGTAGCGATTTAACTCACTTGCTATAAGCTCTGACTTAAGTCAGATTGCCAAGTCGTTAATTGATAGTGAGTTATCCCGCTAGGCGACCACTGGCGTTGACATTTGGTCAAGTCGCCACTTCACATGTTCGTAGTGAGTTACCTTGCTTGTCGGACAAGGGCATTGACATTCGGTCAAGTTGCCACCTCATATGTCCGTGGTGAGTTAGCTTGCTAGGCGAACATGGGCGTTGACTTTTGGTCAAGTCACTATTTCATATGTTCGTAGTAAGTTACCTTGCTTGTCGGACAAGGGCATTGACATTCGGTCAAGTTGCCACCTCATATGTCCATGGTGAGTTAGCTTGCTATGCGAACATGGGCGTTGACTTTTGGTCAAGTCGCTACTTCTTTTGTTCGTAGTCAGTTACCTTGTTTGTCGGACAAGGGCATTGACATTCTGTCAAGTTGCCATTTCATATGTTCAAAGTGAGTTAGCTTGCTAGGCGAGCATGGGCGTTGACTTTTGGTCAAGTCGCTACTTCTTATGCTCGTAGTGAGTTACCTTGCTTGTCGAACAAGGGCGTTGACATTCTGTCAAGTTGCCATTTCATATGTTCGAAGTGAGTTAGCTTGCTAGGCTAGCATGGGCGTTAACTTTTGGTCAAGTCGCTACTTCTCATGTTCGTAATGAATTATCCCGCAAGGAGAGTTATGGCCCTGTGAATAACATTGTTTGATTTCAGACGATCCGTCAGAGTCAGGTCAGCCGTCAACCCCTGGTGAAAACGAAGGCGAGGGCGCTGATAATGCAGCACCCACTCCCCAGCTACAGACGGTACTGATGACATCATCAGCGTATCGCAGCCCTCTACAAGCCTCTCTGCTCTGGTCATCTCGGATGACATGTATTTTTCTGGATCGAGGACGACCAGCCGTCAGGAGAGGCCGTCTTAGCTTCCTTCTACCTTATTTAGTCATTATTCCAAACAATGTTATAAAAGGGGGTAGTTTTAGATGAGAAATACTATAAAAGCGTAGAATTTATGTCAGTCGTGGCAGTTGTACGAAGTATAATTATTGAGTGTCATCTATGTCATTAATTGTAATTACGTGGAACCTATGTCCGAATATAATCAAACTAGTGATCTATGTGTGTTTTAGTGTTTTCTATTTCTAATTAACTTTAACCATTTCTGATTTACCTAAAAATGAGTATTATTAATGTAGTTTAACTTTAAATCATTACATATGTTCCGAAAATTATGTAATGATAAATCCGAAGATAAGTAGTTAAGATAATGAGTTTAGTAACTTGTTTCGCTTAAAATCGAGTTAACTTTAACTTTTCATTACAGAAAACATTGTGATTTTAGTTAACTGTTTACTTAGAAACGAACCACTACTATAAATAAATAAAATGATTACAAAGTGTTTACTAAGAGAGTACTAAAATAAGCGTAACAGCTTAAAAATTAAGCTGTTACGCTTATTTTAGTTTCTTTATTTTTTATTTCAAACTTGTTCCATAACAAGTTTAAAATAAAAAATAAAGATTATTATTATTTTGAGACTAAAATACGAGTATGTACTCAAATCTGACGTGGGCTTATTTCTGAAAATACTAATTTAAAGTCTTTCCTTCCGAAATTTCATGTTTGAAAGTTTTCAATATATACGATTATTCACGAGATAAAAAAATGTTTTAAGACATTTTCCAGGCACTATTAGTAGGTATTTTTTTATTTTCAGCCAAACAGAAATACAGAAATGATAATTAAGCTTAACAGTATAATATATTTAGTACTAAAATACTCATTCACAAAAACATTTCGCTTACGTCCACGACCTTAATATCTTTGCTCAACGATTACCTCTTGGACAGGCTCGGTCACTAAAATGCCTTGGCTGCAAGCCAGGTCTCTATCCGAGATTGTAACCGAAGTTACAGGTTACTATGGCGCAGTGCATGCGGAACTATTATTTACAATATAGAATCGATATATTTTGTAAAGGAAATATTCATATATGATGGGTAAGTGATGAAAAACTATGTATACTTTTGAAAATGTATAAAAATTTGGACGTAGCTATATTTAAATCGTCAATCTTATCTATATAACAACACAAGCATTAGAGCACAAGTCTTAGAATTTTGTTTACGATAACTTGTCTAAAGTTCAATTGTCATCGAAATCTATAAGCATAAGCACAAACTGACAGACAGATAGATCCTACGTGTAAAAATGTAAAAAAAAATCAAAGAGTTCTATTTCTTTTTGAAAACAAAACAATAACAAATATTATTATTTCCTATTTAATTGTTGGGATTTCAAGGCACAGCAACACAGCTGAATGAAAACATGAGTTGGATTCCCACTCGAAGAGAATGGTTAATTTTTATTTTCTCTGCTATGGTAACAACTCAAAGCACAATGTCTAGTAAAGTGGAAAGTGTGGAATGAAATCTCTTCAAAGTCAAACACATGGTTTCCTCTGCTACCATGCCAACTATGTGTTGCACGATAACGCGTGTTGTTAAGAAACCAACGTAATGAAACCAAAACCTTCTTCCATTTGACATTTAAATGCGTAGAATCTTCTTAACGCTTTTGCATAATTATCTCTTCGTTACACAGAATTAAACATAATGTTTTAGTTTAGTAATTTAAGCGCCTTATTAATATTTCAGTATTAGGTTACAGTTCTGTCTGCTTATTAATTAATACCATTGTTTAATTATTTAGTCAAAATACAGCTTTAGAAATTTCATTTAACGTTTGGTTACTTTACAATGTACTTTAGAAATAGTTGGAGTATTGTGTTCTATTGAAAAGGCAGACGTGATGATTTCGTCTATGTAAAAGGACAATCTGACACTAATAAGTATCTTTCTTTTGTACCAAATGATGTTAGCAATAATTTTTGGGTAGCGGAAATATGTGAAAATCAATAGCAACATGAAAAAATTGTTCAAATACGCAAAAATTTTTAAATGTTCTATAATCAGTGTGATTATACCAATATAGTAACTTTTTTTGTATTCGTGAAGTAGATATTTTACCTGTCAGTACCTATCTCTTTATCGTAGTTTTTTTTTCGCTTCACGCTTTATCCCGTATATGGCAGGGTAGGCAGTGGGAACTGCAGGAACCATTGGAACCTAGTGTTAAGATGCTCCGTTGCTTAGTCCCTGCATTTCCAGTATCTCTTTATCCTACGATAAAGAGATAGGTACAGAAAATGCATGCTTAATATTTAATGCATTATATGTATTATAGTCGCCGCTTTGCAAATGTGTATATCTATTTTTGCATCCAGCGACAGATCGTTTGACACTGTGGAACCTAGTTGCTTAAACTTGTCAATTACAGCAAGTGCTACGTCATCCAATTTGATTGACAATGGTTCCATACTACCTTGTGCCATCAAAACACTTTTTCTCGTATTTATTCTACACCGAAAACAGTGTGCAAGCCCGATGAAATCTGTCCATTATGGTCTGCAGCTGAAGAGCAGAGATAGATACAAAGCTGCATCATCGACAAATAACAAGCTGTCTATAAAAACGCTCTCATGATTCCGTTTGATTTTGAGATTGAATCAGTCGGTATATAGCCTACTAATAAACTATAAAGAAAAGGTGATATATGTATTTACATTTAACTACTTCGGCATATATACCATTGCTGCCATGCATTGTCTAATTCACCCCAGGTGGGAAATTTTGGCATGTTTTGTACAACTTCTTCGTTAATTTCAACTAGTTGCGAATATAAACTAATATAGTGTTCCACCCATCTTGACATTTGCCTCTTTCTATTTGTTATGGTAGTTCCATCTGCTTCTTTAAGTGGTGCTGTCTCTTTAGTGACTGACCTTAGTGCTATTTTAATTCCTGCGTGAACTCCGCCAAAGTCACCCACATCTGCGCAACTTTACTTGAAGGGTTTCCCTTAAAACATGTATTAGTAACTCAAAGCGAGGGTCTTGAAGAAAATTCAAGCAAGCATTCAGACCACGCACTGTTATTTTGGCCAACACGAGCATTGAAGTCACCCAAAATATAAAGACGGTCACTAGTTCTTACTTTTTGCGTCACAGAATCGAGTTGGTCATAGAACTGCGTCTTGATTTCATCGGATGCCATCAATGTTGGAGCATATGCGGAGATAATTGGGGCGTGACTACTCCTTATTTTCAGTCTCAATACGAGTATCATAATGCGTTCTGATACACCAAATAGAATTTCTACTGCTGATAAGAAATCATTTTTTACCGCAAAGCCAACGTCGTGCTCGTGAATGGCTTCAATGCTTTTCCCTTTCCAGAAGAACGTGTTATTTGTTTCCCGGATGAATCCCTCATCAGTCTTGTTTCTTGCAAGGCACATATTGAAATATTTACTCTACAGAGTTCCATGTCTAAAATTGCGGTTTTACGTTGAACTTGTGCGTTCTGTAAAGCTCCGCGCTTGTCTAAGAGGCTTGTCATCATTGTACGGACATCCCACGTTGCAATGTGCATGGATTTTTACTGAATTTTTTCTTGATTTTTTTTTCATTTTTTTACTATCCACAGTTGTGGTAAATAACGGCACCGATTCTCCAGATGTAGTCTGGTGTCCCCTATACCCTAAAGGAACAAACCGACACAGAGATAGATCAGTGGGCCTTTGATGGATCCTCCCACTGCCGAGAGCGACCCCCAGCGCCCCAACTAGTAACTGCCACCCTCCGTGTTGTTTTCCACGCAGCAGTGCTGTCATGGGCGAAGTGTCCTCTCCACAGTCATTGTATCGCTTAGGACAAAATTAAGGAAAAACGCAATGTTGCTTAAGCTCTGCGCCACTCTATCGACCTCCCTGACTAAGTCCAAAGGAACTACGAGTCGATACATGCGAATCTGCTTCAGGAGACAATTGTAATTAGAGATTTGCAACACGTGCCTGACGAGGACCCCAATCCGGCTTTTTGTGTAGAGTTTTCTTCTCCAGGGATGTGATATACTTTTTGTGCCTATTTAATCCCTCGGTCGCCTTTTACGACCCTCATGGGGAGAAAAAGGGTGGGGCTATTCTACTCTGCCGACTCCCACACGGCGAGTTTTGCTATCTAAATGTTTTGTTTTGCTTAATATATGCGCTATACCGCTAAAGTCTATGTTACATACAACACAAAATAGTTGATAGTAGCATTGTAAGATTGTCATATTCAAGTGAGTCAAAAAATAAAAAAAGAATTATATAATTATCACAAGTGAGTTGTGATGTACAATTTTATTTAAGTAGGAAATGACTGATATTACCTTTAGAGTAGGCTGTCGTTTTATAGTCTTCATAAGAGCTTCCCTTTCATTTTCTCAAGTGGATAGCAGCCAATGACGGGGTTTCCGGTGGAAAAAGGATGCAAGTAAGGCTTTTCAATTTTATTTTGTGAGAAAAATTTCTCTAGTTAGATTATTTTCGTAGTAATTTTAGTAAGAAAAGAGTGTTGCCAACATCACATTCACTATCTCTAAATTTCTTTGTATACTATAAATTTAGAAATTTCCTGAAATTCTTAGTACTTTAAAAAACCAACAAACTAAATTTCAAGTCTCTACACGCAGCAGCAGTTGCCTGGCCGTTATCTGTCAGCTATATACTACATCGTACTAATGGGTACTGTAGTGATTAATTGGTATAGGTTTTAAGACTGATACGATAATGATCATACTTTTTTATTCATCTAGTTTTTTTCAGGATAGGTTTTGATCCCATTACCGCTTATAAAGCTTATTACAGTCGAGGGCTGTCATATTTAACCTTTAATATAAAGCAAAGTAATTTAATCAAAGGAGCATTTAAAAATAATAAAATTCGTACTCAAATAGATAAAACGGTAGGAATCTACCAATTTGAATATTTCATAGATTTTCATTCAAATGTTAAGTCAATCGTGAAGAGGCTTAGGTAAACGGAAATAGCGACTTTTCGAGAAACGATAAAATAATTATTTTTTGAGGGCGAGGATACCGGCCCTGATAGGAAGGATCGTAAAAACACTGCAAGAATAGATAAAATATGGACGTAAAAACTGTAGTATGCAAAATATGTTTATTTTTATAACATTATTATTATCATCTTCCATTTAATACGCGCAAGAAGAAAAAGCACAAGCTTCTACTATAAAACTGTAAAGCTTGTTTGCTAACGTGCTAATTCCGGGAGGTATACATTCTAATTGAAAAAAATATATTGCATATTCAAAGCCATAAAATTAATAAATTTAACATGAGGGCCTAGCCACGATCATATTTATCTTGGGAGTTTAGAATGTGTCATATGTCATCATTTTCTTCTTCTTCCTGACTGTGATCATTGTTGATCTATTGTGATCTCCACATACTTCGGTTTAAAGTCAAGATTAGTTTCCGCAAAAAAATGTAATATTATCTTGGCTGTGAGAGATATACAAATAAACAAGTCATAATATATAAGTATTTAAATAAATAAATAATATATAAATAAATATATAGTTTTCAATATTTTCCTCTCATAGAAGAATAAACACGGGGAACCTAGTGTTAATTCACTCCATTGTCCATTTTTCAGATTCTATGGGTGGAAAATTATTCACAACCGCCGCGTTTACAGTTTGATGCTGCGCCACGATTGATATCCTATTTATTTTACCAGAGTGTGGTATGCCGCTGCATACTTAAGATATTATTTAACTGAACTAAATAAGTAATTATTCTAGATATATATTATTAAATTATGTTAATGTTATTTATACATGTATTTTTTATGTAAATATTGTGGCAATGAGAGAGTTGATTTATGTAAATATAAAAAAATGAAAACTTTTTTTTATTAATATAAAGTAAACAATACACAGGATATTCATTAAAACTAGAATATACTAGCTACTACTAACAAAAACTGTTTTAAAGTTAGGTCAAATTATTGATTATCTTCTTTTTTGTATATCATAAGAACGGAAAGCAGAAATGGAACTAATCTAATTGTTTTAAAATAAAAATAGAAAACTTGCTGTGTCTAGATTTAGATAAACCTCATTTTAGAAACTGCATGTTCTTTCGGTTTCTTGATCTTGTACATACATACAAATATACGAGAATATATGTTTAGTTAAGAAATTATTTCAAGATGTCTTAGACGGCAAAAACTATAAAAGTGAGGATATTATATTATAAGGTATGCAACAGGCATGCAGGCAACGATCCGTACATCTATACTAATATTATAAAGAGGTAAAATTTGTTTGGTTGTAATCAATAGGCTCAAAAACTACTGGACCGATTTTTAATTTTTTTTTCCGAGTAACATGGGCTATATTTTATTTTGGAAAAAATTGATTTCCGTAACATATTTGGGTTTTTTGGGAAGAAGCTGTAAAAATCAACAAGAAAAGTTACTTATTTTGCGTACGATGCCTAAACTATAAAAGATAGAACCATAAATAATTTAATTAGTTGTAGATCTTATAAATTTCTATAAAAAGATTCGTAACACACTACCCCTATCTTTGTCGAGTGAGGCACCACAACCATTTTTTTATTTTAAAACATTGATTTTTTTAACTCCTTTTAAACGTGTTTATTTTACTCGCGCTAATAATCCTTACTAAAATAAATTATTTTATCAGTAAACATAGTTTACTTACATGATATTTGGTCTTTCAATGATTAAAATTGGACACTTCGTTTTGAAGTTCTGGTGTAAATAAAATATTACGATTTCTATATTGAACCACCACCACAGAAAGACAATCTGTGAGGCCTGCGGATGATGACGGTCGTCGTTGATATTAGTGTCGAATTCTTTGAATTGACCTAGGAATCATTTTGCTGATCGTGTATTTCTTTGGTAGGCTTTTTGAAGCGATAACCAACACATACGCGAGCGGAGCCACGAGCGTCCGCTAGTCTTTAATATTGTTATTGACTTATGACATTTACTGAAATTACGTGAAATTTCTATCCGAATACGCCCGAAACAATATACATATGTTTTGATGTTTTTTTACTTATTTTTAATAAGACATCGTAAAAATCGATGCCAATTTCAAATGCCACATAAACATCATTTTCTGGGAAATTCTATTTTTCTAAAATTTTATTTTTTACTTTGGCACAACACAATGGCTAAGTATCATTTTCGATACAAAGAACGTTAATATCAGCAAAAATATCAATTTATTTATATATGACAAAGTCAATCACGAAGCCATATTATGGAGAATCCACAAAAATCTCTTGACATTTTCGAATAAGAAAGAAATCTGTTTGGCGTGGGAGACCAATTATGATATTAAATTATTTTTAATACTTTTTATACAAATTGACAATTATACACTCTAAATACCAATTAAAAAATAATCATTTAAATTTGTAAGTCTTTCTTTAGATGGACTCAGGTTTCAGAATTTTATGGGTTCTTCTGTGAAACTTCCCCAGGATACAAATTTCATGCATATGACTTAAGAAAAAATCTTATGTTATTCTAAATAAGCCCGATTTAACATAACATAATGAAATAACTTACGACTTAAGTGCTTATCTAACTATTAACTATTTGAGTCCAGTTCCAATCCATCACTAATTGGCACTTGAAGTCGAGTTATATTTGATTGGAAACTACTTGAGATTGGTTCTTTGTGTCGTTGTCAATAAGCAAATGTATGGCAAGTTTAAATAGGTCAATTTTATTACAAATTATTCAGCAAAATCAAAGAAATATAGATAATTCTTATTTAATGTCCAAGATGAGATAAGATTTGTAAGAAATACAATAATTTATAAGAATTATAAAAAGACGTATGTGTGTTTAAGGGAATTAATGATTTTATAAATAATACCCGCCTTGGGAATAAAACACTCCTTTCAGTCTGCTTCAAAGGTATCTGTGTCAGTAATAAATTATCTCTTTGGAAAAGAGAAGAAAAAAAAACAGGTCCTGCTTTACCCGAAAGTTAAAATATAACGGCCGATGGCTCAATGCCCAGTTGGAAAAATCGAATTCTCATTGAGGATCATCATGGCGCAGAGGCGTAGCGTCTACTTGTAAACGCGACGGTTTGTAGGTTCCAACGGGGGAGTGAGGATTTTTCTATTTCCATTTTGTTGGCTCAGGAAACTAGGCAAATCGCGACGTTGGGTTTCGTTCTCGAAAAAGGCGGAAAGGAGGGACGGAGAAAGCAGCAACTAAGCAACGGAGAGTCTTAACACTAGGTTCATATAGTTCCTGCAGCTCTCTTTGCCTATCCTGCTATGTGCAGGATAAAGCGTGAAGCTATAGCGTGAATTCACATTTCTCCTCTCTTTTTTATTTCAATAGTGTGGCATCAAGTTCCAACAGTCAATGCTAAATTCGAAAGCTCAAAACGAAGTATTAAGTGGTGTTTGTGAAATATTAAGTGGTATATGTTACTGTTTTTATATGCAGGATGCAGTATGATGCTGGAAAAACAGAAGAATTTGTCACGTATTTATTTGACAATAAATTATTAACTTTTTACTTTTTTTTTATTTATTTATTATCATATTTTAATTTGGTATATTACTATAGGACATCTTAAAAAATCGAAGTTTCTTATATAAGTGTAATTTCTAATATAATTCAAATATCTAAAATAATATTTTATTATTGGCTAAAATATAAACTTTTTAAATACGTTACATAATAAATAACATTATTTTGTTAAATTTAACCAAAGAAAACTAAGATAAACGTTAAAAATATATTTTTCTCAATTCTATAAACAGTCGCCTTATACAATATAAAAGTATAGAAATATATACCAGTGTGTTCAGAGTTGATGGCATGTTGTTTTATGTACCGACGTCAGGAGAATGCAATAAGGCTAAGCAGTTTGATAAACACAGTATGAAGACACCAGCGGCTATATGTAACTTTAGGTTAACGCAACGTCAACAGTGGACAAAGACACTTTGATATTAAAAGAACACTAAAGGAAAAATAAAGGTTTAAAATTATTATTATCTTATGCATTCTTTCGCTAGTTTTATATTATTCAATAAAAAAGAGACTTTAAATGTTTATAAGTGAAATTCCAGTGGAAGCATTAATAATGCCTTTACTCGAGTTTAAGCAGTATTTTAATTCTTTCCCAAATGAGTGAAGAAAATACAAATAATTGTTTGACTGAGTATATATGAAATCCAAAACTATAAAATTCAAAATCTCTAAAGATTTAAATAACTAAATGTTATTTTTAAAGCTGTATTTTCTAACATCTTATCCGTTTAGGTGGCATTAAAAGAATATATTAGATTTTATTTCTTTTAGTAATCGGTTTATGCAGCGCACTGAACGCTTATCTCTATGGTGCCTGGAGCCTAAGTATCTACCTAATTAGTACAATTTATCTTCTTTGTTACCACTTTTGTATAAAATTTACATATTATTTTTATCAAGAAAATGTATTTGTATAGAGTAAAATTTTATATATTGAAAAACACTATCGTTAAGAGATTTTAATTATTTTAAAAATGGCGCACCCTTATTCACGACTGGTCTCCAGATCTCTTAAAATTCTGCCTAAATGCGTTCTAAATGACTCTTCCAGATCAAAGTAATTTAGTAAGATAGGGTAAAGCTACCGATAAATCCTGCTACATCTGTAAAGAGGCAGTGGGGGCAGCTAAACATATGATGGTGGGGTGTAGGGTACTCTTGGATAGTGGTCAATACTCGCGGCGCCTTGACAAAGTACTAGAAATCATACGTGAAGCCGTTAGTCTTTCAGTAGCAAGAGCACAGAGAATCATAACAACCAGCAAACGCTCAATAGGGTTTGTGAAAGAAGGTTCTCATAAAAAACCTACACAAAAGCCTTTCTCTATATTAAATCCAGCTCCTGATCGGACACTTGTGATGAACACGTATGAAAAACAGTATAGAATTCCTGAGGATATTTGTGTTTCGTCATCCAGACCAGATATGTTTCTATATTCTCGAAGCCTAAAACGCGTAGTACTGGTAGAACTTACAGTTCCCTGGGAAAGAAATATCCCGAAAAGTCACCACCTTAAACTCAATAAGTATTTTGATCTTACAAAAGAACTGACCAGGATTAGGTTTAGACCTAGCTTATATGCGGTTGAAGTACGAGCGAGAGGTATAACAGCGAAATCTCTCTATTGTTTACTATAAGATCTCGGCCTGTCTAGAACTATCACAAATTCATTTCTAGAACGCACTTCGAAGGCAGCTTTGGTAGAATCATTTAAAATTTGATTAGGTAGTGGGAGGAGCTCGGACAGTGAAAGTGAGCGTTAATGCATTTTAAAGGGGCCCTTTAAACCTACACTTGGGTCGCAAGTCCCAAGCGCTGCTCGGAGCTCCTCTTCCTACAACACGATAGGCCCAGCACCCGCACGTTCAATCCATGAAACGCTAAGTTGTTTCTTCTCTGATTATTGTTAGCCTATTCTGTTCAATTTTCGAAACATTATGTGTAGCGTAACTCAACGCCGCTATTGTAACAAGAGCAAGTGAATGAACATAATGGATTACTCCAAGTGGGATCGAACCTATAACCTGGTTATAGTCACACGCTGTATCGTTGTGCCACAGTCTATAAATAGTTGATGATAGTCGTGTACGTCTATTTATCACAAATATCTTTGTACGAAATAAAATCATAGAAATATATTTACTTTTTTGTAAGTAAATTTCTTAGAAATATATATGAAAGTATTTCGTTACCATCATCTCTAAAAAAAACTTATTTATTTAGCAACAAACACAACCAATTTAATTTATAAAACAAAATTGTGTTAACACAAGAACGCGGCGAATGTTAGAAAATCTTTATGTTTGAGTAAGCGCTTGGTGGGTATATAGGGCAAGTATTTGCTAACATTTTTATGTAACACCACTGGTTTAACGCGTTGCTCTGGATTGGGCGTTGGCAAATTGCCAGGTTTGAGTGGACGTTAGGTGAAACGTAAAAATTTTGTTAAAATGAAATATTTACCAGTTTCAGTATTCATATATTATATGAATAAAAATATTCTTTATAAATACACATGTATATATGTACATTGTATATATGTAAAATAGTGCACAGAATATTTTTAAACCTTTTAGATATAAGCAACGTAAGATACGTACGCGGAAGCAAGTGGAATTTCTATTTCTAAAGATTTTTCCTGAAGCGTTCTCAACTTAAATAGAACATAGATGTATATGTAAAACATATAATATACTGGATTTCAAAGTTCAGAAGATCGGGTATATTACATTATAATGCCATGATTGATAAACGTTTGTCGATGTTTTGGACTATATTACACTTAGCCAATGTCACTTATTTTCGTAGATGTTTAACCATGGATACAGAGTTAACAACTACTTTTAATTTATAACTACACATTTCTGATAAATTTGTTACCGATTACAAATCGAAATACTATTATTTTTTAACATCGTACTGTACCGTACCGTAATTACTATTATTTAATACCGTAATCGACACATAACTGAGTTTTTCCAGTAATTATTGGAATTACTCCGAAATACCTTTCATTAACTTAATAACATGGTTAACCAATTTTGCCTGTTACTTGTTTAATAATAGCAGTAACCGCCATTAAAAATTTAACAACGGCTAACCAATGTTGGCTGAATTCTAAAATAGCGTAAAATATAAATGTTATATGTATAAATAACATGTATAATGGAACATTTCTTTTATTTCATATAACATTTTATCTCTATGCATTTTCTATATCCAACGAGTCGATTAAAAAAAGAGAAAGATATTCGTCCATTTTACATCTTCCACTGTACTATAAATTGATACAAAACCATAAATTTAGTGCAGTAAAAATAATATAGTAATTATTACCATAATAAGTATAGGTACATTTATAAACGATAAATATAAACGACGCCGATACACTTTCACTGGAAAAATCAACTATTTCTGTGTTCTTGCCCTCGTAGTAAGACAAATCGCGGCAATCGCTTTGCCGCAATACCGTCATTCGACAGGCAATATTTCAGAAATTATATAAAAAGTGGTTTAAACACTAATTTAACAACCGCTAACTAATCTGGTCTCGGACAACAAATAAATCTCGGACATATTCATAAGAAAATAGAAATTATTTTTTGGCTCGAGTTCAAATGAAAATGTGTGTTCTATGGAATAATTTACTCATTTTCAAACACAATTATAAGTGTTGTTTTGATTATAAAAAATAAAAAAAATGAAATAGTAAAAAGCTGTTGTGGTTAACTAAAAATTTGTCTATATAACATACCGTTTGTATTTAACATTTAAGACTGTTCTGGATAGATTATGTTAACAAATAATTATTATAAATATTAGTGTGATAATATTATATCATTATTTAATTTATTATCGGAACTTTCATTTTAGTATAACTAAATAAACATAAAATTTTCGTAGAATACGAAATTCAATCATTTTGCGAGTAATTTTGCTATAAATCGATCCATGCATTGAAACCGTTATTGAGTTAGCTGCAAGACACAGGTAGTGTGTAATGTGACACGCAAATGATGCCACGATGGGTGTCAAATATCCCATAGCACTAGTAGATTTGTTCCTTAGCAGACTTCCAGGAACATTGGATATAATATAATTATATTTATAATATTAAATTTAAGAAAAATAATTATAGCAAGGAATCTGTTGTTGTAGTTTTGGATGATAATGACTTTAAAGCAATGAAATCGACATAATTTCGAATCGAGGCTGTTGCAAGAAGGCAATGGTAGGCAATTACTCCGAAATACTGTTCTAATGTGATTTATGTCATTTAATGTAATTACACAGAATCTCTGCCCATAGAATGTGCTCGAATCGTATGGTCTACGTGTGTTTCGAATTTTTAGAACTAACTTCAAGTAAACTTTTTTAGAATCGAACGCAATTGTGCCAATCAGCCACAACTCCTCACATTTTATTATAAAAACATTTTAAAGACATTTAAATAACATAATTTAGCTGAGTTTCGTTTTGTGAGGACAAATAAAACATGCCGTCAAAACAAAATAAACAGATCTACATATGATGTTCATTGAAATCGAAAAACTCTTCGATCGGAAATTATTTCAGGGTGCGTATTTCAAGGAAACTTTTGATGGATTTCTTGACAGCGGCACGATGTATGAAGTTTCATAACGCTAATAAGTAATATGGATAAAAAATGTTCGCAAATATCTTTGTAAGAATATTGTACAAATATATTTTGCATAAAAAAGTGTAATTAATAAATTTGGTTATTGTTAATATGCGAAGACTGGAATGATGTAGATAATAAGAACTTAATTCGAGTTTTTTACCTTATTGCCTGTAATTAATATTTATTCTATTGAAAATTTGTTGTATTGAAATATTAACTTTAAATCAGACCAATGTGAAATGTTATAACGTATGTAATGCTAAAAAAATGTCTATTGCAAAAAACTAAATTTATATTTATTGTATATTAGTCTATGTTGAGTGAAGGTATGAAGTCTTACATGTCATAATGTTGTTGTATACTTCAGTACAGGGAGAATTAAGAAATTATCTCTTTGTTTACTTCACAATGAACTAAGGAGCTGTGGAGTTGAAAATTGGCTTCTGCAGACAGACACATTAAATGACGACTAATCCATTAGCCAAGCTTTCCTTTTGTCTATGTATATAACATACATCTTTGTATGATACACTTAAGACAGGACTGAAATAAAACAACTTAAAAAAATATATAGAAAATCATATCAGAAGATTACTTATTTAGTTTGTTTGGCAATTCTCCAGAAACTTTTTCTGTGATCTTTTGTATTGGGTAAAAAATGCTATTGTTTACCAACGCTTCATTTACTGTTTAGTTTAGAAAAAGGCAGTGGAGGCTGAATTAAATCCCTAGATATCAGATAGAAAAAGCCTTATCCATTGCTAATGCCCTTACTGTGCCAAATTGGAGACGTTCCAGAGGCAGTTCTTATTAATTTGTAGCGTTGTTTGTATAAATTACTATTTATTGAAATTTACACTTTATGTTTACGTGGTGTAGTTTTTATATATGATTATGCTTAATGTAGTTTTACTTTTAATTATTATATAAGTTTCGGATTTTATGACAAATCTGAAGATATATAGATAAAATGCTGGTTTTAGTAACTTGTTTCGCTTAAAATCAATTTTGACTTTAACTTCTCATTGCTCACATTGTAATATTACTTAACTTTACTTAATATATTAATATTAAAATAAATCTTTAATTATACTTACGTTGCACACTTAGAAACGAACCATTACTATAAATAAAAATGATTACAAAGTGTTACACTTATTTTAGTTTCTTTATGTTTTATTAAAAATCTGATATGGATATTATTAATTTAAGAATAAAAATGTGTACTCAAATTTGAAGTTCGCTTACTTTTAAAAATATTAATTTAAAGATTTTCCTTCTGAAATTTCATGTAATTAACTTCTGAATGTCAATATATTCAAGTATTTAAAGACAATTTACTATCCCACGAGACAAAGAAATAAAATATGTTAAGAAATTTTCCAGGCACTGTTAGTAGTATTTTTTTAATATTCAGCCAAACTAACAGTAATACAGAAATGAGCTTAACACTATAATATATTTAGTACTAAAATATTCGTTCACAAAAACATTTCGCTTACGTCCACGACTTTAATATCTTTGCTCAACGATTACCTCTTGGACAGGCTCGGTCACTTAAATGCTTTGGCTGTAAGCCAGGTCTCTATCCGAGATTGTAACCGAAGTTACAGGTTACTATGGCGCAGTGCATGCGGAACTATTATTTACAGTATAGATGCGATGGATTTTGTAAAGGAAATATTCGTATTACGGCGTCGGTGATGAAAAACTATATATATTTTTGGAAAATATATAAAATTTTGACGTAGCGATATTTAAATCCGCAATTCTTTGAAGCCGTCCAAGGGCTTTGATTTCTTATCTTATTTGATCAATTACAACACAAGCGTATGAGAGTTATGTTTGCTATCACTTGTTCAAAGTTCAATTGTCATCAAAATATATAGACATAAGCACAAACTGCTGTCATTTTGTGTCAAACAGAGCTACATGTAAAATGAGGAATTAGTTAATGTTGTTATTTTTTTATTACAAAACAATAACAACTACAAATATTTTCTCTTTAATTGATGGGAATTTCAAGACACAGCGATACAGCTGATTGAAAACGTGACAGTAATGGGTTCGGTTCCCACTCGAAAGAACGGTGCATGTTTATCTTCTCTGCTACGGTAACAAATCAAGAAACAATGTGTAGTAAAGTGGAAAGTGTGGAATGAAGTCTCTTCGAAATCAAACACAAGGTTTTCTCTGATAACTCCGCCAACTATGTGCTGCAGGATAATCCGTGGAGTTAAAAAAGCAACGTAATGAAAACCAAAATCTTCTTCCATTTGACATTTCAATGTATATACAGAATCTTCAAAACGCTTTTGCATAATTATCTCTTTGTTACACAGAATTAAACATATTGTTTTAGTTTAGTAATTTAAGCGCCTTATTAATATTTTAGTATTAGGTTACAGTACTGCCTGCTTATTAATTAATACCATTGTTTAATTATTTAATCAAAATACAGCTTTAGAAATTTCATTTAATGTTTCGTTACTTTAAAACTTACTTTAGAAATAGCTGGAGTATTGTGTTATGCTATGTAAAAGGACAATCTGTATAATTATATAAATTTAAAATTTATTCTAAATAAGATGTTTTTATATTAATACAGTTTTAAATGTGTTTATTTATACTGAAACAAGAAAAAGTTATTTCTAATACTAATCTTTCTTGTGTGCCAAATGACGTTTGTAATATTTTTTAGGTAGCGGAAGTATATGTAAATTAATAGCAACATAAATAATTAGTTTTAAATATACTATTATAACACTTATTGCTATAACAAATTACGTAGCTCGATAAAAATATATGGCTTAGCGATTGGAGCGCTGGAAGGCTACAAAAGGCGTGGATACAAATACGCTAACATTTTTAAATGTTCTATAATCAGTGTGTTATACCAATATGGTAACTTTTCCTGTATTCGTGATGTAGTAATTTTACCTGTCAGTACCTTTCTTTTTAGCGTGGTTTAATGCATTATAATAATAATAATAATAATAATAATAATAATAATAAAGCTATATTAACAGATAAGACCATACATAACAATAGACCTGACATAACTTTAATTGATAAAGAAAACAAAATAGTTTACATAATAGACATAGCAGTTCCTAACACACACAATATACACAAAACAATATCGGAAAAGATACATAAATATACAGAGCTAAAGGAAGAAATCATAAGAATCTGGAAAATGAACAAAATACATATTGTTCCTTTAGTGTTGTCCAGCACAGGTGTTATCCCAAAATATTTACACCAAGCCCTCAGAGTAATAGATCTGCCCGATAACACCTACTACACGATGCAAAAATCTGTCATTTTAAACACTTGTAGAATTGTCAGAAAGTTTATACAAGACGACACTGATTTCAGTTAAAAGAATTTCGTGAAGTACTCTTGGCTAAGGCCCGCGGACTTCACTTATTACCAAAACCTAAAAGTTTTGAGCTACAAAAGAAGATCATAAAAATAATAATAATATTTATTTCATAAAAAGAGCTGTAGCACAATATATATATATATATTACATCAAATTACATTTAGACAAAACTACAACAGTAAAATACTACAACAGTTGGTTGGGGTACTGTCCTCTTAGATAGGTTACTGAGTAACCTGTAATAAAGAGAAACAGTGCCGTATCCCACGAGATTGTTCAAAACTATTCTTTTATTAAACGGTTAACAAGTCGTAATAATACTGTACTTAATTAAAATTACAATTTTTTATTGAATGATGTGATGTGAGTATTCGTATTTAGAATGTGTATTATTATTTTGTGTGAGTGTATAGTGTATGTGTTTATACTCATGTTTGTGTGTGTACTGAGTGTTTGTATGTGTGTGTTTGTATGTGTTATGGATGTAAATAAGTGTAAGATTTTATTGTGATGTTTCCAAAAGTGATTCCGTTTCATCATACGTTTTTTGTTGTAAGAACAAACGAACACTTGATTTACATTTGTTACTAGACAAATTGTAAATTGGATTTTTTGCGTTAATTTTATTGTACAAGAAAGGACCTAAATAAATGAAAAACTTTTTAACGAAAGAGTAATTTGTAACAGGAAGGGTACATACTTTATCTTTCCGTCGTTTAGTAATTTTAACGTAAGGCGTGTTTCGATGTTTCAATAAGATTGCATGCAATATAAATAATTGTCTGACGGTAAGAACTTTGCAATCTTTATATAGCTGCGAAGTAGAAAACAAGATTGGTCGAAAAGTGGCAACTTTCAGGACAGCCCTCTGTGCAATTTCCAGAGGGAGCATTACTGTCTTTGATGCACCTCCCCAACAGGATATACAATACGAGATTATAGACTGGCCCAGTGCACAATAGACATTGTATAGGATATATTGACTAGCAACATGTCGAAGAGTTTTGAAAATAAAAATCAACTTTCTCATTCTACCCGTCAGAGAATCCACATGGGATTTGAAATTTAAATGCTTATCCAGTATTATACCCAAGTATTTGATGTTATCCACTGAAGATGTTAATTATATGTATTACATCATGCGCTACGTTATATTATGTTTTGCTCTATATGTGTGCTGTTATATATGCTATACCGCTAAAGAAGTGCACAATTTTATTTTAGTAGGAAATAACTGATATTACCTTTTGAGTAGGCTGTCGTTTTATAGGCATCTTAAGAGCTTCCCTTTCATTTCGTCAAGTAGATAGCAACCAATGTCGGGGTTTCCGGTAGAAAAACGGTGCAAGTGAGGCTTTTTAATTTTATTTTATGAGAAAAGTTTCTCTAGTTAGTTTACTTTCCTAGTCATTTTACTAAGTGAAGGATATTACCAACATCACACTAACAATCTCTAAATTCCTTTATGTACTATCTGATGCTACGTGTAATTTATAAAGTAACAGTATAAGATAAAGAACGATTTACTAGTGTAATTAAGTTTTTACGTACATACTTAATCTCTATATGTAATAACATTTTTCGTTTGTAATATGAGAAGTTATTTTTTTCATAACCCTAGAAGTTTCCTGAAATTCTTTTTTTTTCTTTTTTTTTTAGCTTCACGGTTCATCCCGCACGCGGCAGAGTAGGCAGAGGGAACTGCAGGACCGTGGGAACCTAGTGTTAAGACACTCCATTGCTTAGTCCCTGCCTTCTCCGTCCCCGCTTTCCGCCGTTTTCGAGGCATTGCGTGTTGAGTGGCGGAACTCAACGCCGCGCTTTGCCTAGTTTGCCAGAGCGAAAAAAATGGAAATAAAAAAAATCCATCTTCTCCGACTGGGGATCGAACCCAGAAACCGTCGCGTTACAGGCACACGTTGCACCTCTGCGCCACAACGGTCCTCAGTCTGAAATTTTTAGTACTTTAAAAAAACGACAGCTAAATTTCAAGTGTCTACACGCAGCAGTCTGGCCGTTATCTGTCAGCTACATACCAATGGGTACTGTAGTGATAAGTTAGTATACGTTTTAGGATTGATGAGCATATTTTTACATTCATCTCGTTTTTAAATAATAAAACAGTTTGTCTATTAAAGTAATATAATTTATGTATATATAATATTTCTTTATAATATTTCTTTTCTTTTTTATGTGGGGGTCAAAATACTACACTCTCCACTTTTCGTCTGAGTTCGGTATATAACGTGCTAAGTGAACAGAGCAAAAAGTAAAAAAAATTATTCCCTAGAATTATCGATCCCATTACTATCGCTTATACAGTTTATAGCTCTGTTTTATTTATCCTTATATATAAAACAAAGTAATTTAACCAAAGGGGCATTTAAAAATAATAAAGTTCGTAATAAAATAGAAAAAACCAATTTGAATATTTCATATATTTTCATTCAAATGTTAAGTCAATCGTGAAGAGGCTTAGGTAAACGGAAATAGCGACTTTTCAAGAAACGATAAAATAATTCTTTTTGAGGGCGAGGATTACTACCGGCCCTGATAGGAAGGATCGTAAAAACACTGCAAAAATAGATAAAATATGGTCGTAAAAACTGTAGTATGCAAAATTTTACTGTAGTATGTACTGTGTAACTGTAGTATGCATTGTTATTATCATCTTCCATCTAATATACGCAAGAAGAAAAGGCACAAGCTTGTACTCCGAATCTAAAAGTTTGTTTGCTACGTTAAGCACGTTAGGTTCCTTGGGAAGTTTACATTTAAATTGAAAATATTTTTTGTTTTCTGAAAGCTATAAAATTAATAAATTTCATATGAGGGCCACCGTTTGATTTATCAAGTTTAGAATAAAGAAAGTTATTTTTCGAGCTATTATTTAAATATTCGAGACGTTATTATGATCAGTTGAAAAACATATTGAGCAGGTATTTAATTTAATGGTGGTTGATTAATTATTGCGACAGTAAAACCTGGATAGTAATAAAAAGTCATTTGTTTCTAACCTAACCTAGGTTAGAATTTATTTTCAATTAGATAGGTTAGGTTAGGTTCGAAGTTATTTTATTACACCACAAGTAAACGCTCGTTTAATAATTTTTACTGACCATTTATTTATTTTGCTGTTCAATTATATCACTCCATTATCCACTTTTAATTTTTTTGCCACAACAAGGAAGTATAACAATTCAGAGTCTATGGGTGGAAAATGAACCCACAACCGCTATGTTACAGTTAGATGCTGCACCACAACGGTTATATACCTTATTTATTTCACCAGTGTGAAGCATCAGCGTCGCTAATATATAATTAATCTAAGCTAAACAAGTACTTTTTTAGATATTCTATATTATCAATACTATCAATATTATGGCAAATATTGCTTATAAATATTCAAATCATCTAAATATTATACAAGTATTTACAATTTATATATGTATTTACAATTGTTTCATTTATGTTTATATAAAATTGATAACTTTTTTTATTGGAATAAAGTAAACAAATAGGATAAACTAGAACATGATTTAAGATTTAAGTTAGGTTAAATTATTGATTTTTTCTTCTCCATATATCATAAGAACGGAAAGCAGAAATAGGAATAGTGTATTATTTTAAAATAAAAATAGAAAAACTAAAATTTCTATATTAAGGTAAACCTCATGTTAGAAACTGCCTGTTAAAAAATAAAACATTTTAGATATTCTATCGAATTAAATTAGATTTAACCAATTTTCATTATCACTTTACATATTTTAGCACGATTATGCGGACACATTCCGTCTTCTTAAGTATCTTGTGCATCCAAAAAAATTCTGTTGACATTTTCAAATAATAAAGAAATCTGTTTGGCGTGGAAGACCAATTATGATATAAATTTTTTTAATACCTTTTACGATCTTTTTTTACATACGGACAACCTTATATAGAAATTTACGGAAAACTTTTTATATAAATTAAAAAAATTATCATACAAATATGTAAATCTTTCATTAGAAGGATTCAGGTTTTAGGCTTTTATGGGTTCTAGAGTAACTTCTCCAGGATGCAATTTTTATGCTGATTTAAGAAAAAACTTATGTATATTAAATAAGCCCGATGGAATATAACATAATGAAATAACTTACGACTTAAGTGCTTATCTAACTATTAACTATTTGAGTCCAGTTCCAATCCATCACTAATTGGCACTTGACGTCGAGTTATATTTGATTGGAAACTACTTGAGATTGGTTCTTTGTGTCGTTGTCAATAAGCAAATGTAGGACAAGTTTAAATAGGTCAGTTATATTACAAAATATTCAGCGAAACTCAAAGAAATATAGATAATTTTTATTTAGGGTCCAAGATCGTTCTATACAATAATTTAAAAGAATTGTGAAAAGATATAAGTGTGTAATTAATGATTTTATACATAATACTTGTCTTGGGAATAATACACTCCTTTCAGTCAGTTTCAAAGATATTCGTGTCAGTAAAAAAAATTGAAAAAGAGAAGATGAAAAAACAAGTCCTGTTTTACAAAACAACAACATTTTTTTATAGGTTCTTCTCATTTATAATAAAATTAACTGGCTTTCATTTTGACTTTATTTTTCCACTCATAAGAAACGCGATGAGACCATTTATTTAAGAGACAAGATTATGTGGGTAAACATAACAGTTTATGGTTCAATTTCGTGGGAAACTAAGTTGTTATTATTCCTCTCTCTCTCTCTCTCTCTCTCTCTCTCTATATATATATATATATATATATATATATATATATATATATATATATATATATATATATATATATATATATATATATATATATATATATATATATATATATATATATATATATATATATTTATATATATATATATATATATATATATATATATATATATATATATATATATATATATATATATATATATATATATATATATATATATATATATATATATATATATATATATATATATATATATATATATATATATATATATATATATATATATATATATATATATTAATTTGTTTAATTGATGAAATGCATAGTGAAGCATCAAGAGAATGTCAGAATGCGGCTTAGTGCTAGAAAAACAGAAGAATTGCTCATATATTTTTTGATATAAAATGATTAACGCTTTATAATTTTTTTTTATTTAATTCTTACCATATTACAATTTGGTATATCACCCGAACTTTTTCATATGTGTACTAATATATATTTATAAATTAAAATAATATGTAAATATTAACTAAAATATAAGTTTCTTAATACTTTGCATAATAAATTGCAATTTATTTTGATAAATTTAACCAAAGAAAATGAAAACGCCAAACATGTTTTTTTCTCAGTCCTATAAACAGCCGCCTTATAAAACATATAGGTATATAAATATATACGAATACGTTCAGAGTTGTTGGCATGTTGTTTTATGTACCGACGTCGGGAGAATGCAATATGGCTAAGCAGTTTGATAAACACGTATGAAGACACCAAAGGCTATATGTAACTTTAGGTTAACGCAACGTCAACAGTGGACAAAGACACTTTGATATTAAAAGAACACAAGTACATATTAAAAATATAGGTTTAAAATTAGAAAAATATAGGTTTAAAATTATTATTAACTTATGAATTCTTTCGCTAGTTTTATATTATTCAATAAAAAAGAGACTTTAAATGTTTATAAGTGGAATTCCAGTGGAAGCATTAATAATGCCTTCTTACTCTCGAGTTTAAGCAGTATTCAAATTCTTTCCCAAATGAGTGAAGAAAATACAAATAATTGTTTGACTGAGTATATATGAAATCCAAAACCATCAGAAAATAAAAATTACCTGTACCGTACTATGAAATTCAAAATCTCTAAAGACTTAAATAACTAAATGTTATTTTTAAAGCTGTATTTTCTAACATCTTATCCGTTCAGGTGGCATTAAATAGGATATATTAGATTTTATTTCTTTTAGTAATCGGTTTATGCAGCGCACTGAACACTTATCTCTATGGTGGCTGGAGCCTAAGCATCTACCTAATTAGTACAATTTATCTTCTTTGTTACCACTTTTGTATAAAACTTACATATTATTTTTGTCAAGAATATAATATTTGTTTAAACTTAAATTTTATATATAGAAAAACACTATACTTAAGAGATTTTATTTTAATTATTGTTGGCCTTTTCTGTTCAATTTTCGAAACATTATGTGTAGCGTAACTCAACGCCGCTATTGTAACAAGTGCAAGTGAATGAAAATAATGGCTTACTCCGAGTGGGATCGAACCTATAACCTGGTTATAGTCACACGCTGTACCGTTGTGCCACAGTCTATAAATAGTTGATGATAGTCGTGTACGTCTATTTATCACAAATATCTTTGTACGAAATAAAATCTTAGAAATATATTTACTTTTTTCTAAGTAAATTTCTTAGAAATATATATGAAAGTAATTCGTTACCATCATCTCTAAAACAACAAACACAACCAATTTAATTTATAAAACAAAATTGTGCTAACACAAGAACACGGCGAATGTTAGAAAATCTTTATGTTTGAGTAAACGCTTGGTGGGTATATAGGGCAAGTATTTGCTAACATTTTTATGTAACACCACTGGTTTAACGCGTTGCTCTGGATTGGGCGTTGGCAAATTGCCAGGTTTGAGTGGACGTTAGGTGAAACGTAAAAATTTTGTTAAAATGAAATATTTACCAGTTTCAGTATTCATATATTATTTGAATAAAAATATTCTTTTTAAATATACATATATATTATATGTACATCGTATATATGTAAAATAGTGCACAGAATATTTTTAAACCTTTTAGATATAAGCAACGTAAGATACGTACGCGGGAGCAAGTGGAATTTCTATTTCTAAAGATTTTTGAGGCGTTCTCAACTTAAGTAGAACATATATATGTAAAACATATAATATACTGGATTTCAAAGTTCAGAAGATCGGATATATTCATTATGATATCACAATTGATAAACGTTTGTCGACGCTTTGGACTATATTACATAACAGGTAGTCTTGCACTTAGCCAATGTCACTTATTTTCGTAGATAAAAAGCCAGACCATGGATACAAAGCCAGACTTAACAACTACTTTTAATTTATAATCACACATTCCTGATAATTTTGTTACCGATTGTATATCAAAATACTATTATTTTTTAATAACGTAATTACTATTATTTAATACCGTAATCGACATAACTGAGTTTTTACAGTAATTATTGGAATTACTCCGAAATACCTTTCATTAACTTAATAACATGGTTTACCAATTCTGCCGTTATTTGTTTAATAATAGCAGTAACCGCCATTGAAAAATTAACAGCGGCTAACCAATCTCGGCTGAATACTAAAATGTATGGAGCATTGCAATTATTTTTACGTATTAATAATACAGGAACTTTTTTCTGCTTCATATAACAATTGATCTCTATGAATTTTGCATACCCTACGAGTCAAAATTAAAAAATATATGTTCGTGCATTTTTCATTTTCCAATTTTTTGTGTATATTTATGATTTTAGTTAATTTATACTTCATACAGGTCTATCTATTTTTTATACTCATTACATATATTGTATATAACATTTTATTGTTTTGAGGCTTTCCGTATTGAGTGGCGAAACTCAACGCCACTTTTGCTTAGTTTTGTTTATATCACATTCCTATTACAAACTTATATTTATAGTTTATTCATAAAAAGTCATACAAATGTGAATCTGTAAATTTTTATAAGATATTATACTAAAAAGTGATGTACAAATACGAATTTAATACGATATTTGGACTCCTCTCCCCTCTCCTTATGGGATATAAGGACACCTTGGACACCTTATTTAACTTCCAGTTTTTTTTATTAGATCAATATTTACCAGGAATATGATTTAAATTTCAAATATTTAATATAGTTAATTTATATAACGTTTAAAATCTCATCTGTGTAAAACGTCTTATGTAATAAATATACAAGCTCCTCGCCGTGCAAAATTAGAGACGCTTCTGGTAAGGCAATACTCATTATTTGTACTGTTTGGGAAAATTAATATTTACAAACACACTAATGACTTCCTACTTCTGCAAAGTGCCTATTTTGTATAATGACCCTCTTTTTCAATTTCACTTTGTTTCAAATACCTGCGTTTGCGTTGATATTGAATGTAAAATACATAAATATTTTGCTAATTTTTGAGAATTAAGTTAATGAGGATGTCATAATTAATTCATGCTATTCAAAGTATTGACATCGTTTGTGTCTAATTCCGTTCTAAATTCCGATTATCATAGTCTAACTTTAATGTGTGTATACATGTAGTTCCTTAGTTCCTTCTGTTAAATTATTGCCTTTTCGTACCAGTACCAACGAATATAATGCCTTAATACTCGGTTTAAGGATCTGCCTAACCTGTTGTGTTGAAGAAAGTGAGAGCTTTGTTTTTTTTAAATAAAAAAGCAAATCGAAATGGATCATTGTTGAGGCAAGAAGTACAGATGTCAGTGGTAATTTTTTATGTTTTAGGAAAAAATATATTATTATAATTGAATATAATTTTTAATTAAAATATGATATACAGTTTTCGGTGAATAATAAGATATCATCTAGATCATGGCGCTCATGCCATCATTGTGATGACAACAACTTTGATTATTATTTTAAGAAAAGTGCTAAATTGAGATCTGCTACTCAATATATAATGTTTCGAGTAAATAGGACAGACGAGAAAATTATCTCATATATACTCAAGATACTTGCGTGAAGCTAAAGTTATTTTTGAATTTTAATAATACCGCCTGCTAAATGTTTATTGCACAGATTTTGCTATCGTAGTAGGTTCGGACGTTATTCACTTAGTTTTTTATTAACATCCGCAGCGATACTCTTCGAAACCGTCAGTAACTTCTTCCTAGTCTATAAAGTCGATAGTTTGTTAATTCCTAACAATTTATTTAACTCCAATCAAGTATTCTCTTTATTATTCTGTACATTTACTATTGCGTCAATTAATACATAGGCTAATAGATAAATGTATTATTCTGGTTATAATAGCATAATTGCTGTTTTAGAGGGACGGATTGCAAAGCAGTTTTAAATGCGCGCAAAAAACAGGCCCCTAAAGCATTAATTTAAATAAAAAATATTAAAAATATCTAATTTGTAAGCAAATCTCTTATATAACAAAAAATATATTTCGTAGTTGTATGGTTTGTTTATATAATTAAGCTCTAAATCATCTAGTGTCAGATTTTTTATACAACATATTTTTCTTCTTTTTATGACACCTTTTCTAAATGCAGTAGGATTTGATCCTACAAAAATCCATCAAAACTTCCAAGCGCTCTGACCACTAAGCCATGCCTTCTTCATTACGCTGCGTTGAAATTCTTTAATTCTTATACAACTTATTGCATTGTTAACGTCTCTATAGGGATCTGTGCTCGCTTATTTTCCTTCACTATATGAAAAATCACTGTTTTTGACAATATAAAAGGAAAGGCTCATCTTATAATCTCGCAGTCAAAAGTAGAATTTGAGACGTCGTCATTGTCGTAATCTGAGACCAGCCGCTTACGCTCGCGTGAACATCGAAATTCGAAAATCCGTGAAATATACAGATTGTTATGCCTTTAGTAATCTTTGATGTGATATTTATAAAAGCGTGCATGTAGAAATGTAATCGGGGTACCTTTTTCTGAAAGCGGTCGAGCACGTTATGATGATAGGATGAAAGTAACAATACCTTTTGCTCTCCAAGGATACGTCTACTTAAGAGGAATCTGAATGATTTTTGATCCTACTTCAGCTAGTCACTTGGGATTTTATTTTAGTATACCGGCGGTTACTACACTACACTATACTATATTTATACTAAAAATCAGAACCATATATATATATATATATATATATATATATATATATATATATATATATATATATATATATATATATATATATATATATATATATATATATATATATATATATATATATATATATATATATATATATATATATATATATATATATATATATATATATATATATATATATATATATATATATATATATATATATATATATATATATATATATATATATATATATATATATATATATATATATATATATATATTAACTTACGATTATAATTATTGCAATAAACTATTTTTTATTTGAATTACTTACAATTATTTGTTTTGATATAAATTAACATAGTTATATAAAATATTAGTTTATAAATTTAGTTTATTATACAGATAACATAGAGGCTATAATAACCTAAAGTTTCATGTCCGTTAGAGGTGAAAAGCGGAGATCGACGCTATAGATAAAATCACTGTCGTTAGAGGTGTCTCGAAAATTGTTCAGAAAAGGGGGACTGAGTATCTTATCATTTGGTCCCCTGCCCTAACCTTACTATAGAAAAATTATTGTACATGTCATTTGCTAAATATTACAAGTATAATTAATCCAATGACTTATATTAGATTGTTAATAGAGAAAACGTTAAATTTAAAACTACTTGGAAATTGTCGTGGTTTAGAGGCTCAGCATATGCTAGGAAACGCGGCAGTTTGTTGTTCCAATTCCCACACGGGAATTGAACCGAAGATAGATAGATATTTTTATTCCCATTTTCATCACTCTGGTAACTAGGCAAGCGCGACATTGAGTGTCACACTCACAACACACATTCCCTCGAAAAAGCGGACAGAGTGTCTTAACACTATGTTCCTGCAGTTCCCTTTGCCTATCAAAAATTATGCTATGAGCGGAATTAAGAGTATAGCTTAAAAAATAGAAACATATACATGATAAATAATATTTGTCTTCTCAATTTTCTAAATGTTATTTTTCAATACAAAATGAAAAGGAAATATTATTTTTTGCCAAAGAAATTAACGTCCAAAGCATTTCTCACCTCAACTTCTATACACAAAATTCTAACAAAAATGTCACATTTCAATAACACTCAATTTTCTTTCATAAAGAGAGAAAATTACAAAATATTATCTAAGATCATCCCAATGCTTGGGAATCCAGACTCAATAGGAATTTAATACAAAATTTATTCTCGGTTTTACCACGATTAAATCATATTAATGAAATACGGCCGTTATAATCGTATTTCGGGCCTGAAAATATTTTACAAGCATAAAATTTGCCAGCAAGTACTTATTTGTTTAAGGCTGATTCTACATTTACAAAAGATTTTTTTGAGAATAATTTGCATTGAAATTTTAAAGCAAGAAATACAAAAAAACTCTATCGTGGCTCGGTTCGACGATTAAAGTAAAGATTGCTGGTTTAAATCACGCTCAGGTGAAATATTAATTTAAATTTGATTCTTTTCTTTAGTTGTGCGTTGGTGTAGAATTGAGTCACAACTTAACGCAAAAAATCCTGAAAATTGGGAAGGTACAGAAAGGAGTGTTATAACACTGTTCTTTTGTTTCTGGTACGATGAACGGAATATTATGAGTCCTCTTATCTACGGCTTAGTAAAAAGTCTAGAGTATGTACATTAAAATGTGAAAAATACTTTTCTCCAATCCTTCTAAATAGGCGGCATTTTGTTATTATTGATTCTAACTGTAACAATTATTGATTCGTTGTAATTTATTGTGAATTTTTACTATGAATAAAATAAGGAATGCATTATATTTGGTTTCAAAACGATGCAACATGTCGCTTTTTAGGAGGTATCACGATATCATGTATACAAACAAAAATTAAAAAAAGTGCAAATGTAATTCTATATGAATTTTATGTTTCCAAGACAAATTTACAAAATAAAAACTATTTCATTTACACATTCACAAAATTATTTAGTTTAAAATTATTCATGTATCCTACTAAATGTACAAGCGGCCTTACGTTGCTAATAGTCTCCTATTGTCTCAATTTGTACGAAGATTAATTTCCTGAGTCTGGAGATTCTGCTGTGTGAATCATTGGCGAGGATTACGGATTACTGGATGTGAAAGATTAAAATCTATTTAATTATTATCAAATAACATTTAATTGTTCTTTTGTAATAATATGTATATGTAATGGTGTACTTCTTATTTGTTTCATTAATATAAGTATAGGAAAATTTGTAAAATAAAACGTGGTAGAATATTCAACTAAAGTAAGTAATTGTCACGTTTGAATCTTATTTTGTTTAAATGTTTATATAGTTTTCTACAAGTATTTTTTTATCCTTGCTTACACCAAAACTTTAGAGTCATGAAAATATATAAATTACGATTAGTTAGCTTATTGTGCTTAAATAAATAATTAGTGAGGAAGTCATGGCGTAGGAGGACAGTGTTAAATTATTCATTTTATGATGGCCATTTGACTACTTGCGGTACTTAATTTACCATTTAATGCTCTATAAGGACAAAAATCGTGAACCTGCTAAAAAAATATTACGACGAGCAGCAAGTAAACAATCAGAGTAATTTATGTACCTTAAAGACAGTACTAAAAAGTAATCCTAGTTAGGTAATCTCAATGGAAATAATACTAATTTAAGTATCTCGAATTCTTAAAAAAGGAACGCATAAATGAATCCTATCCAGCAAAGTTTTACCTAAGGTTCGAGCCTATCAATCTTTTCCGTCAGTTGCACGTCCCGCCGCTTTTCAAACGATTATGCTTACTTAAGTGCATGTTGAAGCAAACCTGCCTCATCAGAGCCTAACTTGAAAGTCTCTCACTCTACGCAACTAAATTTAGGATCTTGAGTTGTTTCTTTTTCCTTCTGTAATAAAATTATTTTAATATTTATATTTCATTTAAATTTAAATATATAATTTTGACCTTAAAATGTATAGGATATTTGTATGTCAAACTAAGTAAAATAATAAGGAATTAAATCAGAATTCTTGTTAACCTAGTGTCAAGACACTGAAAAAAGAGACTGTCCTTCATGGCCAAGCCCTTTGATTATTAAAAAAAATATAAATTCAGTTTACTTCGTTATCTGCACACAAACACATAATCATTTCACTTGAAGGAAAAAACGAACTCATTTCAATAAGATATTAATCACCACTTGAAGGAAGTAAAAATACGAAATTGAAAACTGTTGGTGTAAATGTGAAATAAAATATTTGTCAATATAAAAAATACCACAATGATTTCAAAAGTAAAACTTTGAAATTAACATGTTTCTGTACAATAATGTATAGAAATACACAATTTTACATTTAAAAGTAAAAATAATCCAAGTTACTTTTAGCTACTTGTATAAGAATACAAGTAGCTTAACTCTTTTTAATTTCTAAATTGGCCTTGGCGAAAAAATGGAAAATAATTATAATCTTTCTTGTGATTCTTATGATTGTAAAGCGTCGCGTTGTCGCACTGCGTCACCATAGCTACAAAATCATTAAAGTCATGTTCAATAAACGCTTGATTTTCATTACCTCAACAAATATTGATTTCTAGTGCTGATAATTAAAACGACATCAAAAAAGTTTATCGAGGAAAACATTACAGTTACCATTACATAGCCTTTTGCTATCTGCACTTACGAGTAAATACAAAAAGTGCTACTTATATAAAACTAAATGTCTACTATAAATATATAAACTTTTACTACACTGTAAATAAGGAGATTTTTTTTTAATCTTTAAAATTGTCTAAATAATCAATTATTTACAATTCAACATTTAATAGAGTCACATCATGAATAAAAACTCTTAAAGCAATAACGATGATAACGCGTAAAACACCATAAAAATTCAGATTTCTTAACTTTTCACATTGCCACCCTCGTCTTCGCTTCGCCTTAAAGTTAAAAATACTTAGAAAAAGTATTGTCATTCCAACGTTATCCATCAAAGTGGGTCACTTTCTTACACCAAAACACCTATCATATCTTTTGAAGTGACTTCTTAAATATCGCTTCGAAGTTAAATCACGCTGTTGTGGCTTATTTGAGACTTAACCAATTTATATTACGATTATGGGTTTAAATTCTATGTTGTTTTTTAAAAATCCTTTTATACTATAAAACAAATTCAATGTACACTGAATATATATATATATATATATATATATATATATATATATATATATATATATATATATATATATATATATATATATATATATATATATATATATATATATATATATATATATATATATATATATATATATATATATATATATATATATATATATATATATATATATATATATATATATATATATATATATATATATATATATATATATATATATATATATATATATATATATATATATATATATATATATATATATATTATATATATACATAAAGAGCTAAATAGTGGTTAGAAACTAAATGAATAATTCCTAAGCTGATATAGACGAATTACTGAAATGAAGTGTTTCTATTGAAGTTTAATGGAAAATGGAAGTTACAATTGTTATACTACCTACCTACGTAAAAAGTAATTAAAACTTCATTTTTTAGTTTATATATTTCTTAGCATGTAATGAATGAAAATAATAGTATATGTCATATACATAAGTATATGTATTAAAAAGATTCAATTAAAATTATAAAGTGTAACATAGTCTGTTTTATTAAAGTTTCATATAAAAATTACTGTATATTATTAATACGGAAATGGCTTTTCAAGGTGTTTATATAAACTATTATAATACAATACCAATAGAATCATCTTCAGCGACAAAACCAGAAAAATTTGGTATATATTTATATTTAAAATTACCATAAAAATTAAAAAAAAAAAGTTTGATTTAATAACAGTATATAAAATTAGAAAATTGAAATAACTCAGAAAGTATGCTAAAACGGACCGCTTTTAAATTTCAATATAACATGGATTTTTGAGCTTAGACTGAGGTGTTGAGGGTTGGGAACTGAGCTTAAATAGCTTACTAATATTAATTATTTTGCCAAACGCTCCATATTATATAACTATAACAATAAAATTTATTTATACTTTAACATAAAAATATAAATATATATTTCAACATAACTATAAATTTCATTTTGTTTAGTAAACGCCAAATGAATTAATACAAAAAAATATAGTTACAATAACCTAAAAGATATAATGGTAATCATACTCCTATACAATAAAATTACATCAAACAAAGCTCAAAGCTTTTTTGCTAGAACGCCCTACACAAATGTGAACTAAGTTACTTCAGGCATTTAAAAAATGTCATATGTCATAAATAATTTTTATATTTAATATAATATTTCTGTTGAACATAAGAGTTGAAATATGGCAAATTCAAAATAATATAGAGAATAATTCAAAATAATTTTAAAAATTTAAAACCTTTTTAATATCTATAATTTCTTTTCAGCCCAATGAACAGTCGTAAAGGCGATATATAAAAACGGCCAACGAGTAGTTAGTTTTAAACATTGCATATAAAAAGCTGAAAGCGTGAAATTTACTACTTCAGTATATAAAGCTCTGTGTTGAATTTAAATTTATATTCAGACATCGCTTGCCAAACAATACTTTGGTTTAATACGCGAAATTGCTCCTTGTATTTTACTATGTTAATTAATTTGTGTATACATACAACTAAGTTATTAGAAAAGTATGCCAGTGACTTTATGACATATGTATAATATTTAAGTATTTATTTAATTGATTGTTTTCATAATTTTTTGAAAAGATGTCTGAGTTTATTTCTTTATTGATTGCTACCGATGTAAGTATAATATATTAATTACTAATAACAAGTAGAGATATGCCATTAAGTAATATACATAAGTCTTGAAATAAAGTTGTAGCAGTAGCAGTCGGCATGTAGTTTAATATAAACTATTTTGTACGTATGCACATACAATTTGTATTTACTTCTATATTAACGTATTTGAATTGTGTAATATTATTTAAATAAATAATTATGACACCCCAAATAATGAAATATAATCAGGGTAAAAGCTCGGGGAATCTCCAAAGAGCAAGTGCGAACAGAACGATGACGTAGAAAGAAGTGAAAGAGTTATGCTTTGTTCGCAGCGCTTGGTGAACGACTCTCGAGGTATGGATCGTTACAAAATATACGCGTGTAACTAAAAATATAGTTGTGAATAGTGTAACTTTTTTACTATTAAATATTTTTTTGTTTTTTGAACGAACAAACGAAAAAGCGTAACATAGTCTGTTTTATTTCGATCGAACTATACTATTAATATATATATATATATATATATATATATATATATATATATATATATATATATATATATATATATATATATATATATATATATATATATATATATATATATATATATATATATATATATATATATATATATATATATATATATATATATATATATATATATATATATATATATATATATAAATAACCGGAAGTGACAGACTTATATATAAACGCATAGTTAAAGTCGGAAACTACTGTACCCAGAAATCTGAAATTCGGTACAAGGGTTTTTTCTTAATGTGAGTGGGTAGATATACCAATTTTAAGACTTAGAATTACAATATTTATATTACAATTCAATATGATCTTTGTAGACTAAATAGTCAAATACTCTTCCAAAGGAAATTATAAGGAAATTATAAGGGAAATTTCGGAGTTCTGGGATTTAACAGTATAAAAATTGATATAACGTGATATCATTAGAACTAGTAATTACCTAATTAAGTGAAATCAATATAATTTTTCCTTATATGTTGCAGTAAGACAAACTCTGTATATCAATACAATTTATTCGAATGTACTAATTATAATTTTTGTACATTATTATAGTGTTACTGTAACTTATGCATTTTGATGTACATTTTTTAAAAATTCTAAATACACTATCGTTGCATGAACGTATGTATATATATATATATATATATATATATATATATATATATATATATATATATATATATATATATATATATATATATATATATATATATATATATATATATATATATATATATATATATATATATATATGATCTTAACTAATAGTATATGTCATATACATAAGTATATGCATAAAAAGATTCAATTAAAAATTAAAAGTGTAATATAATCTATTTTATTAAAGTTTCGTATAAAAAAATTTATGTATATTATTAATACGGAAATGGCTTTTCGAGGTGTTTATATACACCATTATAATACAATACCAATACAATCATCTTCAGCAACAAAACTAAAAAAAATTGGTAAATATTTATATTTAAAATTATCATAATAATTAAAAATTTGTTTTTGATTTAATAACAGTATATAAAATTAGAAAATTGAAATAACTCAGAAAGTATGCTAAAACAGACCGCTTTTAAATTTCAATAAAACATGGATTTTTGAGCTTAGACTGAGATGTTGAGGGTTGGGAACTGAGCTTAAATAGCTTACTAATAATAATTATTTTGCCAAACGCTACATATTATATAACTATAAAATAAAATTTATATATACTACTAACTAACATAAAAATATAAATATATATTACAACATAACTATAAATCTTATTTTGTTTAGTAAACTCCAAATGAATTAATACAAAAAAATATAGTTACAATAACCTAAAAGATATAATGGTAATTATACGCCTATACAATAAAATTACATCAAACAAAGCTCAAAGCTTGTTTGGTTAAACGCCCTAAACAAATGTGAACTAATTTACTTCAGGCATTTAGAAAATGTCATATGTCATAAATAATTTTTATATTTAATATAATATTTCTGTTGATCATAAGATTTGAAATATGGCAAATTCAACATAATATAGAGAATAATTCAAAATAATTTTAAAAATTTAAAACCTTTTTAATATCTATAATTTCTTTTCAACCCAATGAACAGTCGTAAAGGCGATATATAAAAACGGCCAACGAGTAGTTAGTTTTAAACATTGCATATAAAAAGCTGAAAGCGTGAAATTTACTACTTCAGTATATAAAGCTCTGTGTTGAATTTAAATTTATATTCAGACATCGCTTGCCAAACAATACTTTGGTTTAATACGCGAAATTGCTCATACATATTACGTGTCCTTGTATTTTACTATGTTAATTAATTTGTGTATATATACAACTAAGTTATTCGAAAAATATGCCAGTGGCTTTATGACGTATGTATAATATTTAATAAGTATATATAAAAAATATATATGGAAAAAAATATATTAAATATTTAAGTATTTTTTTAATTGATTATTTTCATAATTTTTTGAAAAGATATAGTATAATATATTAATTACTAATAACAAGTAGAGATATGCCATTAAGTAATATACATAAATCTTATATATATATATATATATATATATATATATATATATATATATATATATATATATATATATATATATATATATATATATATATATATATATATATATAAATAACCGGAAGTGACAGACTTATATATAAACGCATAGTTAAACTTGTAAACTACTGTACCCAGAAATCTGAAATTCGGCACAAGGGTTTTTTTCTTAATGTGAGTGAGTAGATATACCAATTTTAAGACTTAGAATTACAATATTTATAGTACAATTCTATATGTTCTTTGTAGACTAAATAGTCAAATACTCTTCCAAAGGAAATTATAAGGGTAGAATATGAATGGAAAATTTCGGAGTTCTGGGATTTAACAGTATAAAAATTGGTATAACGTGATATCATTAGAACTAGTAATTACCTAATTAAGTGAAATCAATATAATTTTTCCTTATACGAGTTCCTCGTATGTTGCAGTAAGACAAACTCTGTATATCAATACAATTTATTCGAATGTACTAATTATATTTTTTTTACATTATTATAGTGTTACTGTAACTTATGCATTTTGATGTACATTTTTTAAAAATTCTAAAAACACTGTATCGTTGCATGAACGTATGTATATGGAAAGAGTCAGCAAACGCATTTCAAGTTATTACAATCCATAGAAGTGGACGCTCATCTAGAACTAAACGTGTCTAAGTGGCCTACCAGGTTTCTTGCAATGTAGTGTTTCTTTGTAAAAAGCCATTTTGCTAAAAGCGGTCAAATTCACATTCCTTTTTTTATTCTTGCAATGACAACTGCTGATTTAGGGTTTAAAATAAATAATTTAATAGCGATATATAGATAATCTGAAAACTTAGCAATTGATCGACATGTTACACATATTATGTAAAAATCTGATAATCTACGTTCATTTTTGTATGTCAGGAATGAGTCTAGTGTTTAAACGCTCCTTCTTTTACTTTAAGAACAATTTTTGAGACGTCGCTTATTAAGTGGCAGAATACAACGTCATGAATAAATTTGTTGACATTTATAAAAATAATCATGTTTTTCCTATTTTCTTTGTAAAACTTGACATAAAAATATTTTGTCAAATATATTACTAAAATAACGCTAATCAAACTGTTTTGTCAATTATATTACTAAAATATCCCTAATCAAACTGACTCTTGGAGCTATATCTTAGTTTTTGGCCAAACATTTATAATTCGTGATGTCATAGATATACTAGGATTGTGCCAAAAATTAGTTTATAGTATCAAATTCGATATACCATATACAAATTCTAGATCTGAAACTGTTCACTTCGGTAGATATTAACAAAATTATTGTACGCTACACCAACTGTATAGTATGCTTCAGTAATTTTATTGCATACATGGATATGCTATAGCATTGTATGAAATGCCAGTTAATATTATAAGTGCAAATATATTTCTGTCTTTCTGTCTAAAGTACTAATTTGATTTTGGGAATCAAAATCTAATGGTGATGAAGTAAATAGAAAGAAAATCTTATAGCTACAATAAATAAAACGTAATAACAAGTGAAATAAGACATTTTAACTGCGTCATGATAACGTCACATATATTTATATACAACATTGAAATTGAGTGCAGTACGGCAATTATGAAGCAGTACAGCACAAAGAGCCGGATTCCAGTCAGTCGTTACAAACATATTGTCATTTCTATTGAGACATAAAGTAAAATTGCGACTACTAGGAACCGCGTTCAATTAATTTACGACTCTACTTACCGTTAACGTATTTAATAGGTTATTATTATTATTTTTAGGGTTCCATAGCCAAATGACAAAAAATGGATTTCCTGTACATTTATTATGTCTGTTTCTCTGTCCGACGTATGTACCTGTGGATAGTTCTTCGAAAATAATTTTTCAGAGGTTTCAAATATATTTTTTTCTTAGCTGAATATTTCAGGGACATTTTATAAGTGGTAAAATGTGTCGTTGACGCCCACGACCAAGTAACTTCTAAAATAAGAGTATAATACAATGTAAATTTTCCCCGTAAATGAGAATACCGAATATTTTATAAATTGTAAACCACCATTTACCTAAATTAATAATTTTTATCCACTTAAATAAGAAATAAAAACATTTAATTTCATAAACACTAGGACCATGAACCATTATATCCTAGTAAGAAATCTATAACAAGTGCCTTAGTAAATAATAACTATAATTAACGCGAGGCGTGGCTTACAACTACAATATGCCAACATTACTTTTTGGAGCTTTCAACGAAGATTTTCTAATAGACGTGTCAGCATAGAATAATATTATTATGTCTCAAGTTCAATTTAAGTTTACATTTTTAATTCTTTCTTTTTATTTTCTTACCTATGAAATTTTGCTCTCTTTTGAATGAACAAAATTATTATTCTGAGTACTTATTTTTTTAAACTCTTATACACACTGTCTTCTTAAAAGTACGCCTCTAAATGATGTTTGTATCCTGCTATATGTCCCTACTAATGTATATGAGGTGTGTATATTAAATTATATTAAATCTTTAGTAAAAACAAAGCCAACGGCAACATATTATATGTTAATATACTTTCACTGAATTTTCTCGTAACTCCTTGATAAGCTATTGAATATTTCTGATAAATTTCAAACTCTTCAGACTTCCTGCTTGAAATTCAGTACTTCATTGAAGTTATGTTAATCCGTTTGTGTCAGAAACTTTGTTGTCCTCTTTATTGTATGCAAACTAGAAAGCCTTGGTACTTTATATATTCAAAATGCATGATTATAAAATAAACGTTATAATGCTCAATTTTTCAATATTTTTTTCTGATATGAGGATCTTCTCTCATACTATAAAAAATCCTATTATAATTGCTTTTCACAGAATATTATGAATGATCCTTCCTTACAACATTTTACTATCGATGTAACATTCTACTTTTTTTAAGAGAAAGCGAGAAAATTGTAGAGTATAGGCAATATAGAGAGGAAGGTAAGAATACGTTAATTTTAGTGGTGTCGGCTAAAATGTCAAGCCAAAAATAATTCCAATATATAGAATTTGTAAGCGCAGTATTACGTTACATTAGTAAATAAACTTAAGTAACTTGATTTGGTATACTTTAAAATTGGTAACAGTAGTAAGTGGCCTACCAATTTTCATTTTAATATCATCATGTTAGAGAACTTACCGTAGGGAATAATTTTATCCTAATCCCTAAAAGCTATCTGCACAGACCATCAAAATAATCTAGAATAACTTAAAGATTATTACATTGATTAAAATAAAAATCAAGCATTTTAATTATTACATGATGAAATTGACAATGTGAACAATGCTCTCTCAAGTAGAGAAGAAAACGAAATGCATTAAATTCACACTCCCAAATGTTCAATTTGTCAAAACTATTGAAAAACTTAACGCTAAAAGTACTAGATTTAGTAAATACTACAATTTTTCTGGGCATTACCTCAGATTCGAAACTTCAGTGGGGCCCTCATGTGAACGATTTGTCGAACAGACTTAGCTCAGCCGCGTATGCGATCAAAAAGATCCGCTACTTAACCGACGTCAATACCTCTAGACTAGTTTATTTTAGTTAGTTTCACCCCATATGTCATATGGTATACTATTATGGGGCAATGCTGCTGATATTGATACTATATTGTTCTTCAGAAACGTGCTGTTCGAGCAATCTATAACATGAGGCCCAGAGATTCTCTTAGGGATAAATTTAAAAATATTAAAATCATGACTCTTCACTGTCAATATATACTCGAAAATTTAATGTATATTCATAAATATATTGATAAATTTATAATAAATTGTGATGCTCACAATGTTAATACGAGAAAATAGGTAGCTCCTTCCCATGTAATTGTGTCCGTTTCTACAATAACCTGCCAAAAGAAGTATTTGATCTCTCCTTAAATAAACTTAATTTTTTTATAAAACGGCAATTAATTAGTAAATCCTATTATAGTGTAAAGGATTACATTAATGATAAGACGATATGGAATTAATGAATGGCTCATAAGTTAGAATGACGTTTGTGAAGTGATCACAATAGGTTTAGGGAAACCTGGTTGAGTTTGTTGTGGGCTCTTCTCACTAGGCCGCGCTTGGAACCCTCGTAACTTTAGTTTTAAGTCGTGGAGTGTGTGTGTTCAAAGGGGCTTAATTCGATATTTATTATCGAATTAGGCTCCTCTGACAATCCTCCGTTCACACTATGTGACATACACATCTGATCACCTTATTGTTTCTAAGTGGAAAAGTTATAAATAAAATAAATTATTATTTACCACTCACAAATCCCATTTTTGTGATCCCAATTTTGACGGTTAGGCGAATGTAGAACCTGTTTCACAACATACTGCAAGACCAAAACAATAAAAAATAATTTAAAAAATTTCTAATTATAATTAGTAATGAATAGGGAATGTTTAGTTCAAACCTCTCTAAAACGACATTTTAACTTTTTTGTTGTCCAAATTTAATTTTATTTAAGCTCTTTGGTCTTTAAAGGAACGCTTATAAGAAAGTTAATTACTGAACTTTGAGTCGCTTTAGGTCAATTCTGGGATATCCGCGAGCTACAAACTAATTAAATAAGAAATTACGTGGCGGCAGGGTAGAGCCGTACTTTACTATTATTTGTTCACGCTGTTAATTTAATACTTTTGCGAAAACTATGTACGTTTACAAGAAGTTATTATTTTATAGATTACTTTTTTAATGCTAAATAAAATATGAAATATACAAATATATAAAATATTTGGTTTGAGTTTTACATTATATAGACAATAGATGCTTTCTTGAGCATAATAGTAAAAGGAAATTAAGATTGCGCTTGTTGATTTTTTTTATTGTTACTAATATTATATATGTTAATTTTGTAAAGATTAATCTTCCGGTACAATTACACTGAACTACTTACTGAATTTGGGTAAAACTTTGCAGTAATATCCCACATACTGGTGTATAAGCAGAATATCATATGGCCTTTAATTTATGCTGGAAGCTAAATTTATTTTACCAGTAAATTAAAAATACTTAGTACAAGCAGTGAAGCCGAGTAAAAATCGCTAGTTAGTTATAAACACAAACGATTAATTTTTTGTCTCGTACTCTCGTATTTGGCCCGAGTATTGGTAGATGAAAGCTTAATTAATTCCCCGATAGACGACAGGTATGATCGATTTTATAGCAAAGAAATTATTTAAGGAAATACACATAGCTTCACGCTCTATCCCTAGCTGGGTAGCCAGAGAGAACGGAGCGCCAAACGCTGCGATCTCTGCATACCTCATTCGCCTCATCCACTGTCATTAACCTCTTCATACATGCTCTCCGGGGAGTCCTCATACTTTTTACTTTTTTCTTCCAGTATCTTCGATACTGTGTTTTCGAAAGCCAACCGAGGTCTCCCCTTACCTCTGTTACCACTCACTTTTGCTTCGTATATCTTTTTTACCATTCTTTCGTCACTCATTCTTTCGATGTGCCGAAATCATCTGAGCACGTTCTTCATTCTAACTGTGACATCCTCGCTGGTATCTATTATTTAAGGAAATATTATTATTAAATAATGTTTCTTTAATATTAATATGGAAAATAATATGAAATTTTCTCAAATACCAAAAGCGAAGTACGAGTAAAGCGTGAATCTAAAAACAAATTACGAATGAAATAGTGAAAAATTGTACTCATTATAATTTAAATCCTAAAAGCTTTTCATTAACTTCTGTTTTACTCTTCATTATAAATATTTTAGTTACCTGATTAAGCTATAAATCTTTAAAATTAATCAACGAGAATTATAATTAACTTTAATTTAAGGGAGATTTGCTAAATTTGGCTTTTAATTTATAATTTAATTATTGATATTACTTCAAATGCTCACTTACTGAACTGCCAATTAAAATAAATGTATCGCTCATGTTTTATTAACTATAAATTATATTACAGCATATGGATACACATTTTACATCAAAAGAATAAAATGACAGAAAAATGTAAGGGAAAATAAAATAGTTTAAAAATATTTGGGCAGAGATTCTACGTATTGCATTAGTCAAATAATCAGTTAATATAAATATTCCAGCCAGGTTACCACGTCGCCTACAAGTAACTGCCTAAATTGGAAAGTAACTATAAAAGCAGTATAAAGTAATTTTTAACAAAAAAGAACCGACTTCAAAAAGTAAAAAAGTTCTAGTCTAAAGCAAAAAAGTTAACTAAAAAGCAAAAAATAAATTTCGGCACATAGTAATACGTTCGTATTTTTTCTTTGTTAAATTAAATTAATGATTACTTAAGTAAATAAAAAATATTTTATAATTTTGAAGTCGGCGCCAAGTAAATACTACAACAACCTTCTGTATTCTTACCGTATTAAAAATACTTTGATAGTTAGTAGCTACCGATTCATATATATTTAGTAATACTGTTACTGTTCGATATATTTAATAATATTGTGTGTTTGAAATTCGAATTTGTGTACTTAGTAATTTGATATTGTAATAAGGTTGTTGTAGTATTTACTTGACGCCGACTTCAAAATTATATTTTATTTACTTAAGTAATCATTAATTTAATTTAACAAAGAAAAAATACGAACGTATTACTTTGTGCCGAAATTTATTTTTTGCTTTTTAGTTAACTTTTTTGCTTTAGACTAGAACTTTTTTACTTTTTGAAGTCGGTTCTTGTTTGTTAAAAATTACTTTATTTAACGATTTTGAGTGATGGGTAGACCGAGCAAGGATGCCTCTCGAATAAGGAAACGACCGTACGATCGTAGTCGGTGTTTTTAAGAACGACACAGCTATCCGCGAATAGACAATAAATGTTTGTATTGATATTTGTTTTTGTTAATTATCTCCAAAAGTGCTGAACCAATTTCGATAAAATTTTAATGGAACAACGTCTGATGTAAGACCTACGAAATACAACAATAATCATCTAAATCAGTTCATAAACGACACAGTTATTCGCGAACTGTCGTAGTAAATGTTTGTGTCGATATTTGTTTTTGTTGATTATCTCCAAAAGGACTCAATCAATTTTGATAAAATTTTAATGGGACCACCTCTGGTATAAAACCTACCAAATAAAAAAAGAATCATCAAAATCAGTTCATAAACGACAAAGTTATCCGCGAACAAACATAAAAAAAAAGCAAATATACGGTCAAATTGAGAACCTCCTCCTTTTTTTGAAGTCGGTTAAAAAATTTCGCAAAGCCATCCTTTTTGTCCCGTATTTATTATGGAAATCGATTTTTAATAGTGTACTAAGATTACGTTTACAATAAATCAAAAGTAATAAATATAGTTTAAAAAAAAAACTAAAAAATACGCCTTTTTTAAGTATATCAAACTAAAAAGTAAGCAATAATTTATAAAACAAGTTAAAAACAGTAATGATTGAAAAATACTAACATTATTGTGAAAAAGCGTGGTTCATATATTAAGCAACTGAAACTATATAGTGCATATTAATAGAGATTGAGTATGAAGATTCCACAAAGCGCCTCACGCTTTTTCACAATAATATTAATATTTTGCGATCATTACTGCGTATTTTTAGTTTTTTAAACTATATTTATTTTTTATTTTTTAGTTTAATGTGGTACATTATTATTTTTTCATTTCTTTTTTATTTAATAAAATTCTCATTTTTTACTGGTGAATAAAATAAAAATTAAATTACAACAATAATATATTAAAAAATAAATAAATACAAAATAAAAATAGACTAAAAAACAACATTTTCACTGGTACGGACGGGATTCGAACCCACGACCGCAGCATGTAAAGTCACTGCAAAAATTGCAAACCCGCATTTCAGACCGCTCGGCTAATGAGACACATACGATATCTGAGTATACTGACAACTTATATAAGCCACAGTCTATCAGTCCAAGGAGAGTTACTCAGATACAAGTGAAACTAATAAAATCGTATTAAAAACATATAATATCCGCTATTGAAAGGGTAAATAAAGTGTAAATGTAAATTAAAATATGATGAAATAATATAAAATGAAAATATGATGGTAACGACTCGAATCCAACTTTTTCTGCGCTACTGCTTCATTATTATTTTCAATGTTATATATAAATATATGTTACGTTATCATGTCGCAGTTAAAGTATCTCACTTTATATGCTTTAACACTTTATTATGTCTACATTTAATGTTTTTTTAAATATTCTGTTACTTTGAATTCGTGATGTAAACTATTTTTGAGAAAATTCTTATTATTATGTCGGATGACTCACCTTTTTCTATTTAAGACAATGCAATTCATAATTAATCATATAATAATGTTTACCGTTAATAATAATAAAATATATTTATTTTTACACGTTTATATAATAAATTTATAATTTCGTATAAGTGTAACGGCTAAAAATATGACTAGGCTTAAAATGGCGTCATAAAAAAAATGTTAGAGTTTTATTAAAATTAATGGATGTCTTTACAAAACTGTCAGTTAATCAGGAATATCATAATTAAATGTTGTTAGAATTGAGAATGTCAGATAACGTATTGCCAGTATTTCGAGAGTTCAGAAGTAATATCCGGTGTAACTCCGAAACAAATATTATCTATATCTTGGTCGCTCATTGTTCTATATTCTGATACTGTGACACAATATAATAAAAATAACCTAATAAATGGAGTGATTTTATCAATATAATATGTTTTTTTAGTACAATGTAGTTTTAGTACTGTGTCTTACGTAGGTGTACATATGTCTTCGCGTTAGCGTAGATTATTTGTAGTTTTAATTATATTTATATATTTTGCAATTATCTACTTTTATTATTGCTAAAATTATATTTTTTACATTCCAAATGTAATTGTTACTTATATGAAAAAATATTTTATATATGTAGGAAAGTAAACTTTAAGATTCAGCTAATCCAAAAAAATTTTTCAGCAGTTTAATAGCACAAAAAATAAAAAAATATGTTAATATTATGTAAATTGATTAAGCCGTTCCTGAGGTTAAAGTCTTTGTTTTGGGTCGTATAGTTTTTTATAATATATATTACATACACAGTACAAACTGCTGTCAGTTTCACAATATACGTTGATGGGAAAATTCTCGTTATTAGTCTTAGTTATAAAGTTTGCGCTCTTGTACTCTTCATACATTTGAAGTAAATCAAATATCTTGAATACTTGTTTTCCTTGTATTTTATTTAATTATTATATTTTGCTTAATAACCAAAACCATAACACTTGCTAAAGTTTTTTAAGTGTTAGCTACCACCTACTTTATTTAGTCGTTATTCCAAACAATTTCATGAAAGGGGGTAGTTTTAGATCATAAAGACTATAAAAGCGTTGAATTTATGTTAATCGTGGCATTTGCTTGTTGGCAACTGCCTGTACTGGAAGGGAACTATCCTGAAGTACTGTTATTGAGTGATTTATGTCATTCTATGTAATTGCGAGGAATCTATGTCCGAATATAGTCGAACATGTGATCAATATGTGTTTTTAGTGTTTTATATTTCAATTAACTTTAACCACTTCTGAGTTTGTTAATATCAGAAGTGGGATGGAGAACTTTAGCCCACATGATTTTTTTATTGCCAGTGGGGTTTGCGAGGTTGTCAAAAGACAATTAATTACTTGTTTTAATGTTTATTTGACCATTTTGTTTTAATTTTATTTTGTGTAATAATGAGATTTTGTTTCAGTTATGGTCAGGTATGACCGAGCCTATGTTTACTTATTTTGGTACAACTGGCTATGTAACGCGTAAAGGTTATATGAATCTAATGTTTACATTTTATGTTTTGACATGTTTTGTTCGGCAACTGGTATGCTGTGGTTGCGTGTGCCTGTGGTGAGCTGGCGCCGCTGTGGTTGCGTGTGCCTGTGGTGAGCTGGTGCCGCTGTGGTTGCGTGTGCCTGTGGTGAGCTGGCGCCGCTGATGCTGCGAGTGCAGTTTGTGCGCTTGAAGCGGGTGCTCTGCACAGCAGGGCGCAGTTCTGGCGAGCTCTGTCTTGGTGTACATGTGGGTTCAAAGTTGATCTTGGTACTCTTAAGTGAGAAAATACTCTTTAAGAGGGAGACAACTTTAACAACTTGGTACGCTTAATTGAGTAAAATGCTCTTTAAGGCCAAGTTGTGTTGAGCTATGAGTCTGGGTCCCTAAGTGTGGCATAGTCCCTTTAGGATTTTCCTAAGTCCTTTTAATTTGGGTCATGTTGTCGAGCTATTCAGGGCAAAGAATGATAAAATGAGTAAAATTCCATTAGGAGACTGTTTTTAGGCGCACGACTAACTGCTGTTTATTGTTACGGTGATTTATCCCGACTCGTGGGGTGCCCGGGGCGGGCACCATGCAGGATGGCCGTGTTAGCTACCACCTACTTTATTTAGTCGTTATTCCAAACAATTTCATGAAAGGGGGTAGTTTTAGATCATAAAGACTATAAAAGCGTTGAATTTATGTCAATCGTGGCATTTGCTCGTTGGCAACTGCCTGTACTGGAAGGGAACTATCCTGAGGTACTGTTATTGAGTGATTTATGTCATTCTATGTAATTGCGAGGAATCTATGTCCGAATATAGTCGAACATGTGATCAATATGTGTTTTTAGTGTTTTATATTTCAATTAACTTTAACCACTTCTGAGTTTGTGAATATAAGTTTGTGTTTTTTATTAATTTCATTATATAAAAACTAAAGAGTTCAATGTAAATTGATTAGATTAGATGTATTGATATTCGCCATAAATGCTATATTATATGTTCATGACTAAGCAGGTATCGTACATTAGTTCTACGTGATAATTCTACAAAAACTAAACAGTTACAATATCAGTTACAATATCAGTTGAACCAATCTTTATGTGAAAAGTTTTAGCACTATGAAATCCTATTTCCAATTTCCTAGTATAATCGATTTAGCAGTTTAAATTTTCAATTATTGGTTTCGACATATAGACAAATGGCATTGTGATTTTTTTTTGTAGCTTTTTACTTTTTGTACCTATTTTTAGGAGTTAATTACTTATATTTTGACGTCATACTAAATAATTTTGTATGGTGTTCTGGTTTGATGTATATGACATTTTAATACCATTTCTTGTACTCTTTTGTAATTTTACTAAAGAATCTCCACTATGCACATAAATTATGGACTATTAGTTGCCTAAAGGCCATTATTGAATAAATCTTGCTTAATTTATTTATTTAAGAAATTATATTAATTTGCTTTCTATATTTCTATCATTTCATACAATACGGATACTTGTCCATTTGTTTTGTTTGTATGTTACATTATGTTTAACATCAAGTATTATGCCATTTAGTAATACCAATGAAGTTCCCAACGTGACGAACTTGACTTATATAATATAAAATATATTAATAATCAAATTTAGCTATTCTGTACTCCATGGTTGTTAACATTACTTAGATATTATTATAAAATTAATTATTTGTTAAGATTTAAAGATAATAATAGGTAATATACAGTCCTGGCTTGACAGAATGAAATCTTGTTACTTTGCTATCTGTAGTAAACACGTGCTCGGCAAGAGGACAACCATCTGAACAAGCCTTGAACATTGTACAAATTGTGCTGTCGCTGTATTTCTCTATTTTGAAATTTTTACATGAATTGCTTCGCTTTATTTTTACTGAAAGATTATTTAGATTTCTATATTTTACATATGACAAATTATAAAAACAAGTTTATGACGATTTCAAAATACTGTTAATCAATTTTGTTTAGCATAAAGCGTGCTTGTTAGAGACGATTTAGCTTCAAAATCATAAGAATATTAATCAGAAGCCCTTTCGTGCAAAAATAACTGGATATTGCACAATATTTCTTTTTAGTATTATAAATTGCTTGGAATCATTGGAACTTGTACCTTATATTATTATAATCAATTTCTGGTGAGTTTATTAGTAAATTCGTTATTCTTATTTATTTAACATTTTATATATTTGTTTAATTTATATGTATACTTGAGACTTCTAAAATCAAGGAAAGTCATATTTAAATGAAATTACATACATAGTGTTCTTTATTTCTAAGAGTTCAATTGAGAGCTGATTTTAAACATGGGTAAGTCTTTTATGAGTTATTTTTAGGCAAGTCCTTCTGCATAAAATCTATATCGTTTGTTGGTTAATATATTAATATCTTCTCAAAATTATCATATCGTTTTTGTACTTTTCGACATCATTATATTCTTCAATATTACAATAGAAGTACAGTCCAAAGTACGCGACATTTTTGTTATCATATAAAAATGATTGTGAAAAGAAACTGCTAAGCATTCCATGGATTCACCGTGCGGGTGCCGGGCCCATCGCGTTGTAGGAAGAGGAGCTCCGATCAGCGCGTGGGACTTGCGACCCAAGTATAGGTTTAAAGGACTTTATTGCAAAGACTTAAGTTATTTAAAAAACGAAAATTTTCCGTACATTTCGTATAGATTTTTTTACAATATTTTATTTATTCTTTTTTATTTTTGTATATGATATACTTATTTATATTGTATCTTAGACTGGAATATTATTTGATAAAAATAATCCACCGTGACACGACTGCAGAACATGTAGGTAGTGGACGGATTTTTAATTATCCAGTTCTTTGAATATTAAGTGTGTATACTATACTAAAATATTTGGTATGACTGTTTAACAAACGAAATGAAGTGGAAAATCTAATAACGTTTTCACTTGCACACACTGCAGATTTAGTGCTCACATTTTTATGATAAAATTTACTCTAAACGTCGTGAAAAATATTCTCAAAAATCTTAGAGAGCAGGTACTCTTTCAACATGACATCTTGTCTCTAAAATTTTCCATTTCATACATTTTTCTACATTTAATTTTTTTATGAACTTATTTACCTAGAAAATTTTCAGTTTGCTGGTTTTAAAAGTACGAGTAAAGTAAAAGTATCTTTTAATAACACTTAATATATAAAAATTAATAATTCAATACATGCGAAATTTAAAATGTCACAACTAAACTTCTAAATGTACTGACATATTCGTTTACTACTAGGTTAGGGAGCGATTATTCAGAGGCTACCACCAACGATAAGGTAAACGATGATTTAGTAGAAATCACGGACAAACGCTGAATGAAAAACGCAAAACCGATAAAAAAATAAATATCCTTAAAACAGCGTCTAACTAATATGCGATGGATTCGATTCTGCCTCGGGAGAAGAAATTATTTTGGTTTCTGCCAACGTGATACACGTGAGATTAAGCGCCAAGTCAAGTGACAATAATCAGCGAGGATATATTATTGAGACACAAGTTTACCAGCAACTAAATGGTTTTTAAGTTTTTGTTTTAAATTTTAATGAAAAGCTTATATAATAATTAATATACAAGCTTTTCATATAATACGTTGTGTAAAATAAGTCTTTTCGTATAACAACTTGTATAAAGTAGTATAAAAATACTTTTGGTGTTTTTCTACATAATACGTTTTACAACAAATATATATTCAACTTAAATGTAGACATTTCAATTTTAGAGCAATACAGTAGTATGTCCATAATGTGTGTAATACTTCTTCGCTTACCAGCTGCGACTAGTCACTTGGCTTTTTTTTCTTGGCTGTATTTTTTTCATGAATTTTGAATTTTGCAAAAATGTGTGTTGAGTGGCAGAAAACGCAATGCCTCGAAAAAGGCGGAAAGTGGGGGGTGGGAGAAAGCAGGAACTAAGCAACGGAGTGTCTTAACACTAGGTTCATATAGTTCCTGCAGTTCCCTTTGCCTACCCTGCAATATGCGGGATAACGCGTGAAGCTAAAAAAAATGTGTACATCTCAGATAAAACAAAATAAGTATAATATCTCACGTAGTATTTATTTTTTGTAGCTTTTATTTTTCATTTCTATATCTTTCTCTACATTTACACAAATAATATAATATTATAACAATATTAAAAAAAATGTTATCTCAAATTGTTGATTTTCGATGAAGTATGAATTATTAAAACAGGAAGTTACAAGTAGTTTACTTATAGTTTACATCAACTCGTATACTTTAGCTCAAGAAAATTTCAATTTATGAACTTGAAGAATCCGTTTCTTATACATAAATATACAATCTTGCGTTAAATATTTTCAATATAAGTAAATATTTTGTTTCATTTCTCGATATTTCGTCACTTAATTTTTTGGTTTTCTCATAATAAGATGTGTTTATAAAGTTGGTACACAGTGTCATACAGTATTCACGTTAAATTTTACAAAAAAACGTTAAGCATGAGTTGAAGTTACATGACGAGGGCTTTTTGCCAACTTCGTTATTGGAAGTCAAAAAAAGTACAAATTAAAAAGCTTATTAATCTAAATGTAATTTATAAAAAGCACATTTTGAGAAAGACGGAATTTTTTAAAAAAAAAATAAGATAGTAATGTAACATAAGCATACTAACATCTTTACACTGCGATGACTTTAAAGTATCATAGTCAATTAAGTCTATTGGTCTCGATATTTAATTTATATTTTTGTTTAGTACCTCCTCCACACAATATTAAGAAAAATGGTCTTGACAGACGGACAAATAGACAGACAGACGGGCAATAAAATGGTCCTACAGGATTTCATTTCTACCTTCCAAACACAGAGCCCTACTAATGTTGTAATTATATCAATAACTTGAACACGTATTTATTTAATTAACACCATTAATCGAACAGCGGTCACTGAGTGACGTACGTTGCACGTATTACCATATTATTACAGTGATACGGTGTTTACCATAGCTCAAATGCACTGATTTGCATGTCAATTTATGTATATATTCTTTATAGCCTATTATTGTATCATTGTATACCTGTAAAGATTAACTCTGCATTGCTATATAAAGCTTGTTATAGCATAGACTGTTCATGATATTGTAGTTGGCTTTTTTTTACATTCAAGCGTTGTTATAATTACTTCGCGTTTACAGATAGATTTGATTAAATTTGACTGGTTTAGTTGGTAGTAACCAATTTTATCAAATTAGAAAAAACCTTAAAAATACATTTTTTTAATTATAGATGTGAGAGATTTGAAAGATTTATGTCTGCTGCTGTAGCTGTTGTTTTAATTATATAAATTGTTAGATTCGTAGCTTCATCTTGAAAAAGTAAAAGCATGAAGCGCATTGTCGTACTACAGTTGGAGTTGAGCGTAAATATTTCCAATGGTTGCTTTCAAATTGAGTCTCAAAGAAAGAAAAGTATTCTTATAACATGTGATATATTTTGAATGTAATAGCTTTAAACTTATAAACAATTACTAAAAAGCCTTTGTCTTTACCAAAGAACTGTAATTGACCATTCCTTAGTCAACTTCAGAAAATTGTGGAATGTAAATTTGTTAATGCCTTGACTTGAACAAGTTAAAACTTTCTGCATTTAAATTCAGAGAACGTATCAAATTCGTTATTAAATTGATAAACAGTTCACTAACTGAATTTTTTAAAGCCTCAATTTAGCTAACCTCGATAGAGGTGGTTAAAGTTAAAATACGGTATATTTGGGTGCAATACATTATTATTTTAAATAAAATAAGAATTAATTTCCATAGCTTGAAGATGATTTTTTTAACTTTATTGTGTCACAATTTTTTTTCGAATTGCAGAAAGAAAAAAGTTAAACTCGCCGTGTTTTGCTTTCTGGCCCAATTCAAGAACTATGTAAATGGTGAAAATATTACTAATATATAGCATTAAATACAATTCCTCCACAAAAATTAACCTTATATTTCCAATTGAATATGTATACTAATTGGCACCTAGAAAAATTTATATTTTTAATAATAAATATCTTAAATGGTAGTGAAAAATATAATAAATTAAATCTGACGGAATGACGAGCAGAATATAAAAGGGGTCCGATCATTTATCCAAATGATCGTGAGTTTTATGCAGCCTCGTAAAATGGAAAACGTGTGATGCCCTAAACCTATATAAAACTAGATTTCTCATAAAATATTATATTGCATGAAAGCGTCCCAAAAGATACACGAAGGGTTTTTGTATTAGGCGTCACTTTATTATGTTTGTAAACGTATATTTGGTTATATTTATTTTCAACTGGTTCCACTAAATAATAAATGTTAAAAACATTTTTAAGCACTTTCATATAGAAAATATTTCTTGAAAATTTAAAACTTTAATTTGTACTAAAAACTAGTGTATGACCAAATTTAAAAAGTAAAAAATGTTTTCGATCAGATCATTTTAAGCACTTGTATTTCGGAATCCAGTATTTTGAAACGAGCTAAATTTTCCGTTTTAATTATTTATTTTAAATAAGGTAATCTATATTAACATTAGGCTAAAAATAGATTAAATCTTTAGTTAAGACAAAGCCAAGTACCACGTCTTATTTGTAGATATTTCACCCAATTTTCTCGTAATTTCCTTGATAAGCTAAGATTTCTTATAAATTTGAAACTTATCAGTTTTCCTGTTTGAAATTCAGTACTTTATATATTCAAAATATATGATTGAGGACCGTCATGGCGCAGAGGCGCAACGTCTGTCTGTAACGCATCGGTTTCTGGGTTCGATCCCCAGTCGGGAAAGATGGATTTTTCTAATTCCATTTTCTTCGCTCTGGTTCAAAGCGCGGCGTTGAGTTCTGCCACTCAACACGCAATGGCTCGAAAAAGGCGGAAAGCGGGGACATAGAAAGCAAGGACTAAGCGACGGAGTGTCTTAACACTAGGTTCCCTCGGTCCATGCAGTTCCCTTTGCCTACCCTGATATGTGCGGGATAAAGCGTGAAGCGAAAAAAAAAACATGATTATAAAATTACCGTTATAATATTAAATTTAACGAATTTCTCCTATACTGCATATGATCCTTTAATACAACATCTTACTATTGAAATAATATTCTACTTTTTTGTAAGGGAAAGTGAAAGAATTATAGAGTATGGGCATAAATAGAGTAAGGCAAGAATATGGAAATTTTAGTGAACTAAATTAAGAATTCAAGCCAAAAACTAATCCAATACATAGACTTTTTATACACAGTATTATATAAAATCATTTTTAAAGCAAGCTTGGACAACGTAATTTTATATACTTTAAAATTGGTAGCAGTAGTAAATAACTTAAAGCAATTTTCATTTTGATATTATTATATTAGGGAACTTACAGTAGCGAATAACTTTAAAAGTAGTCTAGAATAATTCCAAGATTCTTTACACATTGATTAAAATAAAAATCAAACATTTTAATTATTATTTACCACTCATAAATCTCATTTTTATGTTGCCAATTTTGACGGTTAGGCGAAAGAACCTGTTTCACAATATAATTTAAGACCTTGTTAACTTGTGATACCACTATGGGCTAAATAAACTTAAAAAAATAATTTAAGAAATCTCAAATTAATTATTAATGAATAGGGAATATTAAATTCAAATCTCTCTAAAACGATAGTTTAACATTTTTTTGTCTAAATTTAATTTTATTTAAGCTCTTTTGTCTTTAAAGAAATGCTAATAAGAAAGTTAATTACTGAACTTTGAGTCGCTTTAGGTCAATTCTGGGATATCCGCGAGCTATAAACTAATTAAATAAGAAATTACGTGGCGGCAGGGTAGAGCCGTACTTTACTACTATTTGTTTACGCTGCTAATTTAATACTTATACGAAACGTACGTGTACAGGAAATTATTCTGTTATAGATAAGTTTATTTAGTGCTAACTAATATGTGAATATAGACTTTAAATTAATACAAATATAAAACGTATTGAGTTTTATATTACATAGACAATAGACGCTTTGTAGAGCATAATAGTAAGAGATAATTAAGATTGATTGTTATTAATATTATAAATGTGAAATTTTTTGAAGATTATCTACTGTTAGATACAACTAAATTTTACGTGAAACTTTGCAGTAATATACCGTATACCGTTGTTTAAGCCAGAATATCATATGGCCTATAATTTATAATAGAAGCGAATTTTACTTTACCAGTAAATTAATAGTACTTTGTCAAAGCAGGTGAAGCCGTGTCAGGGTCGCTAGTTAATTATAAATAGAAACGATTACTTCTTTTGTCTCGTCCTCTCGTATTCGGCCTGAGTATTGGTATATAAAAACTTAACTAATTCCACGATAGACGACAGGTAGTGATCGATTTTATAGCAAAGAAATAATAAAATAATCTATTTTTTTCTCAAATATCAAAAGCGGGGTAAAAAGTAAATCTAAAAACAAATTACGAATAAAATAGTGAAAAAAATGTAGTCATTATAATTTAAATCCTAAAAGCTCTTATTAAACTTACCCTTCATTATAAATGTTTTAGTTATCCGATTAAGCTATAAATCTTTAAAACTAATCAACGAGAATTATAATTAATTTTAATTTCAGCTCCCTTCATTTTTTTTACTAAATTTGGCTTTCAATTTATAATTTAATTATTGACATTACTTAAATGTGTACTTTACACAACAGAAAAAGCTATGAGAGACTAAAAAGGTTTCAAAATATTTGGCCATAGATTCTACATATTGCATAAGTCAAATGATGACTTAATCTAAATATTTCAGTCGTCTACAAGTAACTGCTTAAATTCCAAAGTAACTATAAAAACAATAAAATTTTCTACGTCCTACTCTTTTTCATGATCGTTACAATTTACATATATCGTATATATTATACAAATCGATACAAAATAGTGTTAGTACACTATTTTTATTACGATAACAATAGATCAAAAATAAAAAAAAATATATCAGCTATTGAAGGATTAAGTAAAGTCGTAAATTAATTGGACGCTGTTGCTAACGTTCATTTTATATAGTAATTTTATTTTATGTCTCCTCTTAAATGAAAATATGTTTGTAACGACTCGAATCCGGCTCTTTGTGCGCTACTACTTCATTATTGCCGTACTGCACTCAATTTCAATGTTGTATATAAATATATATGTGACGTTATCATGTCGCAGTTAAAGTGTCTCACTTTATATGCTTTTACACTTTATTATGTCTACGTTTAAAATTTTTTTTTAAATGTTTCTGTTACATTGAATTCGTGATGTAAACTTTATTTAAGTAAGTTTTTTAAATTATGTCAGATGATCTACCTTGTTCAGATTAAAACAACGCATGTTATCCATAAATCATAATATCACAATGTTTTTATTTTTTAATTTTTTTTGCGCATAGAAGTAAAATATATTTATTTTTATACTCTTATATAATATATTATATAATATATAATTATATTATCTTATATAATATATAATTTGTATTGGTGTGACGTTTAAATGAATAGGTCTAAAGTGGTGTCATAAATAAAATAAAAAATTATGACTTTCATTAAAATTAACAATGAAACTATGAATATCTTTACAAAACTGCCCAGTAATAAGCAAAATCATAATTGAATGTTGTCAGATCGTGGCATATTGCCAGTATGTTGAGAGTTCACAAGTAATATCCGGTGTAACTCCGAAACAAATGTTATCATATCTTGGTCGCTGATTGCTCTATATTCTGATATTGTGACACAATATAATAAAACTGACCTAATAAATGAAGTGATTTTATTAATATAAATAGTTTTTTTAGTACTGTGTCTGACATATATGTATGTCTTAGCGTTAGCGTAGACTATTTACAATTTGATTTATATTTATATATTTTTAATATTTTCCTTTTTTATTGCTAAAATTACATTTTTTTACATTTCAAATCTATTAAATTCTTCTGTGTGGTGTGTGCCTTAGTCGAAAGTAAATTTTATATTTCAGCCACTTCAATGTAAAAATATTTCAGCAGTTTCATAGCACTAAAAATTAAAAAAATATGTTAATATTATGTGAATCGATTATTTTGGGCCCTACAATATTATTAAGCTATATGTCTTGTTTTTATAATATTTATAAAATATACAGTACAAACTACTGTCAGTTATACAACAGTCAGTTAGTCTTATAACGTTGATTTCACTATTCATACTTAGGCAGATACCATAATTTAATTATACACGATACTTCCATAAAAGATTAACTGTAAAAAAAACCGACCAGATGATCGACCAATCTTTGTGTGAAAAGTTTTAGCGCTATGAATCCTATTTCCAATTTCCTAGTATAATCGATTTAGCAGTTTAAACTTTCAATTATTGGTTCCGAAATATAGATAAATGGATAGTGATCTTTTTTCTGTATAACTATTATTTTTATATTAATAATATTTTAATACTATTTGATCTATGTATATTTTTTCTAATTTTACTTAGCAATTTCCACCATGACTTCAATTATGGTTTACTAAATGGCCTAAAGGCTATAAGCATTTGAAGAACTTAACATATTTCTTTAAGAAATTATTTTCTTCTTCTTTATTTGACATTATTATCATTTTATATATTAGACACACTTGTCCATATGTCTTGTTTGTGTGTTTTATCATGTTTTACATTAAGAGTTATGCTATTTAGTAATAACACTGCAGTTCCCAAGGTGACGAACTTGACTTTTTTTTACTCCACGCTTTATCTCGCATATTGCAGGGTAGGCAGAGGGAACTGCAGGAACCATACGAACCTAGTATTAAGATACTCCGTTGCTTAGTCCCTGCTTTTTTTCCGTCTCCGCTTTCCGCCTTTTTCGAGGCATTGTGTGTTGTGGCCGAACTCAACCCCGCGCTTTGCCTAGTTGCCAGAGCGAAGAAAATGGAAATAGAAAAATCCAACTTCCTCGAGTGGGAATCGAACCCAGAAACCGTTGTGTTTACAGGCATACGCTTACGCCTCTGCGCCACGACGTTTGACTTGACTTTTATAATGTAAAAAATTCATTAATAATTAAATTTACATATTCTCCAAGATCACTAACATTACATAGACATTATTATAAAAAATAATTATTTATAAAGATTTAAATATAATAATAAGTAATATACAGTCATGGCTTGACAGAATGAAAGCTTGTTACTTTGCTGTCTGCAATAAACACGTGCTCGGCAAAAGGACAACCATCTAAACGTACAAGCCATGAACATTGTACAAATTGTGCTGTCGCCGCATTTCTCTACTTTGGAATTTTTATATGAATTGCTTTGCTTATTTTTACTGAAAGGGTCTTTAAATTTTCACTTTACATATGAAAATTGATAGAAAACAAGTTTATGCCGATTTAAAATACTCTTAATCTATTTGTAATATAGGGTAGGCTAGTAAGAGGCGAATTAGATTTAGAGTCATAAAAATATTAATCTTAAGCTCTTTACAAAAATAACTGTACATTGCACATTATTAGTATTTTTAATATTACGTAAATGCAACGTGTGGATGCTGAGCTTACCGCTTTGCAGGATAAAGTGCTTGGAATCATTGGAACTTGTACCTCATATGATATTAATCAAGGTGAGTGTGAGTCAATTTCTCGTGAGTTTATTAATAAATTCGTTGTACTTATTTACTTAAAACCATAAAATTATGTTTAATTTATTTCTAATTACGACTGTAAGTTAAATTAAGAAATATACAACTTGTGACAAAGTCTAAAGTTAAGGAAAAGTTAGATGTGAATGATGAAATACATACATTGTGTTCTCTTTTCTAAGAGTTCAATTAGGAACTGACATGAATAAGTCTTTTATGAGTTATTTTTAGGCAAGTCCTTTTGCATAAAATCTAATGATCGTTTGTTGGTTAATATGTTAAAATATTATCATATCATTTTTGCACTTTTTCCCTTTAGAAATCAAAAGGGCATAATTCCCTATATCAACATCATTATATTCTTCAATATCACAATAAAAGTAAAGTCCAAAGTACGCGACATTTTTGTTATCAGATAAAAATGTCTGTAGATATCAAAAAAGAAAATTTTTCCGTTCATTTCGTATAGAAATTTTTACAATATTTTATTTTTTTTTTCCTTTTTATATATAACAAACTTACTTATATTTTAGCTTGGGCTACTATAAAATACCTATGAATGTATTATGATTACATCTTGCCTGAGCTGCTGCTATACTTAGTGGTTCCAATTTTAAGCACAATAAGCTCAACAAGGCTTGGACATCTATGGTAACATATGACATTATTTATTAAAACGATAATAAGAACTTTCAGTGAATGGTGTCGTATATTTGATACGTTTTCTACAAATTTCATGGCATACCAACTATAGTTAGTTTTGATATCATTTAGAATTTTGATAGGTACAAAGAAGTGTAAATAACATGTACATCGTGTTTTCGAAACATACAGTATTATTGATCAGCAAACCCAAAAAAGTACATGAAAACATGCATTTGTTATAGCCAAATAACGATTAATTTTATTTCCTAAAAATAATCCACTGAAAACGATTGCAGAAAATGTAGGTAGTGATCGGATTTTTTATTATACAGTTCTTTGAATATTAGTCGTGTATAAATATTTGGCGTGACTGTTTAATAAACGAAATAAAATAGAAAATCTAATAACGTTATCACTTGCATACATTTCAGATTTAGTGCTCGCATTTTTATGATAAAATTTACTCTAAACGTCGTGAAAAATATTCTCGAAAATCCTAGAGAGCAGGAACACGACATCTTGTCTCTAAAATTTTACATTTCATACACTTTTCTGCATTTAATTTTTTATGAACTTATTTACCTAGAAAATTTTCAAATTGCTGGTTTTAAAAGTACGAGTAAAGTAAAAGCATCTTTGATTAACACTTATTAAATTAAATTCTTATTAATTATTTTCGCCTAATTTGAATTATTTAATAAAATAATTCAATTTATGCGAAACTTAAGATGTTACAAAAAATGTAATATATTACTAGGTTATGGTGTTGCAATTGTTAAGTGGATACCACAAATCAGCGTCTAACTAATATGCGATGACTTCGATCCTGTGTTAGAAGTAGTTAGTTCGATTTCTGCCAACGTCATACACGTGAGATTAAGCGTCAATTCAAGTCAAATAATCATCAAGGATATATTTGTAAGATATGAGTTTACCTTAAGCTACTAAATGATCTTTAAGTTTTTGCTTTAAATTTTAATAAAAAGCTTATATAATAATTAACAACAATTTATAATATGTAGTATAAAGTAGTATAAAAATACTCTTGATGTTTTCAAGATTATGTGTTTAACAAAAAATATATACTCAACTTAAATGTAGACATTTCAATTTTAGAGCAAGTAGTATGTCCATAATATGTGTAATACTTCTTCGCTTATCAGCTGCGACTAGTGACTTGGCTTTATTTCCATGGATTTTAAATTTTGCGAAAATTCGTACATCTCAGAAAAAATAAAAGAAGTCTAATATCTTACGTAGTATTTTTTTTTGTAGCTTTTATTTTTCATTTGTAGACCTTTCTCTACATTTTACAATATTTTCTACAAAAAAATAACAAATAACAATATTAAAAATTTTGTTATCTCATATTGTTGATTTTCGATGAAGTATGAACTATTAAAACAGGTAGTTACGAGTAGTTTACTTATAGTTTACATCAAGTCGTTTCTTATACATACGTACATACAAAATCTTGATTTAAGATTTTCAATATAAGTAAATATTTCGGTTGACTCTTCGACATTTTGTCTCTCACTTTTTTGCCCACTTTATGGTTTTCTCATAATAAGATGAGTTTACATAGTTGGTACACAGTGTCACATTCACGTTATATTTTACAAAAAAACATTAAGCGTAAGTTGAAGTTACGCTACGAGGGTTTCTTGTCAATTTCGTAATTAGAGGTCTATGAATAGTACAAGTTAAAAAGCTTATTAATTTAAATGTGATTTATAAAAAGCACATTTTGATAAAGAGGGGAAATTTTATAAAAAAATATGGTAGTAGTGTAACATAAGCATACTAACCTTTACCTTTTTGACTTTGAATTATCATAGTCATTTTACTTTTTTTCTATTGGTCTCGATATTTAATTTATATTTTTGTTTTGTACCTCCTCCACACAAAGTTAAGAAAAATGGTCTTGACAGACGGTCTACAACAAGGATTGCTTTGTTATATTTTCAGACACAGAGAGAGAGAGAGAGAGAGGTTAATGTTGTAATTTAATCAATAACTTGAACAAGTATTTATTTAATTAACACCATTAATCGTACAGCGGTCACTGAGTGTCGCACGTCGCACGTATTACCATAGTATTACAATGATACGGTGTTTACTGTAGCCCAAATGCGCTGATTTGCATGTCAAATTATGTTCATATTCTTTATAGCCTATTACTGTATCATTGGGTACCTGAAAGATCGACTCACCTTCACGTGCATTGCTATATAAAGGACCTGCTTGTCATACAGTCTGTTCATTATATTGTAGTTAATGTTTTAAATTCAAGAGTTACTATATTAGTTAGTTTTTAGTGATAAGTTTCCGAATTCACTAATGAGACCGATTTAATCAAATTTAATTTATAACATTGGAAGTATTTCAAATATTTTTTTGATGAGAATTTTTTTTTTAATAGAAATATTTTTCATATATCTTTTAAATTGAACATTTCTCAATGAAGGACAGAAGTTTTCATACAACATGAATGTAATATAAACAATTTAAAAATAATTACTAAGAAGCCTTCGTCTTTACCAAAGGACTGTAATTGACCATTCCTTAGTCAACTTCTGAAAATTGTGGAATGTAAATTAGTTAATGCCTTGACTTGAACAAGTTAAAACTTTCTGCATTTAAATTCAGAGAACGTATCAAATTCATTACTTTTTATTAAAAGAGCTCACTAATTTAATTTTTAAGCCTCAATTTAGCTAACCCCATTAAAGTTGGTTAAAGCTAAAATACAATATTTTAATATTTCTATATAAAAAGTTTAATAAAATAAAATTTGATTTTCATAGTTAGAGGATGTTTCTTTTATAATATTATGGTTAGAAAAATCTAACAACTGTTTTCCGCTAAAAATATTATTTTCCGCTTTTTGGCTAAATTCGAGAATTGTTTCGTTTATCTACATTAAATATAATTCTTCAATAAAGAGTAATCTTATAATTTTACATCGCATAAGGTACGTATTTTTATTGCCAACCGAATATGTATACTAATTGACACCTAGAAAAAATATCAACATAGTAAAAAATATTTTATATATCTCAAATAGTAGTAAAAAATATAATGAATTAAATCTGACGAAATGACGAGCGAATATAAAAGGGCTCTGATCATTTATCCAAATGATCGTGAGTTTTATGCAGCCTCGTAAAATGAAAGACGTGTGATGCCCTAAACCTATATAAAACTAGATTTCTCATAAAATATTATATTGTATGGAAGCATCCCAAATGATACAAGAAGGGTTTTTGTATTAGGCGTCACTTTACTATGTTTGTAGACGTACATTATTTGGTTTTTGTTATTTTCAACCGACTTCACTAAATAACAAATGTTAATAAGATTTTCATTTTTGTTATTCATAAACGAAAATATTTTAACATGTTAATATAAGAAATATTCGATTTGACATTTTATGGAATTTAAACATTTTAAACAGGTTTGCATCTAGAAATTATTAACTAAATTATTATTACTTCTTTAAAATTATTTAAGCTTTGGAGCTTTTGCTATCTCCGTAAGGTGTATTCGTAAATTTCTAATTTATGAAAATCTTATTATCCTTTAATTGTATTCTATAAATTACGCTAACGATTAAATTTTGAAACAATATCAATTAATGTTAACAAATCTCGATATTAAAAATGGTAACAACCAAGTACTCAGTTCACCAATTTTAGCACTTATATAAGAGATACAGTACATATAAAACAGAATATATAATAATTGTAAGTAAAAAGGCAATTTATACGTATAATTTTACTTTATTTAAGATTCAAAAGTAGACCAATTAATGTTCGTAGGCCTGCAAGGTAGTTAGAAATGTTTAAAATCAAGCATTCAATCAGTGTTAATACTTGTATTTAGGAATGTAGTTTTCTGAAACAAGCTCGAATTTTCAGTTTTACTCCGCTTATGTTACTTCACGAGTAAGGAAATTGCTTCTAGAATTTTCACATGCTCGTAAACTAAAATTGAAAGCGTTTCAATATAGCCCAATCCACTTAGTTCTTAGAGAGATTGAATTCTAACCCTGACAATGGCCACAGAAGTTAAGCTTAATGGTTTTGCTAAATCATTAGAAAAATATTTTATTTGTCTACATTCTAAAATAAGATGATGATGTAAATATTTGGTGTGTAATAACTTGAAAATATTTATTAAAAGAAATATTTCAAGTGAAATTATTTGTTCAAGATTAAAAAGAAATAGTGTGAATAGAAACATATTAAATTCATGAAATGTATGATGAAATGAATGATGTAAAAGGGGGAGGGCGCCTCTGTGCCACAATAAACATTGGCTCCGTAAATAATTTTAAAATAAAAATAAAAACAAGTGATATCTATTTAGAAAAATAAGTGCAGTGTAATCACAAGTACTCGTTTAGTGACATACTTTGTGGACTAGGACCTAAACAGTGAACATAGAGTGAAAAACTAACTATTAAATGAACAAAACAGTGAAGTGAATAAGACCTTAAAACAGAACTTTTAGCAAGAAATACCGTGCAGCATTTTAATAGATGAGGGGAACGAAGAAGTCAAAGTGTTTAACAAACAATTTATTTCGTTTTAGTGCAAAAACAATAAATTCATCAATAAATACGACTGATTTTGCACTTTTGATCAATATATCAGCGCTATCTATGGAAATCGCTCTGAAGTAAAAGGCCACCTTCATTAGATTATTTACCCGGTTCATAGTGTCAACTATCAAGCTTAGTAAGACTCAATATATTGCCAACAGAGGGCAGCACCAGTATCAAAACAACATTATCACTGCATATTAAATAAACCAATCATGGACGAAATTAGGGATATGCTCAAAAAAATTCAAATAGAACAGAATGACCAAATTGTAGAATCTGCTGAAAAAGTCACGCAACAAGTAACAAAAAATATAAATGATACACTAGAGGAAAAGTTCAAAGAAATAGACAAAAAATACGAAAACCTACAAGAAAAACTAGACAACCAAGAAAAAAGATTATACTACCTTGAAAAACAGTCGAAACAGAGGAATATCGTCATCTTTGGCCTGCAGGAGACTGAAGCGTCATATGTAAACTTGGAAAAAAATGTATTAAGTTTCATAAATGAATACTTCTCTCTAGGAATAGATCGCAGAGACATACAAGAAACTAGAAGAAAGGAGAGAGACCCCGACCAATAACTATGACATTAGCTTCACTAGGAACGAAAATTGAAATCTTTAAACAAAGGAGAATATTAAACGATACCACCTATTACATCAAAGAAGATTTCCCGCCGCAAGTTTTGGAAAAAAGAAGAGAATTACAAGAGCAGTTAAAAATTGAAAAAGAGAAGGGGAACTACGCATCTATTAAATACGACAGACTAATAATACACCCGAAAGCTACATGACAAACTAGCCACAAGAAAAGAACTCTACCAATATCACCAAATAACAATGATCTTTCACAACGAGAACCAAAAACACAAGTCAACAAAAGAAACAAAACTCAGACAACACGGAAAAGATAATCAAGCTTATCAGAGGGAGTCATCAAACCCGGAATACTCAGTTTCCTAACTAATAAAAACCAAAACAACCAACAAAACCATCAATCAAATAAGAACAACAAACAATAGCAATTACAGCCCTCTCTCACGGAAAAAACGGAACACACATTTGAAACGAGCACAAAGATCCCATATCTTCCAACCCGGCCGGTCACCGTGGAAGATTACGACCAAAACCCTCCAAATACTTCAACTACGACAAGAAATAAAAACAACAACTTGAAAATTGCGACATACAACGTCAGAACACTCTCGAAACCCGAAAAATACTTCGAGCTGATAGATGCAATAAAGTACATAAACATAGACATACTAGGACTAGCTGAAATAAGAAGAGTTGGATGGAAAATAGAAGAATATAATGATCACATTCTGTGTTATATTGGTGAAACTCCCGGTTGACACGGGGTAGGATTTCTTATCAAGAAAGAATATAAAGAAAATATTATTAATTTCTGCGGACTATGGGAAAGAGTTGCATACATTCAATTAAAATTCCACAATACTCATTTGTCAATTATCCAAGTATACGCACCTACCACAGAATCAAAGAGGAAGACATAGAATTATTTTATAAAACACTACAAGAAGCCCACAATCTACTAGGCAACAACAACAACATTATAGTTATGGGAGACCTCAATACGAAGATAGGAAAAACAAGAACCAACGAGCGATTAACTATGGGAAAATATGGCTACGGAACTAGAAATTCTAGAGGCAAAAGGCTAATACATTATGCGCTAGAACATAAACTATCCATCATGAACACCCATTTTAAGAAGATATCTAAACAAAAATGGACATGGATATCGCCAGACGAAAAGACTAAAAATGAATTAGACTTTATCATGGCTAATAACCCCAAAACTATTACAAACGTAGATGTTTTAACATAGAGTTTCTGTCAGACCATCGAATAGTAAGAGCTACAGTAACCGTAGATAAACTCAAAAAATGTAGAAGACATTTTCAGCACTCAGTTTCGTCACTAAGAACAGACTCAGAGATAAAAACATACCTCGACAAACTAGAAGCGAACACTATGGACCCAACTGATTTCAATGAAGACAACATACAAACATCCTATAATAAATTCGAATTCTATCTCAAAAATAGCCTAAAATTAGAGTCTACAAATAATGACAATGAAAATACTTGCCATTTCTTCACTGAAACAACCAAACAGACGATCAAACCCCGCAACGAACTAATAAAAACCCAAAACAAATCACGCGAAATAAAAGAAGAGTTGTCAAATCTATTTAAACAAACCAGCAAATCAATAAGAAGAGACTACAAGAAACACAGGCAAAAAACCATTGAAAAGAGCATAAAACACCACCGAAGCGCTAAAAGAGCTCACAAGCAATTAACCACCCACAAAGACTGCATAAAGAGCTTAAAGAACGGACAAAACGAAACAAGATCAAGAAAAGACATAATATCCTGTGCCACAAACTGCCACAATCTACAAAGACCTATATGCTCATGACTCACAAGATATTGACACGCCTACGGAAATAGATAGCATATCGACTAACACCAACGAAACAACTATTATAACAAAACGCGATGTATGGGAAAATATTAAAAAGTTGAAGCGAGAGAAGACCCCAGGACCTGATGGCATACCAAATGGCACAAATAGTAGGCTCGAAGTTTCTAACCGGACCGCTAACTCTCTTATTCAATATGGTTTTGAACATAGGTATAATACCAGTACAATGGCAAAGTTCAGACATAATACTACTTTACAAAAAAGGAGACCCACAAGATATTGCAAACTATCGTCCGATCAGCCTACTATCAAGTGTATATAAATTATTCACATCTATTATACTCAGCAAAATACAACAGACAACCTGTAGAACAAGCTGGCTTCCGCCCCGGGTTCTCAACTATGGATCACATACACACGCTGGAACAAGTAATAGAAAAATACTCGGAGTTCAATAAGAAATTGTACATAGGTTTTATTGACTACTCAAAAGCATTCGATAGTATCTACCATAGCTCTATCTGGCAAGCTATACACAACTGCAATATTGACCCAATATATATAAGAAGTATAAGAAACATTTATCAGAAGAGCGTGAGTAGGGTAAAACTAGAAACTCGAGGAGAAGAGATTAGTATAGCCCGAGGTGTCAGACAAGGAGATCCATTATCTCCAAAATTATTCATAGCGGTCTTGGAAGAAATATTTTCCAAAGTAAATTGGACAACAGAAGACATCCCCATCAACGACGAGCGCCTCACCCATCTGAGATTTGCCGATGATTTCGTAATTTCCGCCGAAAATTCTAAGAAGTTAGAAAAAATGATATCACAACTAAATAAAGAGAGCAAACTCGTAGGTCTAAATATGAACCTTGGAAAAACAAAGGTAATGACAAATGGCGAACAAAGTAAAATAATGCTAGATGGAGTTGAGCTGGAGTATGTGAATCGATATGTCTACTTAGGAAAGCAAGTCTCGTTTAACAAAACAAATAATGAAGATGAGGTCAACAGAAGAATCACATATAGTTGGAACAAATATTGGGCTCACAAAGAGATATTAAAAGGCAGTTATGACTTGGACATGAAAAAAACCATAATGGACACCTGCATTCTACCATGCTTGACTTACGCTTCCCAGACATGGACATTCACAGGCAGGATAAGAAGCAAAATAAGAACATGTCAGAGGTCAATGGAAAGAAGTATGTTACATCTAAGAAAAATTCAAAAAACGAGAAGTCAAGACATACGAGAAAAGACAAAACTGACCGACGCACTACACCAAGCATTAAAATTAAAATGGGGATGGGCAGGTCATATAGCGAGATACACAGACAAGCGATGGACTGTCAACAGCACGACTTGGACCGGCCCAAAAGGAACGAGAAACGTAGGAAAAGATGGGTAGAAGATATAGTTTCGACAGTAGGAAAGAACTGGATCGAATTAGCAAAAAATAGAAAAGAATGGCATAATTTGGAGGAGGCCTATACCCAACAGGTGTTCCTTTAACAAAACGGAAACAACATTAAAATCATAATTCATAAGTTTTTTCAAAATCAATGTAACTAACACCTAAAAATCAGAATACATACTAACATAGAAATTAAGTTATACTAACAACTAACATATACCAAATATGTTTTATAAGTTTTAAAGGAAAATAAAAAGGCTTTATTATTATTATTATTATTTATTATAAATTCATGAAAATGTCAATAGTGGGGATAGAATCAACTATTATCATATTAGCGGTCAGTCGCTGAACACCACACCATGAAGGTTTTACAATTGCAAGAATGTACATACAATACAATTGATGAACACGAATGAATTCGTATGTGCAGAATGTTCCATGTAGAAATGATATTTTTATATAAAGCAAAAATTTGAAAGTTACAAAGGTTTCTATTAAATTATTTCAAATTAAATTAAGCAACTTGTGTTATGTTCAATGAACAGAGAGAAAAATAAAGGTAATTGATAATAGAGTAAAAAAAATAATATTATATTTGTTTTTAAATGACTGATAATTATTCCGGCTTAAGCTATCGGTTATCTATTTGAAACCTTTAAGATTGCGTGAAACTTCAACTATGTTTTAATTACTTATTCATAAAAAATTATAGTTAATTCATATTCTTTTGACCTTTGTTTATATATACATAGTGACGATAACAACAATTAGCGATAAAACAATGGATAAAATATGATTTTAAGTATTAAAACATGTATAAAATAATATTATATATCTAATTATAACTAGTATATATCTAATTATGGTTCAAAATAACAATATTTAGTGATTTAAATCTTAATTCCCAGTAAATTATATAGTAAATTATGTAGCCTTTTTTAAATATATATTTCATATAAAAGGTATGCGTTAAGAACATTAAATATACGTCTTTTAAAGCCACGTTTTAAATCACGCTGAACGTAAAAGAAATGTTAGAATATGCTCGCGTTACCTAAATACCGTCTTTGATTTTAAAGGACTTTTAACTGATTTTAAAGGAGAAATTTATAATCCCTACTCACTTGTTATTTTATATTAAAATTACGAAATTGCTTACATAAAAATAAAAAGATTTTTCACTATATAATTATTGTATATATTATATAATTTGACTTTTTTTTTAAACAAGAGACGCAGTTACTACGATCATAATAGTTGTGTTTCTCATATGATTTAACTATTAGATCCAACTTGAAAATTGAAAATATTAACCAAATTAAGTTATTTAGTATATGTTTTGCAAAAGCTACTCCTTTATGAAATTATATTTTTTTTCAATAATTTTTTTTTTGGTAAACTGTTGTCATGTCATTAAAATCTGGCGATTAGAAGGTGAACCTTTGGTAAACATTTAGTGCCGTAATCCCTAAAATAGTATATTTTTGTTTAAGTTTTCTTTAACAAACAAAAATACACTTTAATAAATTTTAAGCAATTAATTTAATTTGGTAAAACTAAGTAAACTCAAAAAAATAAACTATTAAAAACTAAGTAAAATTAATCAATGCTTTAGTAAAATCAGATGAGTCGTTAGTTAGTTCACAGCTCCACATGCAATTTCTTGAATTAAATTGTATATTATTACTAAATTAGGCTGATAATGGAGAACTGAACTTTGTATAAAAGATTAAAAAGCTGTATACATTATTATCATCAATCAACAGATTCATGTTCAAATTAATTTGTATTTATGTATGAAAACATATGTATTAATGTCTTTGTAAGCGAAGTAATTGTTTCAATTCATAATACGTTACTAATGAAGACGAGTTAACTTAAATACCTTCAAAATAATACCATTAATAGTGGGACAAACATCAATAGCGTTATTATAAGAAACGTTTGGAAATGTATTTGGAGTATTAATATTCTTAAAAATTCATATTTGATGTCTGACTTTATTTTTTTGTATTAAAAAATTTAAACGTTATTTCAGTATTTGAAGTCACTATGTGACATTGGGACAGCGTTTGAGTAACAACGCTCTTGTTGGCGAGTTAAACGGTGGATCGCCATTTTTGAAGTGAACGATTTACTTACTAGCAGAATTGCGGTGTTGTGTTCCGCTACTCAATACGTAATATCTCGAATCTTTGCCTAAGACAAAATTTTAAAAGCAAGAAATAAAATGATGGTGAATTTTTTTTAGTTAATACTACTTCATAAAAATTTTTATTTGACTTCACGCACATGGCAGGGTAAGCAGAGGGAACTGCAGGACCATATGAACCTAGTCGTACGACACTCCGTTGGTTAGTCCCTGCTTTATATATTCCTGCTTTCCACCTTTTTCAAGGTTTGCGGAACTCAACGCCGTGTTTTTCCTAGTTTCCAGAGTGAAAAAATGGAGATAGAAAAATTATTCTTCCCCTAGTGAGACCCACTAACTGTCACGTTTATAGAAGCTACGCCTCTGCGCCACGATGACTATAAAATTATATAGTTGGTAAAAAGGTTCACTACTAGAAAATTAGCAATTCCATAATTACAAGGTGTAAATACGTTTTCAGGATTTCTGAATTCAAAAGAAAAAATTAAATCCTTTTTGGACTACTTTATCTTGCTTGTTCCTCAAGATATTTTTTTCAAGCACACTTATAAAAGTGCATAAGCAAAATTAAATTTATCAACTTGTATAGCGTTTGTTTTACTTTCGATATATCTATAATGATAAAATTACACGGAACCAAAGCGTATCTTCAATATTTTTTTGTTTATAAATATGAATTTTCGTATTGAAAAACTTCAAATTGTTATAAAATAAATAATTTTTTTTTTTTCTTTTCTTTTTTTTTTTTTTTTTTTTTTTTTTTAGCTTCACGCTTTATCCCGCACATGGCAGGGTAGGCAGAGGGAACTGCAGGAACCATAAGAACCTAGTGTTAAGACACTCCGTTACTTAGTCCCTGCTTACTCCGTCCCCACTTTCCGCCGTTTTCGAGGCATTGCGTGTTGAGTGGCGGAACTCAACGCCGCGCTTTGCCTTAGATGCCAGAGCGAAGAAAATGGAAATAGAAAAATCCATCTTCTCCGACTTCGGATCGAACCCAGTAACCGTCGCGTTACAGGCAGACGTTGCGCCTCTGCGCCACGACGGTCCTCGAAATAAAATTTCTATTTAAATTAAAATTGGAATATAATCTCCTTCACCATATATTAGGTGCATAGCAAAAATATTTCTCCTAGTGCTAGTACTAACTATAATAGCAAAACATGAAACGCAAGGAATCTTTGGCTTTTCAATATTTATCTAGAAATATCTACGGCTCGCGAAGCATCTTTGACGGAATAATACGAGTGGGAATAACTAATGAAATTCTCCACAAACGGTGCCATTCTATTAATGTGCCGCTTAAGGCATAGTGCACATATATCAAAAGTAATATCGTTCATTTATATATGATAATATTTTATTTGTATATTTTATTCTGGTATAGTTCCATAAATAGTAGTATATATCGGACAGAGGTCAATATGTAGGCCTTCTACCTTTTGGACTAACAATACGGTCAAAGTAATCAAATCTAGGAGTAAATAGGTTTTATATCCTAAAATTTTATGGCGAGAACGTCGATTGAGTCTCAGCACAGATACAGGTCATAATATCCTGGAGGGGGTGTGAAGAGGCTAATGACTATGGACGAGACAAAATCGTGGTATGCCCCCTGCAAATAAAGCTTGGTGATCTTTTCTTTATGGTCCTCTAACAATAAACAATATTGTATATTCAATGCTTTATTTCATTCATACCTAAGCATAACTATCTAATAATACAGAAAATCCTTTCTTACATATATACCTACATATATACATGTGTATAAACGGAAAAAAAACAATGTGAAAGCACCTGTTATTATTTTACGTTTATTAAAAGATGGTTACTTCATGATGATTATTACATGTCAAATAAAATATACAAATATATATTATAATAAGATTGTTTGTTGAGAGATATACCTCTTCATGACGCTCACTATTATATTTGGCAGAACGTCAGTATCGCTGCACATTTGACCGTACACAATGCAATTCTGGTTCCGACGCTGTTATATGGCAGTTAAAAGTGGGCAGAAGTAGAATGAAAGAACGATGAATGCTGTGGAAATGCGATCTCTTCGAAGGATATGCAGAATCAACTTAGCTGTCCGAATCCGCAACGAAGAGATACACAGAATGGTAGGTACCAAGGAAGATGTCACGGTGAGAATGAAAAAGAACGTGCTCATATGCCCAACATGTCAAAAGAATGAGTGATGAAAAAATGCTAAATAAGATATACTAAGCAAAAGTGAGTGGTAAGAGAGGTAAGGGGTCTCGATTGACTTTCAAAAACACATATCAAAGATACTGGAGGAAGATCACGTAACAAGCGTAAAGACTTTCCAGAGAACATGTATGAAGAGGCTAATGACAGTGGAAGAGGCAAAAGAGGTATACAGGGACCGCAGCGTTTGGCACTCCGTTCTCTCTGATTACCCAGATATGTGTACATATATACGTGTAAAATCTATAAATATACTATATATATTAATAAAATCATGTCTACAAATTTAACACGCACTACGTCGAAAATTAATTTAACCTCGATTTTCACGTTAATTATCTAGTTAATACCAACTCCTTCGCATAACGTTAGGCTAATTACTGTTACTTATATTGAGTAAGAATTATGAATGAGAATAATTATTATATTATATTTTTAGTAGCTCACCTTAAAGTGATAAATATGTTAAAAATAAATACGTACACTGTGGAAATATAAATACATTTCATTTGAATTTAAAAAATCATTGTTCAATTTTTCTATATAAAGGAATAATAAAACATATAAACACTATACTCTCGTAAAATTTGACTTTTAATTTTATATGTTATAATATTTTGGGTGAATTTCTATAAAAGTATATATATCGATGCTAGGCCATGATTTTACTGTCAGGAGTCCATTGCTCCAAATAAAAAAACAAAGTATAATTAATATCAATTGGTTTATTCTCGTAAGATAGTTAATACAGAAGCAATCCTCATTACATGATAAGGTCGTTTTTATTTAGCTAATATTTCTGATCAATATTCGAAAATAATATCATAAAGAACATTACATTACAAACAGATTTTACTGACTTCATTATTTAAATATTAATTTCAAAACTAAATACTTTCGTAACAATAAAATTATATTGATTTACGCCCATATATATAATGAACATAGTTTAAAACGACACATTTAGATTTAATTAAAACAACATTGTTTAAATATATACGTTTTATCAAACAAAATTATTAGAAAGTGTGTACTCTGTGATCTAAATATTATTTTGGAGCTCATATACAATGTCATATTCTATAAAGTTTTCGGTAAATAATATAGAATTCAAATAAAACGTGATTTATTGTTATTAAAGACATTACGATAACATCATTCAGGTTTAAAATCATTTGTATTGAATAAAAATGTTTGGCTGGAACGTGGCAAAAACAAATTTCATTCAACCAGCCCCAACCTTTACTTTTCGTGTTATATTTTAAATTCCTTTGAGTTTTCCGTTTCACTACATCTGGGGCAATTTTACGATTAAGGATTTATTTTACATAATGTTTTTAGTGATCATTTTATTATTTTACTCTTTTACTTTTTTAATATTCAAGCACAGACTCTTGGTCCGTACTCCAATTAAGCATGGTAAAAAATGAACAAACCATGTCTATAATTTTTTAAAAAAAATTATTACAATTAAAGTTAAGGACCGTCGTGGCGCAGAGGCGTAACGTCTGCCTGTAACGCGACGGTTTTTGGGTTCGATTCCCAGTCGGGGAAGATGGATTTTTCTATTTCCATTTTCTTCGCTCTGGCACCTAGGCAAAGCGCGGCGTTGAGTTCCGCCAATTTAATAGGTCAGTGAGCTTTAACAGCGACGCCAATTCGGGAAGAGAGAAAGTACTCTATGCTTAAGGATCAGCAAACACTATGGTGGCTGCTTGAGACGAGCCTTCGGCGGTAAGGGCGTCTCCTACGGGATTCGATCCTCGTGTTGCGGCCGGCAAGCAGCTGGGCTCCTAATGCGTACTGTCTGCTAATGCGTAACGACATAGAATCTAGAACACAATTAATTATGTATGATTTTTCGTTTGACGCAAAAATCTGATTCTTTTTACATAACGAAATATTTTGATACATTTTTTATACTTTTAATGCTTAGTGCGTGATAAATTAAATTTTTACTTAATAATTTCTAGCTGTAGAACATTTTATAAATGAAACTAAACAATATATATACGCTTAATATTCTAATCTTATTTTAAATGTAATAAAACATGGCTTTGGTTTCCAAAGCCGACACTATCCTTGATTTATTTATATTAATGTTAGCCGCAGAATTAAATGCGTTACTGTTAAATGATTAAAATAAATATTTAAATATTATTTGCTATTATTTAATACAAATAATTTGTTTGATAAACCTTGTATGTTTTAAGTAAATATAAATTTGACATTATAAAGTATATACATGGAAATTCATGACAAATGTTATTTAATACAAAATTAAAATTCAAATTTAACGAGAGAATGTTCATATCTTGTATTTTATCTTACTTTTCTAGCAGAATGGAAAAATCAGTCTATTTCTTTGTTTATTAATTAAGAACAAATACATAATCATAGCGTTCAATCTTACGCTCTTCCACTGTGCCACATTAACCTCGGAATGCCAATTAATTATTAATTTTTTACTATACCAAGATTTGTTAAAGTTTTAAGCTTTATTGAAAACATTTCTATTAACTAAAATATAGTAAACTTCTTAATTCACATCTAGTTAAGCCTTGTTCTAAAGAGATTTATATTTGATAAACTTTTGAACTTATTTCACTTTTATGTTCCAGAGTATATAAAATTTAATAAGAATTCTGTTAAATATATTACACTTGCTTTTCAGCTTAACATACTTTTACTGAAAAGGGTTTAAGAGATTGTGGCTAGCTTTACAAAGATTTACACTACATATGCATGACATGGTTTAAAGGGAAATAACCTAAATACGATCACTGGAAAGAAATATCTTTGAAATTATTTAAAATGTACGACTATTTTTTTACAACTTGTATTATGAAGATAAAAAAACAGAAATTTTTAACAAATGACTTCTTTTTTAAATATATCTAATGAAAACTATAGAGCTCAATATCTTACTTCGTTTGTCTAAGTAAGGAAAACTTATATACATATAACGAGCCTACGAAAATAGGAAAGATCCATTATTCCCGAGGTTCCCACAATCACTGCGCTATGCGATGTGGATCGGGACTTTTTAGATTAGGTTCCCTCTTTTAAAAAAATAGCTTATAAAACAATAAAAAACAAATCTACTTCGATATATCAATTGATCACCAAATATTTAAAATGACATGAGGTTAAGAAATTTGAATATTCTTATAAAAATAAAGTAGGACACGGCGTGTCTTAATACTACTATCCTCCACCTGTCTTGCTATATTTTAACAACAAGTATTTTTTTTTTTATAAATTTATATAGAATATTCTACACACTAGCTTTTTTATTCGTAATCCGGTGACTTTACAACGAAAACCCTCTAATACCGCGTATAGTCTAGAAGGCAATAAAAATCCGTGTAATCCATACAAAGCTTTATGGATGCAGACCATTTGGCCAAAATCTCCCGTTTTTGGTTAGCTTTTTAAGCAATCATATAAAAAGCTTAGATACAGATGTGCCGTTCATTCGATTATGATTTATCACATTTCGCCCGTATTATGTTTTAATTTTTTCATTTAGTATGTGAATGGTACATTGATATTACGACAATAATCGGTTTTTGTGTTACAAATAAATATAGTTGAATTTATATAGGTTGAATTGAAGTATGTTACCATATCTTTTACTAGTTTTCAGATAGCTTATTAACACATCCTTGATATAAGAACGAAACAATATAAAATAACCAGAGAAATATAAATATAAATAAATACCCATACAGTCTTTCTTTAGTATTTAGAAAAAATCAGTGTAACGTGATTTTAAAATTTTTTATTATTTATACAGGAATTGCATTTAACATGAGAATAAAAATTGTAAGCTGTTACCATACCTAATTTCATTGATTTTGTACAGAATTTATTCGTGTCATTCACATGAACTAAGTAACAGAGATAGTGACGAAATTCATTTCATGGGATTTTTTAGCCTTTTCACTTTTTTAATTCTAAATATATTTTTATACCCTTCATATACACAAATCGGCTTCCTTTATTTCTATGATATTAATAATTTTAAGTCACTCTTCAGTTTTCTTCACTCTCTACTATTACTATTTGTTAATATAATTAAGTTTAGTTAAACTGAATAACCACGATAATAGCATTTGGTCAAGTTAGTACATGCATCATAGAGCATCAGACCACAGTTTGCAGTCCAATGACCCTATTATACGATAAGCTTCGAAGATAACGCTTTGTTAGGGTTTATTGTTATGTTTAAATATCATTTGACACATCGTGACACAAATCTCAACCGCAATTTAGTGATTACTGAATGACATATGTAATTGTATGTTGATACTTTACTAAATACCATAATGTATTGCATATCAAAAGAGCAAGGCAGGCAAGATATGTAAACGCGACGGTTAATAGTTTCCATTTCTACACGGGGAAAATTTATTGTTTTTATTTTCTTCCCTCTGTCCAAGGTGCAGCGTTGAATTCCGCCATTCAACACACACTGTCTTGAAAGGCAGAAAGTGAGTAATGGAGTGTTTTAACACTACGGTCCCAAGATTTCCTCTGCCTACCCTATTAAGTGCGAATACAGTATGAGCCTATAATAGTAATAAAAATATCAAAATATTAAAGGAGAAATTAAATTAATTATTCTTAATATTGTAAAATTCGACAGATTTGGACTCTCGCTTTTTCTACACAAAATTAGGCCGCTGTACGTACATCACAAATAAATTTGTAAATAATTTATAAAAATAAAAAGCTAATGGAATTGAAATATTTTTCAGCAGACCGTATACATAACTTATGAATAAGAATATAATTTGAGTCGTGTATGTATAATTTTCTACACATATAGAAAATAAAATGAAAAATTTATACACGCTAATCTTTGAAACGGAAACAGAATCAGAATGTCTAATAAAAGGCATCTTAAATGAAGAGGGTCAGTTAAAGCAGCTTACTACTATACAAGCATTTAAATTAAAAAAATGTGTAACTTCCTTCTCAACAATCGTCTAACTACTGGGACTTTATATAGTAATAAAAAATAAATAAAAAAAATAAAAATAAAAAAGCCTTTTATTTCTTACAAAAAATAATACAAAAAATTAAACTTATTTCTAGTTTTAAATGCTCAACGAATGAACTTTTTTCTAGTTTTAGATGATATTTAGATGATTTTCTTATATGTGTAAGAACCCCTCGTTTACACGAAGGTGAAGGCCTCCTCTAGAGAATTCCATGCGTCCCGGTCTTTAGCAGTCTCCATCCAATGTTTGCCAGCCGTTTGTACGATATCGTCAGTCCAGCGGGCGGCTGGTCTACCCCTCTTTCTAGTTCCTGATGGACCTCTCCAAGATGTTACTCTGGTGGTCCACCTGTTATCTGTTAATCTCGCAATATGTCCAGCCCAGCGCCACTTCAGCTTTTTACAAAAAATCAGAGCATCTATAACATTCGTCTTCTTTCGAATGGTGGTATGGGATATTTTCTGAACTTTTCTTATCTTCAACATACTCCTTTCCATTCCTCTTTGACACGTCCTGATTTTTGCTTGAGCTTGTTTTGTAAACTTCCACGTTTGGCTAGCATAGGTTAATGATGGCAGTATGCAGGTATTAATCACTGTTTGCTTAATTTTTATTGGCATGTCACTTTTCATGATTTCTTTGTAACTCCAATATTTTCTCCAAGCAACACAAACTCTTCTTTCTATTTCTTGTTCATTTCTATGCTTTTCAAACGACAATTGTTTTCCCAAATATATATATGTATCGACGTACTCTAGTGCTTCGTTGTTTAGGTATATGGGCGACTTTTGATAGTTTGTCATAATATTAGTTTTGCTGCGGTTTATTTCGAGTCCCACACGCTGACTTGCGGCGTGAAGATCCTCTAGCATCCATTGTAACTCCATTTTATTATCAGATAGCAATACAATATCATCCGCGAATCTCAGATGGCTTATATATTTATTGTTTATATTTAAACCGCGTTTTTCCCATTTTAGTTGCCCGATGACTCTTTCTAACACTGTGATAAATATAGTTGGAGAGATGGGATCCCCTTGTCTTACTCCCCTTTTTATCGGTATTGCAGGACCGGTCGTCTCTAGCCTTATCCGACTACTACTGTTTTCGTATATATATTGCAGTACTTTTATATATCCGATTTCGATGTTTTGAGATATTAGAGACTCCCATATTGCTTGATGTTCCAGAGTGTCGAATGCTTTTCGGTAATCAATAAATCCTAAGTAGAGCGGTTTTTGAAACTCGATATATTTGTCAATTATCATTTCAAGAGAGTGAATATGATCCACAGTGGAGAATCCTCTTCTGAATCCGGCCTGTTCTACTGGCTGATGATTCTCTATATGTTTTCTGATTCTTTTTTCGATAATTGATGAAAATAATTTGTATATTGAAGACAGTAAGCTTATTGGTCGGTAGTTGTTTATATCCTTTGGGTTTCCTTTTTTATACAATAATATGATGTGTGACTCAGTCCATTGTTTAGGGGCAGTCGCAGTTTTCAGCACCAGGTTAAATAGCTGTGTTAGGGGAAACACTAGATGAGGAGCTCCTAGTTTCAATGCTTCATTTGTTATATTATCAGGTCCTGGGCTTTTATCAGGTTTTAGTCTAGTAATTCCGTTCAATACTTCCAACTCTTTTATGTCTGCAATATCTGACGCTGTTTCTTTTGGTAGAATTGAGGTTGTAGATGACTCTCCATGATGTTCACTTGTGTACAAAGTCTTATAGAAATCTGTTGCAACATAAAGTATTTCTTTTCTGTTACTTGTAACTTTAGTCGAAGCATTTAGTCCCTCTATCCAAGTTTTATGAAGTCTTAGTTCTTTATTGGCTCTTTTTACACTTCTAGTCTGTATGACACGTTTTTCTATGGTCTTCTTACGATAGTTCTTGTAGGCATTCCGTATACATTTACTAATTAGCTTGTATAGAGCTTTAAGCTGATTTTTCATACTTCTAGTTTTTTGTTTTGCCTTTTGAAGAACTTGCCGTCTTAATATCAAATGTTTTGTTTTTTCCGATAAAATGGATGTTGAGTTTTCGTGAGTTACAGTATTATGAGAATTTTTTAGTCCATCTTGTATTGCTTCGACGATTTTGTCGTGTAGTTCCTGAACTGTATGACTATTTTGCCATAATTTACTATTTTCTAACTGTTTGTGAAGTGACTCTTTATATACATTTATTTCTGCTTCAGTTTTTAAGTTACTCTGTGTGTTTTTCCCATAGGATTTTCTATTTGTTTTCGGGTGTTGTAGCTTAAATGTTGCTCTTACCAATCTATGGTCGCTAGGGTATTGCACCTTGATCATTTCTATGTTTTGACTTTATATAGTATTTATTCTTTATTACATAGATAGAGTGAACCGTATACAATGATTTCATGGCCATTTAAAGACATTTAAAGCTAAATATCACATTTAACATAATGTCAATGAAATTAAACTGTGACTGTTTTTAGTACAAAAAATATTATTATAAGAATATTCTTTTATATATACTTCAATATAAATTATTAAGCTAAATTATGTTGCTTGGATGTACACATTAATCTCAGAAATGTGATTTCAAATTGAAGCAGTTAAAATTTCATAAAAAATATTTTTATAGGTATAATAAATGTACTGATATACTCGCTAAACAAAGTAGCAATTCATTGTATTTTAAAGGATTGTTATATAGAGAAAAACACAAAGAGTCTGGCCTCAAATTTAACCTCCTAAATTGATCTATAATTCACGCAGAAGCCGAGATTGAACATAGTTTTCTAACGTTTATCCTTTATATTATCCCTCATTTTCGTGGCTCGACGCTTTTCATCTCTCGTCAAGGCCTAAAGCCCGTCTAGAAAAATTGATATTAATGTATCACAAAGATAACAATAGTGTATGAAATTACAAAAAAATCTTTTAACGTGGTCGCGCCATTGTAATACTTACTTTGTAGACATTATGAGGGGATTCCTTTTCCTTGAGATGTTAAGCTTTGACAATCTGGAATAATATTTAATGTTCTTTTTTTGAAACACTAGGTGGAGCTCTTCATTCTGTCTGACAAATCATTTTTTTACTAAACGAATGTCAGTGCAAATTCTATAAAAAACGACCACTATAGTGGTCTCTAACATTTTGGCGTAGAGGCACAGCATCATTATAAATGTTACAGTTTTGGGTTCGATTTCTGCTCAGATATATCATATCGCTTTCGTACAGCAACTTAGTACACCGTTGAGTTTAGTCACTCGACATAGAATACAGGTGTAGAGGCTAAAAGGGCGGGATAACTACTATTTTTTTAAGACTTTTTCTAAGTTTACGATAAGACATAAATATATTAAATAAATTAATTAGGTACACCTAGATTTTTCCTAATCTAATATTTGAACAAGTACGCTAGTGTCATGGTATTTAAATTTACGATTTATTTTGATCTACCACTTTTCTATATTTACGTGGCTTACGTAAACCATAATTTTTTGTAGCGATTTACTAAAATAAATCTCGAGCTACAAAATCTTCTATTTAAGCTTAGCAAATTGGAACAAACAAAGTTTTTGTTTTATCGTCGTTACAAAGTACACATTTTAAAGTCGAAGCTAGATATAAGACAAATATTAATAATATTTCTCCACTTCCAAGCTTTCTATCGCATATTGAGTTAAATAGAGCATAATATAAAGAAACACCGTTCTTCTCTATTGGCTTTCATTCGAGGATAAATGATGTATGAAGTTCAACGCTGCCCTTTGTCTTACCTGAAAGTGAAAATATAAAAAGATATAGAGAATTATAGTAGGAAAAAATAACTAATCTCTTGTTCGTTTATTGTATTATTATGTCCTTAATATTTATCTAAAATTTTGAAAATGAAGTAGACTGTAGTACAAATTGATTGAAAGCTGAGCATATTTATATGGCAATTACACTGAAAAATCACGGAACACTGAACGTGGTATGGCAAAGATAAACAAAAAATTTAATCCAGATTATCCCGCTTCTGTGGACTCGCCGGGTCATAGGAAGCGCAAATTAAAATCTAAATTTCTAATCTTCTTTTATAGTAAAATAAAAGTCAGGAATTTGAGAATTAAAATAA